>SRSE01001219.1:600000-1077500 GCA_005024645.1 Planiliza haematocheilus
CCAGAGATGTAATGCACCGCAGGAGTGAGTGGCCAAAGAGCATAGAATACCAAGAGGCGAAACTCTGTTGTGTTATGGGTAACAGCCTGTAGAGGGCGCTGCGGAGGCGCGTCCGCCATTATGGACTGAAAGCTGCTAAAATCTAGCACCAGTTTGCACGCAAGTGGTCAAAACGCAAGCAGTGTTCTGCAATAAATTGCAAGAATTATCAGTCCACCAGAAGTGATTTGGCATTCCATCGATTTCCAAAGGATGCACAAAGGTAATAACTCATTTAAGTGGAAATATTTTAACGATGTCCTGATTTAACTTGAATGTTGAACGTGAATGACAGCACTGTTAGCGTTTGCAAAGCTGCATTAATGTTAGGCTAGTGCATTTCTGTCAAGTTTGCTGTATAAACTAATGATTAACATATTATTAGATCACATTTATTTTCCATAGCATAGACATGCTTTTTTAGAATAAAATTAAATAAATAATAATAATAAATGACTGCGCCTGCCTAATATATGCTGATGTTTGTTGTGATTGTATGTTCTCACCACAAGGTGGCAGCACCTGTGATTAATTTGGTTGTATCACGTGGTATAGCGGGGTAGAGTAAGACGAGTACAAGAAGTGCATGGTGTAGAAAATAAAGACGCAACTTGCTGAACATGGCCTCATCATTTGAAAACACAAACATGACATGGTACCAGGAGTGAATCGTACAAGACGACATGGATTTAAAACCGCCGGAAAGTTTGAAGCTGACGGGAAATGTCGACGAAAACTGGCGCACCTTCAAACAGCAGTTCCATCTGTATGTGGCAGCTATGGGACTTGAGACGACGCCAGACGCAAGAAAGGAAGCGCTGCTGCTCACGATAGCAGGGCCACAGGCCATAGAAGTATATAACACGTTTGTGTTTGACGATCCTGGTGATGAGGAAAAGTTGGATGCGGTGCTGAGCAGATTTGATGCCCATTGTTCTCCGAAGAAGAACGAGACGTACGAGAGGTACGTGTTTCGATCTCGTACACAGCGGCAAAACGAGCCCTTCGACAGCTTCCTGACGGATTTGCGGCTGAAAGCGCAGTCCTGCAACTTCGCGACGCTAAAGGACTCCATGATCCGGGACCAGATTGTATTCGGCGTGGAGGATAATAAAGTCAGGGAGAGACTACTTTGTGAGACGGAGCTGACGTTGGCGGGAGCCGTAAAGATCTGCCAGGCGAGTGAGTTGTCCCACAAACATGTGAAGACGTTCAAAGAGATGTCTGCAGTAGCTTCGGCGCAGGGGAGCGACAGTGCGGCAGCGGTTGGAGCGGTGCCGTATCAGCGGAAAAGGCACACACGGACCCGGCCTGCACAGCAGTCGGAGGAGGTGTTTAGCTGCAAGCGCTGTGGCTTGCAGCACAAGCCAAGACAGTGTCCGGCTTTTGGTAAGCAATGCTCCAGCTGCCAAGGCAAGAATCACTTTGCTAAACAATGCTTCTCCAAACGGAAAGAGGGGAAGAAAGGAAAGACTGTAAACTTAGTTGAGGAGCCTGATCTCAGTGACACGTTCTTTGTGGGTATGGTAAATTGCGAAAGTGAACAAGAAAATGATTCAGCCAATAAAAATGATGTCACTAGAGAAGATAAATGGTTAGCTCCATTGCAGTACACCACCTGTTCTTCTTTGTTGTGAATGAAGGACGGGAATCACTTCTTGGTGACAAAGACTGTGAAGAATTGGGACTTGTTAAAAGAGTGTATCAAATTGTCCCAGCCATGAGCACAGTAAATGACTCTGTGGACACAATAGTTCAGAACTTCTCCGATGTGTTCAAGGGTTTTGGTGTCTTGCCCTTTACATACAAAATACAGTTGAAAGAAGGGGCCCAACCAGTCGTGCACGCAGCACGCAGAGTTCCTGTTCCACTGAAAAATGGCCTAAAGACGGAGTTGGACAGAATGATCAGGTTAGGAGTGATCAAAAAGGTCAGAGAGCCTACAGACTGGGTCAACTCAATGGTCATTACAAAGAAAAAGAATGGAGAGCTGAGAATATGTTTGGACCCAAAAGACTTAAATGAAAGCATAAAGCGTGAACATTATCAAATACCCACACGAGAAGAAATCATCAGTGAAATGTCAGGTGCCAGGTACTTCACAAAGCTTGACGCCTCACAAGGCTTCTGGCAGCTGAAGCTGGATGAAAGCAGCACAAGGTAGTGTACCTTTAATACTCCGTTCGGCAGGCACTGCTTTCTCAGACTGCCTTTTGGAATAAAGTCAGCACCTGAAATATTTCACAGAGCGATGGAGCAGATCATAGAGGGTTTGGAAGGAGTTCGAGTCTACATTGATGACATCATCATATGGGGGTCCACAGCTCAAGAACACAATGAGAGACTGTACCGCGTGATGGAGCGCATACAAAAATATGGGCTAAAACTCAACAAGAGTAAATGTGAGTTCTGCGTTGAGGAGATCCTCTTCCTCGGGGACAAGCTGTCTGCACGTGGTGTGCAACCAGATCAAGACAAAATACACGCAATACAGAACATGCCAAGGCCCACAGACAAAACAGGCGTGCTACGCATCATGGGAATGGTCAACTTCAAAGGCAAATTCATTCCCAATCTAACAGCAAAGACATCATGCATACGTGAGCTTCTGCACAGGGACTGTGAGTTTAAGTGGACAGTTAAACATGAGCATGAGTGGCAGCAGCTTAAGAACACACTGACCACACTTTGGGAGTCAAGTGGAGGATACCTAGGAAATGGCAGCACACTAGACCTGCTCTCGACCCCTGCTGATATTTACAGGCAATTAAATTATAATAACTCTCCGCAAGTAATTTTCCCTACTGTAAATAAGTAGAGCTTTAATTTAGCCACACAGGAGATCTAAACTTTGAAATGCATCAACCTAAGCGAAGCGTGCAGACACGTCTAAAACCTACAGCCCCCGTGGATGCTAGCCCGGCTAGCCCTGGAGCAAATCCAAAACAAAACATGGAAGACCTCCTCTCTGAAATTATGAAGCTGGGGGCAACTTTAAATCAAGTGGCGACTGATGTGACTGTAATACGGGCAGATACCACGGAGCTCAAGAACTCAGTAAGTGCGCTCCAAACAAGAATGGATGAAGCAGAAACTCGCCTTTCCAATGTGGAGGATAGTGCTAATAACATGGCTAATGATAACACACGGCTAACAGAGCGAGTGGATCAATTATGGCAGAGAATTGAGGACTATGAAAACCAGAGCAGACGAAATAATGTCAGGTTGGTTGGACTGAAAGAAGGAAAAGAAGCTGGGAGTAATATGAATGACTATGTCAGGAAGATACTTCGAGATGGCTTTTAACTGGATGGAGATGAGTTTGAGATTGAAAGGAGCCACAGAATCGGGGGCCCGCCCGAGGAAGGATGACAATCTAGCGCCACGCATGATACTGGTCAGGTTTCTGAGATATACGGCCCGACAGAAAGTTCTTGCAGCCGCAAAGAAAACAAAGGGGCTAAAATGGGAAGGCTGCACTCTCTCAATGTTTGAGGATTTAACTAAGGAACGCTCCGACCAGCGGAGACGGTTCTCCCCCATCATGAAGACACTGTGGCAGCATCAGGTGAAGCACACGCTCGCACATCCTGCGAACCTGAGATTCACGTGGAAGGGGAAGAGATGGAGCTTCACCGACCCGGGACAAGCCGAACACTTTATCCGGGATAATATCACGACCGCGGAACAAGAGGATTAAATGATACATCATGGAGAGAGAAACTTTATTTTGAAGGGGACATCGGGGACGAGGCTGGGAGCTGTCAAGACCAGGCGGCGAGGAGGAGCATGACAGCGCCGCCCACAGGATCCACGCGGACCGGAATCAGCAGAGGAGATGCTTACACTGTCAGGTTTTTGTTTGAGACAGTGTGTTTTGAGTTAAGACGTTTTTTTCTTTTGATTATTGTTTTTGTTAATGTTGCAAGGCTTGAAATGAGGTTATGTCTAAATGTTTATTACCTCAGAGGCATGGCATGTATCCATCACACTGATATATGGAATAATACGGTTTTACTTCTAGAGAGAGGCAAATATTACGTTTACAAGTTTAATGGGTAGTCGGTACATCAATGTTGTCACATGGAACATTAATGGTTGCAGCACTCCTGCCAAAAGGAAGAAGATTCTGACATATCTTAGGTCTAAAAATACAGACGTGGCTTTTATTCAAGAAACACATTTTAGAAAGGAAGATGAAGCTTTGAAAATGAAGCGTGACTGGATGGGGAAGGTATTCCATAATTCTGTGTCTAGTAAGAGCTGTGGAGTTGCCATTCTCATTAATAAGAGGCTTAATTTTGTACTTTCAAGGGAATTTAAGGATTCTGATGGACGCATTCTGGGTTTAGAAGCTAAAATTAATGGAGTAAAAGTGGTATTGTGTAATATCTACGCCCCCAACAAAGACAGTCCGGTTTTCATCCATAAAGTTACTAAGATGCTGGGAGGCCTGGATGGCCAAATTATTTTAGGAGGAGATTTTAATCAGGTAATAGATGATCATTTAGACCGCTCTAAGATTAGACCTGGCTCAGCTGGTTCGTCTAGAACTGCCTTATGCAGCCTGCAGGAAGATCTGGGCTTGATTGATATTTGGAGACTTGTTAATCCACGGGAAAGGGAGTATTCATTCTATTCTCATCCCCACAAAACTTACTCACGAATAGATTTTTTTCTAATTTCTCATTCTTTGGTCGACCGAGTTATAGACAGTAATATAGGAGTTATAGCAATAACGGATCATGCACTGGTGCAGCTACATCTAGATTTAAATGTTGATAAAACTAAAGTTGGAAGATGGAGAATGAACACAAATCTATTACAGGACGAACAATTTGCCAAAAAACTTGGGGAAGATATCCACATATTTCTAGAGTTAAATATTGGTTCAACTGAGAGACTAGCTACAGTATGGGATGCTCTTAAAGCATTTGTAAGGGGGAAATTTATTTCTCATAGTTCATGGAAAAAAAAGGAAACTCGTAGTAAGTTACAATCGTTAGAAAAGGAAATTATTGATTTAGAAAAGAAATTGGCGGAACGGTTTGATGAGGAACAATTTCGTAAAATTTGTCAATTGAAATTTGATTTACATGAAATTTATAACAAAAAAATTGAATATGCATTGTTTAGACTTAAAACAAATTTTTATGAAAGTGGAGAGAAGACTGGAAGACTTTTAGCTAAACAATTAAAGTCACAGGACGTGAATAACACAATTATGACAATTAGAGAAAATAACGATCTGATTACATCATCTACTGGCGTTAACAGGATTTTTAAAAGCTTCTATGAGGAGCTATATACATCTTCAAATACATCTACGGAGGAGGAATTGGCCACCTTTTTTGAAGGGATCATACTACCACAGATTTCTCAGACAGAAAAAGATAATTTGGATATCCCCATATCAAATACAGAAGTAAAAACTGCTATTATGGCCATGAAGTCTGGGAGGTCACCAGGTGTGGATGGCCTCCCGGCTGAATTTTATAAAAAATATATAGATATGTTATGTCCAGTTCTTACAAAAGTTCTACAGGAAACATTTGAATGTGGATTAATGCCTGACAGCTTTAATGAGGCTATTATATCCTTGATACCAAAAAAAGATAAAGATCTAACAGACCCTGTTAACTATAGACCCATAAGTTTAATTAACGTTGATTGCAAAATACTATCAAAAGTATTGGCCTTGAGACTAGACAAAGTTTTGCCAAATATTATACATAAAGATCAAGTAGGTTTCATAAAAAGTAGGACATCAACAAATAACATGAGAAGATTATTGCATCTGCTATGGATGAATAAATCGAATCCACAACCTGTTGTAGCTCTATCCTTAGACGCCCAGAAAGCTTTTGATCGGGTGGAATGGGCCTTCTTATTTGAAACACTGTCAAGATTTGGGTTTGGTTCTAATTTCCGCAGATGGATAGGGATTTTATACTCCGCTCCAAGGGCAGCAGTTATCACCAATGGGGTGATATCCCAGTTTTTTAACATATCCAGGTCAACGCGTCAGGGGTGCAGTCTTAGTCCTTTATTATTTACGATATTTCTCGAACCTCTAGCGATAATGATACGGGAGGAGCCAAGGATACGAGGTGTTATTGCAGGGGGTAGGGAACATAAACTTTTTCTTTATGCGGATGACATTCTGGCATTGTGTCAGGACCCAGCTAACTCTATAACACAACTATTGGAAATCATTAAAACATAGTCTAAAGTTTCAGGGTATTGTATTAACTGGCATAAGTCAGAGGCCATGCCAGTCTCACAGACCTGCTCCCAGAATCTAATTAGTACATTTAATTTCAAATGGCTCTCAAAAGACATGGAGTATTTAGGAATAAGACTAAATCCAGATATAGAAGAGATTATTACAACTAATATGGAAAGATTATTAAATAAAATTAAGGCTAATCTGGAGAAATGGGGCAAGCTAAACTTAACATTATGGGGGAAAGTGAACACAATCAAAATGGTCATTGCTCCACAAATTAATTATCTTACTGGAATGGTCCCTCTATGCATCCCTCCGCAGTTACTACTCAGATATAACAACATGATGAAATGCTTCCTTTGGGGTGGGAAAAAACCCAGAATTTGTTTAGAAAAATTATATCAACCAAAGAAAACCGGGGGGCTGTCTTTACCAAATATTTCCTATTATAGTGATTCTTTTGAAATGGCGAAAATCGGAAGGACAATAATATGAGGAATCCAATTTTAACTCACTCAAGGAAGATCTGGCAGGACATGCACAAAAATTGTAACATTTCTTATAACACTCAAAAATCTGCGTCTATTTGGCGTAACTCAAAGATAAAAATAGGAAAACAAACCATTTATTGGGCCCAGTGGTTGGAAAAAGGTATTAGAATTTTGGATGATCTTTTTGAGGAGGGTAACTTCGTTTCATATCAAACATTACTAGATAAATTTAAACTAAAAGGAAGAGCACATTTTTGGAAATATTTGCAGATTAGAAATTGTATTAAAGACAAAATGTCTATAAATAATAATGACGATAATACAATCGAACAGTTCATAAAATTACCACCAAGGTTTCAAACAGCCTCCAAGTGGTATGAGATTTGTCCCTGGAAGACCAACAGAGGGTGTGGTCATCTAAGGAAGTTGTGGGAGAAGGATTTAGGTTGTACCTTGGATGAGGAAGTGTGGAGGGGAATTCTTTCCAACACCGAAGATTATGTTAGAGAAGCCAGGAGCAAATTTATTCAGTATAAAATGATACACAGATATTATTTTACTCCAACTAGACTTAATAGAATGAAATTAATTAAAGATGACCTGTGCTGGAAATGCAGGGCAGAACGCGGTACATATTTACATGCTATGTGGGAATGTCCTCTGGTTCTCCCCTTGTGGGAAAATGTTTTAGAGTTCATAGGTAATTGGCTAAAATGTAAACTCCCAGCCTCACCAAGGCTCTGTCTCCTTGGGGACAGAACAACAGTACCAAACCTAAATAAATTTAAATACCAAATATTAAAATCCGGCCTACTAACTTGTGCTCGTCTGATTCTGAGGTGTTGGAAGGAACCCCAAACCCCGACTATGGAATCATGGAAAGTTCAAATGATGGAAATGGCTGCATATGAAAACATGTTAATGAGATTAAATGGTGGAAATGAAGCTGCTTATGAACAATGGGAGAGTTTTAGAAACTTTGTATGTGGAAACTGAATGATGAATATGAACCTGTGAAGAATGCACCGTACCTGCTGAATACCCACTATCCAAATCTTAATGCTGGACCCTCTCAGCTTTTCCTTTTTATAATTTGTGGAGGATACTGCCTGCTAAAAAATCTGCCTTTTCATCGTTGCCTATGTTCGATATGTTTATGTTTGTGTACAAAAATGAAAAATTCAATAAAAATGTGAATTATAAAAAGAACACACTGACCACAGCTCCAGTGTTGTCATTCTATGACCACACCAAGAGGATAAAACTGTCTACCGATGCTTCCAAAGATGGCATAGGTGCCTTTCTACTCCAGGCTGAGGGTGAGCACTGGAAACCCGTAGCCTATGCTTCGAGGGCTATGACAAAATCTGAATGCCGATACGCTCAGATCGAAAAAGAGTGTTTGGGACTGGCATATGGTTTGGAGCGATTTCATAACTATGTGTACGGCATGCCATCTTTCACAGCTGAGACTGATCATCGACCGTTGGTATATATCATCAAAAAGAATCTAAATGAGATGTCTCCACGGATACAACGATTAATGATGAAGATGCAGAGATATGATTTTGAACTGATATATACTCCCGGAAAGAACCTGGTCCTCGCTGATGCTCTATCCAGGGCAACTGCAGGCAACAGTGTGAGTGCAACTGATGAGGACATACAGTGTCATGTAAACATGGTGTCTGCTGCGCTGCCTGTGTCAGACACAAAGTCGAGACAGATTGCTGAGGCTACAGCAAAGGATGTGGAGCTACAGCATGTCATGAAAAACATGGATGAGGGATGGCCGGTTGGTTTGTGTCCACGATTTTACCATGTCAGAGGTGAGCTTAGTGCTGTGGACGGTCTGCTTTTGAAAAAGGGCAGGATTGTCATTCCACAGGCTTTGAGATTGGACATGTTGCAAAGGATTCATGAAGGCCATCTCGGCATTGAAAAGTGCAAAAGGAGGGCGAGAGAGTCAGTTTTCTGGCCTGGAATTAATAAAGACATTGAAACATTCATAAGCAAATGTGAAATATGCCAGAAACACAGAAGCAAACAGAGCAAACAGAGCAAAGAGCCTATGGTGGTAGCTGAGTTGCCAACAGCACCATGGCATAAAGTAGGAATGGACTTGTTTCATCTTAGGGGTAAAGAGTATTTAGTGGTAATTGATTACTACTCAAACTTCCCTGAGATGGCACTATTGGCAAACTCATCGTCTGCCTGTGTCATAACACATGCAAAATCCATCTTCGCCAGGCATGGCATTCCTCACACTGTGGTGAGCGACAATGGCCCCTGCTTCAACAGCAAAGAATGGCAGACGTTTGCACTGCAATATGATTTTGAGCATGTGACATCAAGCCCACACTATGCACAGTCCAACGGGCAAGCTGAGAAAGGGGTTCACATCCTGAAGCAACTCTTAAAGAAAGCAACTGACAGTGACTCAGATCCATATCTGGCTCTATTGAGCTACAGAGCATCACCTCTTCAGTGTGGTCTGTCACCAGCTGAGCTGTTGATGAAGAGAAAGCTTCGAACAGCCCTGCCGAGTCATTCAAATGACAAATTAAAGCAGCAGAATCCAGCAAAGATTGAACATAAGTTAAAACAGCAGAAAATGAGGCAGAAGTCATTCTATGACAAGACAACAAAGTATCTTCCTCCACTGACAACCAATAACACAGTCAGAATTCAGGATGCTGATGGATGGAGCACAAGAGCAACTGTTGTGCAAGAAGTAGCTCCTCGAGCATATACAGTGAGAACTGATGATGGACAAATCCTCAGACTCAACCGTCGCAGTCTGTTAAAAACTCCTCAAGGGACTATGGGTGAGGTCAGAAAAAGGGGGATGTTGTGATTGTATGTTCTCACATGTTGTGACCACAAGGTGGCAGCACTTGTGATTAATTTGGTTGTATCACGTGGTATAGCGGGGTAGAGTAAGACGAGTACGAAGAAGTGCATGGTGTAGAAAATAAAGACGCAACTTGCTGAACATGGCCTCATCATTTGAAAACACAAACATGACAATGTTCACCAATTTCAAAATCAACATTTAATAAATATCTCATTACTGTGTGTCTGCCTATATTTCATGAATTTCTGTTATTCATATAACAAAGAAAATGCATAATAGAACATAAATATTGATAGAGTAAAGGTTTGCAATAATTTTATAATTGTGTCTTTGCAAACCGTAAGTGGTAATGAAGCAGATTCGGTGGGGGACGAAAAAGTACTATAGGAATCTTATAGCATTTTGGGACAAAATATTATCGTAATCTTATAGGAACACTATAGTAATTTGGGTTTTAGAGGTACTATAAGACTACTATAGAAATACTGTAGCGGCTATAAAATATTATAGAGGTAGAACATCACAGAAGTATGTTCTGTAATACCTCTATATCCTAGAGCCGCTATAGTATTTCTGTCTTATAGTACCTCTATGCAGCGGTTTTCAAAGTGTGAGGCGCGCCTCCCCTGGGGGGCGCCAGAGGCCTTCAGGGGAGGCGCGGCGTGGGAAAAAAAAAAAATAATACAAATAAGCGTATAGTTAGCTAACTACAGCGGGGCAAAATATATCGATTTTTAGTACCTAAGGTGAAAGTGAAAGTGGACACAGAAGCGAGCAGAAAACGGAGGAAGTATGACCCTGATTATTTAAAGTTTGTTTTTTCATTCATTGGGCCTGACGATGCTTCGCTGCCACAGTGTGTTATTTGCGAAGATCGGTGCTAACGACAGTATGCGACCATGTAAACTCCGGCGTCATATTGAAACTATGAACTAGCCATTTCTTCTCCATTCCATGGGCGTTGCCACCATTCAATGTGAGGGGGACGTGTCCCCCCCAGATTTCAAAATTATTCATTTGGACCCCCCCCCCCCCCCATATTTAACATAAAATATTGGTTCATCCAGCGCCGTTTCTATTGCCTCGTAAAAGAATCCATTCCACTTGATCGCTAATAGAAAATACATAGTCGACTAGTGAATCCACTCCGTGTTTCCATCCTTCTTCTCCCGCAGCATGAAGTGAGTGAGTGACAGTGCATCGGGCAGTGAGTGCAGCAGCGGGCTGCTCCAAACAGAAGGTAACGTTTGTTAGCCCTCAATATTAACACGAGGCCACGTTATATTAATTTTCAGCTAAGCAATTAAAACTAGAAGTAAGCTAATGAATTGTTGCAATATTTGCTCCTTCTCCAGACATAATGGACATTAGGAAGTTCCTGACAAAGAAGCGGAAAGTATGTCAAAATGTCCCCACAACAGGTGTTTTGCTAATGGAAACGTTAGCCGACTTCAATTGTTGATAGAAAAAAAAAAAAATAATGCTGCGTCCCGATCCCTTTTGACAGCAGATTGATATTGAGAGTGAGGCAGGAGCAGGAGCAGGAGGGAGAGGGACAGTGCAGAGACTTCAGTCACGGAGGGGAGTGATTTACGGTGCTGGGCTGGTAGTTACAGTCTGGATTTGGGCAAGATGACGTTACGTTACTCCACACAGCTCTACAAACATCTAATATGATTACTGATCAGTTGAAGTTTCTTCTATTTAGTTTCTATGGGCTCCAGATAAAAAATGACTGCATGTATGAATGAATAATCACTGTAGCCATCATAGGCTATTGATATCAAATAATACCTATAGACTGCAATAATTTAATCAAAGTTGTTTGAGGAGGAAAAAAGTTGGAGACCCCTGATCTAAAGCTACTTAAACCGTGCTTTATTTATTGTTACCTTTTTATTTGTATAAGAATGATAGGCTTTTTTATTGTTAACTCTAATTTCCAGGAGACATTAGACAGAGGAGAGGGAGCTATACATCTTGAGAGCAGAGAAAGGGAGACAATTTCTGAAAGAGATGAGGTAAAAAATAAAAAAGAATAACCAAAATAAAAAGTAAAATGCAACCAAAAAGTCATTGTTGGTGATAAATTTTGTCATATTCATCTTATTATCTTAGGCATGACAGTTGGTTTTTAAAAAAGGGTGGTAAAGGCTGAAAGTTGAATGAGGACTTAATGTTGAGTCTGAAAAATGTGTTATAAGTAAAATTAGATGTTAAACAACCTGTTAAAATACATTAGAATGCAGCAAATGCCATCTAATTGGCCCCAGAACCCATACCAGTGTGTCCCCCCCACATTAAAAAAAGCTTCTGACGCCCCTGGTCCATTCATCTGGACTGGACGAGTCCATGATGTGGCTAACTATTGCACAGCTAATGGTGTATGTGCTTTATTAGAGCGCAGTGTCCAGGAGGAGTTTCTGTTTTGCCATCCTCTGCCGGTGCGCACTACAGCTGCAGAAATCTTCAAGGCTTTGAATTAGGGCTGAACGATATATTGTTATCTGACACAGCGGGGAATTTAAAAAGAAAGAAAGTAAAGTGAGCGTGGAAGCAATGCGGCCGGTGGTGGTGCAGAATAGAGGGTGACAGTTTTTCATTTAGGTGCAGGACCTACGGGAGTTCACGTGATCGGGACGGGATAGAGCAAATAATCAACGGAGACGGAGATTAAATTAAAAAGTGACGCTGCAAAGCGGTGAGTGCGCCCAACTTTAGACAACAACACAGGGAGCTGGACGGGATTTGTGAGTCTTTCTCTCGTGATTTTCCGGGACAGGATTTTTTTGTTGTTGTTTTTTTTTTTATTATTGGGGGGG
Organism: Planiliza haematocheilus; assembly: GCA_005024645.1. Classification (NCBI taxonomy): domain Eukaryota; kingdom Metazoa; phylum Chordata; class Actinopteri; order Mugiliformes; family Mugilidae; genus Planiliza; species Planiliza haematocheilus. The sequence goes on from SRSE01001219.1 coordinate 612,439, forward strand.
GGGGCATGGCTGCTTTTGAGTTCTCTTAGGGGAGGCCCACCATCCCACACTTTGAAAACCCCTGCTCTATAGTATGTCCGAAATTACTATAGTATTCCTATAAGTTACTATAATATTTTGTCCCAGAATACTATAAGATTCCTATAGTAATATCACTAGATAACGGGAAACTAGGATCGGAGGCACAATTGGGTAATCTGAACATTTAAAACTAACGTAGTTTATACGCTGTATATAAACCTTACAGTGTTTGCCGTCATTGTCAAGTTAGATTAACTTTTCGTCTGATAACGTTAGCATTTATGCTAGTGGAATGTCAGATGATCGACATTGTAAATAGGTATCGCCACTACGTTATCCACTGTATTATTTCTGTGTTAACTCTGCACAAAAAGTTCACCTAAATATGACGGAAAGCTACCGCAAGGCTTGTGGAAGTTGCATGGCTAAATATCATTGTCATATCATTAGCCAGGCATATAGATTAATGTTAAACTGAAATGTAACGTCGGTGCCGAAACGTAACATTTTCTGTCATTGAACCTCGGTCATCCTCATTAATGTATTTTACATTGTTTTCATATTTAGATGTGACGGCCAGAAAAATGTAATATTACTTTACATTTGTTACGTTAAGTTGGTTAAGTGCCGTTGACTCCCATTGTTTTTCGGGGGTTTCCTTTAGTTTTCAGTCCATAATGGCGGCCGCGCTGTCACGTCTGTAGGCACGCCCATACGCCGCTCCAGTACACGACAGCGCTCAATGAGGCGTCTATGGAGATATGTCTGTGTTATCAGCAACAATGAGTCAGAGATCACATGACTGCTGATTGACTGACATGAACCAGGAAACATCTTTTTAATGTTTAATGACTTCATCTCATAGTTTCTCCTCCATAGTGATCCAGTCTTAGTTCAGAGAGCAGCTGTGTGCAGGGAGACTTTGTCCTTTGCTCATGAGCACTTCATCTGGTGATGGAGGGGAAAGCGTTTGGATGAAGTCACGTGATTTACAAGAAGCGCTGCAGCAGAGTCTGCGCATGCGCACTCTGTCCTTCCTGTCAGCTCCACCCTGTCTCAGACTCTAAGTCTCAGTCGGGACTCTGCAGCCTCTCAGCTCCACACAAACCAAGTGGAAACAGAAAGTTGTGTATTTCCTGATCTAACGTTGCTTCTCTGATATTCTCTGAAACTCCTGGTGGACTTTAACGGAAGCAGACAGAGAAGATGTCTGCTGGAAGATCTGCGTGTCTCTGCTGGACTCTGCTGTCAGTCTGTCTGCTGGCTTCTTCCTCTGCAGGTCAGATCAGCTCTACATTATTCTCTCAGTCTTCTTCTTCATGTTGGAGTTTTCCTCTGCTCTATTTCACTCTCACATTCAGAGTCTTTATAAAGTTGATGTAGTGACAGGTCCATGTGGAGTTCTCCTGGTGCTTCTTTCTACAGACTGTGGTTGATCTGAACATGAGCTGATCCACATTAATACAGTCATCATTTATTGTGAATGAATAGAAAGAAGGACTTTGATTTAAAGCTATTTCATTCATTTCATCATCAACACATGAACATTGGGTCTAAATCTACATTGATCATGATTTGTCCATATTCTCTGCTCCTAGTGTCTCATTAGTCTGGAACACATTTACAATCTACAGTCAGTCTGAAAGACACACCACAATCAGACAGTCTCTGCTGTCCTCTGCTGTCCTCTACTGTCCTCTGCTGTCTTCTACTGTCCTCTGCTGTCCTCTACTGTCCTCTGCTGTCCTCTAGTGTCCTCTGCTGTCCTCTGGTCCTGTCCATCAGAGACCAGTGTCCTCTCTTTGGTAGCTCCTCCCACTGACTGACTGCTGCATGTTGACCTTTAACCTCTCTGCTCTGTCTTGTTTCCTTCAGTAAAGAGAGCCATCAGAGCTGATCCTGGACAGACTGTCTCTCTACCATGTAAAGCTCTGAACAATCATCCTGTCATAGTTCTAGAGTGGATCAGAACTGACATGAAGGAAGATGAATCAGTTCTTTTATATCGTGAAGAGACTGTCCACCAGCATCCATCTTATAAGAACCGAGTGGATCTACAGGACAGACAGATGAAGAATGGAGACGTGTCTCTGATTCTGAAGAATGTGAAGATAGAGGACAAAGGGACATATGAGTGTCGTGTTGAAACTAAAACAAACCGCAGGAAGAGAGCCATTTTGAAAAGTAACCCTATCAGCATCATCAGACTGGAAGTAGTTCCACCAGGTGAGTGAGTGTCTTTGAGTTTGTGTCTTTGTCTCTGATCAGAGTTGAAGCTGCTTCCTGGTTGTTGATGTGAGAGAGAAAGATCTCAGATCAGATGTTTGACTTTTACAAAGATGTTGTTGATGAGACTTTCTAGAAAACAGCTGGTCTGAGTGATGTGATCAGAGTGCAGTAGATAATGTCTGACAGCAGTTTGTTCTTCACTCATCAGCTACCTCACACCTCACACCTCATTCTGTTGCTTCTCTGATCTTTAAAAACATAAAGAACATGAATCCTGATCCATAGCAGCCTCCTCCTGAACAATCAGCTGATCCTCAGCAGCTTTAAATGTCTCACATCAGTGTCCAGCTGAACTCTGAGTGTCCTGCTGCTGTTTGTTGAGGACAGACAGGAGTTACCAATGCTGGACATCCAGCAGACATGAGCAACCCACTGTAGCAGCTGACCTCCAACACTCAGCAAACAGCAGGACTGGATCCACAGAGGAAGGACTCAGTGGAAGCTCTTCATTTATTCCTCTGCTCATCATTTTATGACCTAACAGCTCCAACACTGTAAAACACCTCTATTAGAAACATGACTGAATATTCTGTTAACTAGTAAAATGTGTCCTGAAGAAGAAGAGAAGCACTAGGACTCTGATGAAGGCCTTCACATGCTAAGTCTTCTTCAAACCACTGAGCTGTCTAACCCAGGAGTGACCTGGATGATGAGCTTTAGCTTCATCAGTCTGTCCTCTGTCTGATATTTAGTGTCCAACAGGGAGTCTGCAGACTGTTTCTTCAGCTTCTTCTATGTTTAATGTTCATAATATTCAGGAATCATCCTGCTTTGCTCTGGTCTTCTTGTTGACAGCAACAACAGATGTGGATGAAATGTTGCTTCATTCAGACTCATTGTTGGGACCATGGAGTCATTCATTGTGTTGTGTTAACACTTGGAACAGTAACAGTGATTATTATTGTTAATAACCATGTTATTGTCATAAAGCACAGCAACATGTTGAGGCTTCACTTTGAATGTTTGCTGCATTGATCTGTGTTTGACCTGAGGATGGACCAGACATGAGATGAGCTGCTGACATGAACCTTCTCTGTCTCTGTGTCCTCACAGTGTCCCTGCTTAGCTCAGTGGAAGGTTATGAGGGGGACCAGTCTGTCCTGCTGCACTGTGAGTCTCGAACCTCAGACCTGGACCACCCCACAGTGGAGTGGATCCGCTACGACCTCAGTCCTTCAACCGTCCACCAGCGTCAGACAGAAGGTGATGACCTGAAAAACCAAAACCAGCTTTACAGCAACAGAACATCCATGAAGACTGACGCTCTGACAACTGGAGACCTCAGCCTGAATCTGAGGAACCTCCAACCGTCTGACAGTGGAACCTACACCTGCTCCATCACAGACTTTAGGATTGGATACCAGAGACTGAGAGATGTACATCTGCAGGTCAAAGGTCAGCAAGAAACCAGCTGCTATAGATACAGGTCAGAGGTTAACTGATGAACATGAGATGAGCTGCTGACATGAACCTTCTCTGTCTCTGTGTCCTCGCAGTTACCCCACATAGCTCAGTGGAAGGGTATGAGGGGGACCAGTCTGTCCTGCTGCCCTGTCAGCCTCGAACCTCAGACATGAACACCCCCACAGTGGAGTGGATCCGCTACGACCTCAGTCCTTCAACCGTCCACCAGCGTCAGACAGAAGGTGATGACCTGAAAAACCAAAACCAGCTTTACAGCGACCGAACATCCATGAAGACTGACGCTCTGACAACTGGAGACCTCAGCCTGAATCTGAGGAACCTCCAACCGTCTGACAGTGGAACCTACACCTGCTCCATCACAGACTTTAGGATTGGATACCAGAGACTGAGAGATGTACATCTGCAGGTCAAAGGTCAGCAACAAACCAGCTGCTGTAGATACAGGTCAGAGGTCAGAGGTCATGTTGTTCTTTATGTTTCTCCACAGAACTACCTCCAGTCTGGCCTACAGTTCTCATAGTTCTCCTGGTTCTCCTGGTTCTTGGTGTCATTGGGGGTCTTTTGTTTCATTGTCGACACTACTTCATGTTAGGTGAGTCTCTACTACTACACTACCCATAATGCTGATGGTAACATGTGTCCTGTGGAGGAGACTTGTTCCAGCTGCTGAAAGAGTTCAGAGTTCAAACAGCTGCTACAGAGAGCTGAAGAGAAACTTCCAGGTTTAGTTCCAGAAGTCAGAAACTCTTCATCAAACATGTCTGCAGCACTTTACAGGACGCTTTGACTAGTTACCAAGGAACGAGTCAGGAAGACATCAGGGACAAACGGAGACACAATCCAGCTCTAATCAGAAGCTCCTGACGTCCTCAATCAGGACCTGAGCTCTGAGCTCATGAGTCCAGGTCTCTCCCAGTCCCAGTAAAACCAGAGCAGAGGGTTAGGGTTCTTCCTCATCCATTCATCTGATTGGTTCCTCATTAGTTCCTGACTTCTTCTTTGGTAACTGCTCCAAATGTCCTGAAGAAGAAAACTGGTGTTCAGTCACAAACTAGTTTCCACTGGTTTGTGTCAGAGGTGTGACAGACGTCAGGTGAGCTCAGGTCACCTGGTTGATCCACGTCCTCAAACAAACTGAACACTGAGAGTCCTCCACCAACATGAGACACATAGACAAGGATGGACAGAGACGTCCTGTTACCATCAGAGCTGCTGCTGCTGCTGCTGTCTCTACAGCTGATGATGGGATTTGTTGTCCTCTCAGTCTACCAGGTGGAGGTGGATTCAGGGGTGGAGTCTGTCCTGCTGATCTGCAAAACCGCAGTTTTCCTGCTTATATGTACGTGTAAATTTATTCATATATTTACACGTACATATAAAGTGGAGTGGAAGGATGGAAAAGACAGGAAGGTCCATGTGTATGAGAACGGCTCTGACCAGCCTGAAGACCAGGACCAGTTTTACAGAAACAGAACGAAGATGAAGAAAAACCTGAAAACTGGAGACCTCAGTCTGACCCTGAAATACCCCATAGAGAGAGACAACTACACCTACACCTGCACCGTCTACAACAAGAAGGGAGACATCCTGATGAAGAAACAAGTGAAGCTCAATGTCAGAGGTCAGTACTGTAGATACAGGTCAGAGGTCAGAGGTCAGTACTGTAGATACAGGTCAGAGGTCAGTACTGTAGATACAGGTCAGAGGTCAGTACTGTAGATACAGGTCAGAGGTCAGTGCTGTAGATACAGGTCAGAGGTCAGGGCTGTAGATACAGGTCAGAGGTCAGTACTGTAGATACAGGTCAGAGGTCAGTACTGTAGATACAGGTCAGAGGTCAGGTCAGTACTGTAGATACAGGTCAGAGGTCAGTGCTGTAGATACAGGTCAGAGGTCAGGGCTGTAGATACAGGTCAGAGGTCAGTACTGTAGATACAGGTCAGAGGTCAGTACTGTAGATACAGGTCAGAGGTCAGGTCAGTACTGTAGATACAGGTCAGAGGTCAGTACTGTAGATCCAGGTCAGAGGTCAGAGGTTAACTGATGAACTGATGACTCTCTAACAGACTGATCAGCTGACTGACCTTAGAAATAATGTCCATGTTCTAATGAGTCCTACAGTAATCAGTCAGCTGCTGATCCAGCTGTGGTAAAGTAGGGGGGGGGGGGGGGGGGGGGGGGTTATCTTCCTGAACATTAATGTTGTAAACATGTTACTGATGTCACATGATTGGACAGACACCAAAGACAACACTGTCTCTGTTCAATGGACAATGGGACATATTTCAGACTGGAACCAGTCAAACATGTTTCACTCCAAATATTTCTCTTCAATGTGCTCAGAGCTGCTGCTGCTGCTGCTGCTGCTGCTGCTGCTGCTGCTGTCTCTACAGATGATGATGGGATTTGTTGTCCTCTCAGTCCCCCAGGTGGAGGAGGTGGATTCAGGGGAGGAGTCTGTCCAGCTGATCTGCAAAACCACAGCTCACCTGCCTGAAGACGCTAAAGTGGTGTGGACGGACAGAGACAGGAAGGTCCATGTGTATCAGAACGGCTCTGACCAGCTTGAAGACCAGGACAAGATTTACAGAAACAGAACAAAGATGAATGAAGACCTGCTGAAAACTGGAGACCTCAGTCTGACCCTGAAATACCCCACAGACAAAGACATCTACACCTGCACCGTCTACAACAAGGAGGGAGACATCCTGATGAAGAAACAAGTGGAGCTCAGAGTCAAAGGTCAGTACTGTAGATACAGGTCGGAGGTCAGAGGTCAGTACTGTAGATACAGGTCAGAGGTCAGTACTGTAGATACAGGTCAGAGGTCAGAGCTGTAGATACAGGTCAGAGGTCAGAGCTGTAGATACAGGTCAGAGGTCAGAGCTGTAGATACAGGTCAGAGGTCAGAGGTCAGTACTGTAGATACAGGTCAGAGGTCAGAGGTCAGTACTGTAGATACAGGTCAGAGGTCAGTACTGTAGATACAGGTCAGAGGTCAGTACTGTAGATACAGGTCAGAGGTCAGTACTGTAGATACAGGTCAGAGGTCAGAGGTCAGTACTGTAGATACAGGTCAGAGGTCAGTACTGTAGATACAGGTCAGAGGTCAGTGGTCAGTGCTGTAGATACAGGTCAGAGGTCAGTACTGTAGATACAGGTCAGAGGTCAGTACTGTAGATACAGGTCAGAGGTCAGTACTGTAGATACAGGTCAGAGGTCAGAGGTCAGTACTGTAGATACAGGTCAGAGGTCAGTGCTGTAGATACAGGTCAGAGGTCAGAGCTGTAGATACAGGTCAGAGGTCAGTACTGTAGATACAGGTCAGAGGTCAGTACCGTAGATACAGGTCAGAGGTCAGTACTGTAGGTACAGGTCAGAGGTCAGAGGTCAGTACTGTAGATACAGGTCAGAGGTCAGTGCTGTAGATACAGGTCAGAGGTCAGTGCTGTAGATACAGGTCAGAGGTCAGTGCTGTAGATACAGGTCAGAGGTCAGAGGTCAGTGCTGTAGATACAGGTCAGAGGTCAGTACTGTAGATACAGGTCAGAGGTCAGTACTGTAGATACAGGTCAAAGGTCAGAGGTCAGTACTGTAGATACAGGTCAAAGGTCAGAGGTCAGTACTGTAGATACAGGTCAAAGGTCAGAGGTCAGTACTGTAGATACAGGTCAGAGGTCAGTGCTGTAGATACAGGTCAGAGGTCAGTGCTGTAGATACAGGTCAGAGGTCAGAGGTCAGTGCTGTAGATACAGGTCAGAGGTCAGTGCTGTAGATACAGGTCAGAGGTCAGAGGTCAGTACTGTAGATACAGGTCAGAGGTCAGTACTGTAGATACAGGTCAGAGGTCAGTGCTGTAGATACAGGTCAGAGGTCAGAGGTCAGTACTGTAGATACAGGTCAGAGGTCAGTGCTGTAGATACAGGTCAGAGGTCAGAGGTCAGTGCTGTAGATACAGGTCAGAGGTCAGTGCTGTAGATACAGGTCAGAGGTCAGTGCTGTAGATACAGGTCAGAGGTCAGTACTGTAGATACAGGTCAGAGGTCAGTACTGTAGATACAGGTCAGAGGTCAGAGGTCAGTGCTGTAGATACCACTAAACATGTTACTGATGTCACATGATTGGACAGACACCAAAGACAACACTGTCTCTGTTCAATGGACAATGGGACATATTTCAGACTGGAACCAGTCAAACATGTTTCACTCCAAATATTTCTCTTCAATGTGCTCAGAGCTGCTGCTGCTGCTGCTGCTGCTGCTGCTGCTGCTGCTGCTGTCTCTACAGCTGATGATGGGATTTGTTGTCCTCTCAGTCCCCCAGGTGGAGATGGATTCAGGGGTGGAGTCTGTCCAGCTGATCTGCAAAACCACAGCTCACCTGCCTGAAGACGCTAAAGTGGAGTGGAAGGACAGAGACTGGATGGTCCATGTGTATGAGAACGGCTCTGACCAGCTTAAAGACCAGAACCAGTTTTACAGAAACAGAACGAAGATGAATGAAGACCTGCTAAAAACTGGAGACCTCAGTCTGACCCTGAAATACCCCACAGATGGAGACAACAACACCTACACCTGCACCGTCTACAACAAGAAGAGAGACATCCTGATGAAGAAACAAGTGAAGCTCAGAGTCAGAGGTCAGTACTGTAGATACAGGTCAGAGGTCAGAGGTCAGTACTGTAGATACAGGTCAGAGGTCAGTGCTGTAGATACAGGTCAGAGGTCAGTACTGTAGATACAGGTCAGAGGTCAGAGCTGTAGATACAGGTCAGAGGTCAGTACTGTAGATACAGGTCAGAGGTCAGAGGTCAGTACTGTAGATACAGGTCAGAGGTCAGTGCTGTAGATACAGGTCAGAGGTCAGAGGTCAGTACTGTAGATACAGGTCAGAGGTCAGAGGTCAGTACTGTAGATACAGGTCGGAGGTCAGAGGTCAGTACTGTAGATACAGGTCAGAGGTCAGAGGTCAGTACTGTAGATACAGGTCAGAGGTCAGAGGTCAGTACTGTAGATACAGGTCAGAGGTCAGTACTGTAGATACAGGTCAGAGGTCAGTACTGTAGATCCAGGTCAGAGGTCAGAGGTCAGTACTGTAGATACAGGTCAGAGGTAAGGAGGGATAACTAGTTTACATCATGTTGTTAGTCTATAAAATAATTCTCCACCGTCCATCCATATGGCCATCTCAATCATAGATCTGACAATATTTTTTTTTATTAGATGATTCTGTCCAGACTACCAAGACTGTATTGTACATAGATAGACAATGACATCAATGTGAGAACCACTGGTTGTGTTAGCTAACGTTAGCTAGCAATGCTAAAAACAAAGACACTAGATCGCCACATAGCTTAACGTTAGAACTCCAGAAGGTAATCACAAATGTATAGCTATATATACAGCTATGTTTCTCATAACATTATAATACCTTGCTCTGTATTTTGACAGTAGACAGCCCTGTAAGTAGCTTAATTACTGTAGCCTTACCTTTCACAAAGTGGTCACCGCAGACACAGACGCTGTCAGACTCCACTCTCCCTGACTGAAGACCAGTGGACTAAAGAAGTTTTTCAGTCAAGTTCGGCGCCGTTTATCAATCAGTTCTTTTTTTAATTGATCCCCTTTGTAACTGACCACATTGGCAATCCTAAAGAAACTTTTCTGTTTTCCCCGGTTTGACCGGTTCCCTTGTATAGCCATATACTGCATAAACATTTTTTTGAGGTTGAATGTTTTTGACATTGAAAAAACAAACTCAGGTCTAGAAATTTGATGATTTTTTTATTATTTTCATGCTGAAAAAATTCAACCTCAGACGGTACAGAAAGACTTCCATACTGCTGCTGCTGCTGCTGCTGCTGCTGCTGCTGCTGCTGCTGCTGCTGTCTCTACGGATGATGATGGGATTTGTTGTCCTCTCAGTCTGTCAGGTGGAGGTGGAGGAGGGGGAGGAGTCTGTCCAGCTGCCCTTCAGAACCATAGAGCTGCCTGAAGACGCTAAAGTGGAGTGGAAGGACACTCACCCCAGGAAGGTCCATGTGTATGAGAACGGCTCTGACCAGCTTAAAGACCAGAACCAGTTTTACAGAAACAGAACAAAGATGAATGAAGACCTGCTGAAAACTGGAGACCTCAGTCTGACCCTGATGGACCCCACAGAGAGAGACAGAGGAGAATACCTCTGTGTAGTCTACAACAAGGAGAGAGAGATGCTGAGATGGAAAAGAGTGGAGCTCAGAGTGAAAGGTTTGTTTTCTTTCTCTCTGTCTCTAAGTGTCTCTAAGTGTCTTCATCTCTAAGTGTCTCTAAGTGTCTCTAAGTGTCTTCATCTCTAAGTGTCTCTAAGTGTCTTTGTCTCTAAGTGTCTCTAAGTGTCTTCATCTCTAAGTGTCTCTAAGTGTCTTCGTCTCTAAGTGTCTCTAAGTGTCTCTGTCTCTAAGTGTCTCTAAGTGTCTTCATCTCTAAGTGTCTCTAAGTGTCTGTATGTGTCTCTCTGTCTCTACGTGTCTCTGTCTCTCTTTGTCTCTCTTTGTCTCTCTTTGTCTCTCAGTGTCTCTCAGTGTCTCTAACTGTCTTGTGTCTCCTCTGCAGACAGAGTCCAGGTCCAGGATGTAACGTCTCTGATGCTGTAGACTCAGTCTGATCAGGTTGTTGATCTTTGATCATTGATCAGTGAAGGATCTGATGGACGATGGATGAAGAGAGGAGGACTCTTTGTCAGCTCCTGGTCCTGGTCTGAAGACTCTTTAAGGATCAGTGTTGATCAGCTCTGTGTTATGGCCCAGTGTGATGACCTCGTCCTCTCTGATCACTTCTGATAACTGACCAGTACAGCCACCTGTTCTGGTGACCCCTGACCCCTGAGCCCTCCCCTGACCCCTGAACCTGACCCCTGACCCCTGAACCTGACCCCTGACCCCTGTCCCCTGACTCCTGACTCCTGACCCCTGACCCCCTCCCCTGAGGTTGGACCCGTTCCAGTCTGCTGTCATCACATCCTCTGGGTCCAGGTTCAGTCAGACTAACATCCTGTGAGGAACATCTCTCCATGATGCTAGTCTGACTCTTCCTGATGGTTCCTGGAGCTGGTTCACTTCTGAAGTGAGTGTGGTCAGGATTTCATTTAGCTCCTGCTCCTCCCTCTACTCCTCCAGCCCTCACATCTGGGCCCGTGTGAGCCTTCAGCTTGGTCTGGTGCCTTTCAGGATCATGTAGCCAACATTGTATTTTATTTTTCTATTAACGTGCTGATTGCTTTTTGATGCTTTTCTATTCTGCTGGGAGGTTTGTGTATTTATTGAAGCAGCTGAAGAAGAAATGCAGCCTGAGATACTGATACTGTCAAAGAGTCCATCTACAGATGGAGTGAATGAGCAACATGTAGAGGATGGAATGGCTCTAACTGTGATGGAAAGGTCAAAGCTCCAGTAAAGCCTCCCTCTCTGTGTTTGTCCAGCTGATGATGAACGCTGTTTGCTGCTCTCTTGTTGTCCTGAGCTTCTCTGCAGAGCTTTGATGAATAAAATGAAGCTGAAAGGATTTGCTGGCTGCTTTCTTTTCTGCAGTCTGACAATCTAAAAGATGTTCAATCCAGAGTCTAATGTCTCTGAGTCCAGCTCAACCAGTCCCACACAAACTCCAACTCCAACAACACAGCAGCAGTTTTCCAGGTAACGTCAGGTCAACAACCTGCAGAGGTCACAGTCAGGTCTTCAAATAGTCCAGCAGTCTCTCATTATGTCCTCAGTTCATCTGGAACAGTTCAGAGTGACGTCTCTCTTCATCTCTAACAGAATAATATCAGATCAAATCCTAAATCAGGCCTGCTTTCACTTCAATCATGTCCTGCTTGTTCAACAGAAGGAAGAATATTTGAGTAAAGCTGCTAGAAAGCCTGTAGGCCTCCAGACGAGCCTGGCCCTGGAACCAGAGAACAAAATGGAGGGAGGAGTGTTTTCAGAGCGTCTCTGCTTTCAAGCTGCAGTCGCCTCCTCCCCCACCGTTGGAGCTGAATGAGGAAGTGGTTTAATCAGACTGAGCTGAACTCAGCCATGTCTGTGACGGCTGCATGATGCTGCTTTGTCAACAGGAAGTAGAGACAGTTCCTGGAAACAAGTCTAAAAGTGTCAGAGCTGCTGAAGCTGCTGCTGATCACATGTTTGACTTGATTGATATTAAACAGCTCTACTAAGTATTGACAGACTCAAATCTAGACTAGACGGGACTCTGGCCTCAGGGCGTCCCAGTTATCAGTGAGGAACTCAGAGATCAGACTGTGTTACTGTTTGAGTGGAAAGTCTAACATTTAGTCCCATTCTGGTGGTTTCTCTGCTCTGGGATTCAGGGGATTTCACTGCAGTCGCTCTGAAGCACTTTTTAAAAACTCCACAGAGTCTGAATCAAGTCAAGTGGAAAGTTTTCATGGTCATCAGCACCTCCCCCTCAGTGAGAAGCAGGAAGAACAGAGCTGTTCCTCTTTAACACAATCAACTGTCAAAGGCTACAAAGACTTTGCTCCTGTTCATGAGGACACAAGAGTCAAAGGACAAGAAGACAAAGTGTCCATGAGACACAGACATGTTGTGGACGGATGTTAATCCAGAGTCTGAGTGTGACTCTGTGTCTGGATGCAGACGTTGATCACACCCACTCAGCAGCTGTATCTCTCTACAGATCTGAAGCTCAGAGTCAGACTGAGCCACGGCCTGCAGCTAAGAAGCGTCTTCAGGGACAGAGAGGAGTCCTGCATGGCTCTGGATCAACCTGGTCCTCCAGCACAGTCTGAATCAGGAAGTGGTTTCAACAGAGACCTGAGCTGTCCCTCTTTAACCAGCTGCTAGAATCCACATCCATGCAGTTCCCATCATGTTCTGGAGCGTCCTTCTTTCAATCTAATCCACTGACTTTCATCATGATGTCATGGTCAAACTATTCTCTCTCTTCCTGTCGTTCAGCTCTGTGACTGAAATAGCCAGAGAGTGACACACATATCTGTAGACAGCAGAATGAAACACATGCTTTTCATCTGAAATGTTTTCTTCAGGATTCTGACTGTGTCAAGTTAAAGTGAGAACAATGAGTCAAGGAGCAGAGAAGCACAGATCAGTCTGAGTCTGACATGATGATCACATGACAAACACTGAGAGTCTGACAGGAGGAGGACAAGGAGGTTCAGCTGAGGACACAAGGAGAGGACGACACATGATTGGCTGACTGAGACTGTGGCACATCTGATTGGTTCAGATGGAAGCAGCCATAGTCAGCTGATTAGAAAGGCGGGAACAGAGAGAGAGAGAGTTGAGGCTGAGTGAACTTCCTGATCTTCATCTCTGAGTCTCTATGTCAGACACACCCAGCAGAGTTTCTGTTCAAACCCACAGACTGGGACTCTTTAGTGTCTTTCCTGAGGCTGCCTCTTCATGTCAGCTCATGTGTTTTTCTGTGCTATGCTACTGATCCAGATCTCAGAACAAAAAGCTGCAGCGTTCACTTCCTGCTTTCCTTCTTTGATATTTGCTGTAACTCTCAGTGTCTGTGAGGATACAAACCTCAGACCTTCACCTTCTTCCTCCTCAGACGTTACAGACTCCAGACTCAACTCCATCATGTGTTCATAGACTAACTGAAGCTCCTGTGATGCCCCCTGCTGGCTGCATCTGCAGGAGCTTTTTACCCAGAGTGCTTCACTCCCCTCTGACGCTCCACTGACAGGAGGTCTAATGTGTTCACAAACAGCTGCTGCTGATGCTGATGAAGGTGTGAACGAGGAGCAGTGATGATGAGGAGGCTTGTTTTAGATGTTAAAGGTCAGTCCAGCACATTAGAGTCTCAGCAGATTTACTGTTGATACGTCTGAAACCAGCATTAGTCCCTTGATTGATCACAGACTGAACAGCAAGATGAAAACTATCAGGAAGAGACTCATGAAGAGTAAAAAGCAAGAAGCAGCTCTGGGACATAATGCTTTCATTAGAGCATTCATCAACCAGGAAACATCTTTGAATGATGGACTTCATTTACTGTTGATACTTTAAGTTTAAAAGAATTAATAAAACCTGAAGAGAAATACTTCTACTTCAGTAAATCTACTCAGTTACTCTGAGACTCTGAAGTCACGTGATTTACAAGAAACCGCAGCAGAGTCGGCGCATGCGCACTCTGTCCTTGTCAGCTCCACCCAGTCACTGAGAGACTGAACCTGAACTCTGAACTCTCAGTCTGGATCTGCAGCCTCACGGCTCTACACAATATTTACAAGAATTATAAGATAAGTGAACATTAAAATAAGTGGAGATTGAAAATTAAGTTGAAATGTAATAAATTTACAACCAATAACCAAACAACAACGTCCAGAGAGTCACGTGTCACAGATGAAGTAGCGGTTTCAGACATGAAGCATTTTCTCAGCATTTTGTCATGACGCAAGGGGTGCGGCACGAGCACTTGGAAAAAAAGAATTAATTAATTAATCTGCGTTGCTCCATGTTTTTCTATCATCTGTCATATCTGTGTGGGGATATTTTCGCCCCCTGCTGCTGAGAAGGTGACGTGAACAGAAACTGAGAAAGGGAAAGAGGAGGGGGTCAGTTCACCTCTGGGTCTCTCCCAGATTGAATAGATGGGGGGTCCACTGTATAAAGGTCTAAAGTCAGTCCTACCGTGACTTTCTTCCATATAACTCACATTTCATTCCTAATATTATAAACACAGGCCTATAATTCCTGCATGTTTTTGTTTTTATGATTTGTGTGAAATGACCAAATAAAAACAGGTAATAGAAAACGATGATGTGTCACCAAGGTGAACTGGTTTAGTCTGGACTTCTGGTCGTGAGTGACAGCGTTGGAGGATGGAAATCTGTTGATGATCGAGAGTCAAATAAACAGAGATGAACAGAAAAAGGTCAAAGCATCAGGTGACCAGTTTAGGAACAAAAGAAAAGATAAAGGTAAAGATAAAGGTCTGCTATGTTCTCTCTGTATGATTACAGTATCATGTCATGAATGAAGGGCTAATGTTAATGCAACGCTTATACAACAGTCATTCATCTTAACAAACACCAGATCTACTTTCACCCTTAGATTAAGTTCAGTTCTTCTTTATTTCATCACGTTGGGTTCTGTAATTAATTCATATCTGTAGATAGTTTCAAAGTTGAACATTTGCTCCAACTCTATTTGGTGTCAAACATAGTTTAACCAGTCAGAACTAAAAGTGAACCAAGCACAGAACTGGAGGCAGTAACCAAAGAGATAAGTGTTCCTCCCTGAAAGATCAATATAGCACCTAATGACAGACACTTAGCATGGAAGGACATGTTGATTTAAATCTGTAATTCATGGATGTTTTGTATCAGAGTTATATCGTAGTTTACGGCCTTTAGATGTCAGTTTCAATTGTAATCTCAGATTCACTTCAAATATATTTAGGAGCATCTTCAGCCACTGGTCAGGATGAGACACCTACCTCCCCTGCTAGACAAGACCTGATATCTACCTCAGGTGTGTGATGAAGGATTTGTAGATGTTGAATGGACTCTACATGAACACAGACATATGGTGTTCCAGGGAATGACTGAGGCAGTCTCCAAATATCATAACATGAGAGAAACTACGTGTTACCTGAACAGAATTGTGTCTCTTACAGGTTGAATTGGTCCAAGCACCATTTGAGCAGCACTAAAGAAGTTATCCAGCAGGCACCACTGGTCACACAAGGACAGACAAATGGGTTCCACTGTTCCACCTTCACTGTAAAGCGCTTTGAGAACCAATAGGTAGAAAAGCGCTTTATAAAAGCAAGACCATTAACCATTTACCATTCATCCCTAGGCTTCACTTTCAGCCTCAGGCAGCTCTGTGGTCAGGTGTGGTACTCAATATTGTGGTTTGGCTATCATGAATGATTAATAATTATCAAAAATAATTATTTATTATTAAATAACTGGATCTGAATTACAAGATCACCTCTGGGCACGATCCTTCTAGGAAGGGAAAAGATAGCCAATCAAATCAGTCTCATGAATTATACTAAATTGTCAATTTGGATTTATGATTAATAATTAACTTAAAAACTATAACCAAAAATTACCACATTAACAACTAGTTACAGTTGAAGGAGTTTAGAGTTCTTGGCAGTGTAGAGGTTGGCAGTATTAGATTAGATTAGATTAGATTAGATTAGATTCTTTATTCATCCCAAACTGGGAAATTTCTTTGTTGCAGCAGCATTCAACTCCATACATACATACATAAAACAAAAGCTAAAAATCAACAATATGAGCAAATAGAGAACTATAAGAAGAACAAAAAGTATACACAGTATACAAAGTATAAGAAGTGAATATTAAAGAAGTGTTAAATTAGTATACACAAGAAATATATTACCAGGTATTACAGGTGAATATTGAAAAGAAGTGTTAAATTAAATGTCCAAGTGTCATCTGTTGCACACAGATGAGGAGTTGTACAGACTGATGGCTTGGGGTAGGAAAGATTTCCTGTAGCGTTCTTTGAGACAGTGAAGTTGTCTGAGCCTTCTGGAGAAGGTGCTCCGTTGTCTGTCCATTGTGTGGTGGAGAGGGTGGTCAGGGTTATCCATGATTGATAACAGTTTGTTCAGAGTCCTCCTCTCCACCACCGATTCAAATGTGTCCTGTCTGCAGCCAATGATAGACCCAGCCTTCCTGATCAGTTTGTTTAGTCTGTTGGCATCACTGGCTGTAATGCTGTTCCTCCAGCAGACCATAGCGGAGAAAAGTGTGCTGGCCACAACAGACTGGTAGAAGATCTCCAGCATCTTGATGCTCACATTGAAGGACTTCAGTTTCCTCAGGAAATAGAGTCTGCTGCAGCCCTTCTTGTACACAGCTGTACTGTTGGTCCTCCAGTTCAGTCTGTTGTCTATGGTCACTCCCAGGTATTTGTAATCCTCCACCATCTCCACATCCCTACCCAGGATGCTGAGGGGCAGAGGAGCTGGTCCCTTCCTCCTGAAGTCGATCACCATCTCTTTGGTCTTGTCCACATTAAGCAGCAGGTGATTCCTTCCAGCCCACCCCACAAATCCGTCCACCAGCCTTCTATACTCCTCCTCATCCTGTCCACCACTTATACATCCTACAACTGCAGAGTCATCAGAACATTTCTGTATATGACATGACTCTGAGTTGTGCTGGAAGTCAGTGGTTTATAAGGTGAACAGGAACGGAGAAAGTACAGTGCCCTGAGGGGCTCCCACACCACTCACCACCACATCAGACAGGACATGACCCAGACGCACCAACTGTGGCCTGTCTGTCAGGTAGTCAGTGATCCAGGAGACAATGGACGCACCAACACCCATCGACTGCAGCTTATCACCCAGCAACAAAGGCTGGATGGTGTTGAAGGCACTGGAGAAATCAAAGAATGTGATTCTCACTGAGCCTCCACCACCATCCAGGTGTGAGTGATAGATGACAGCGTCATCCACCCCAAGGCACGGCTGGTAGGCAAACTGTAGAGGGTCTAGGAACGATCTCACCTGTGGCTTTAGGTGGGCCAACACCAGCCTCTCCAGCACCTTCATCACATGGGATGTAAGAGCAACTGGACGGTAATCACTGAGGCCAGATGGAGATGACTTCTTAGGCACAGGATTCACTCTTGTGCAACATTAAACAGACAACTGGTATGTTTAAAAGACATTTATTACAAGAATAAAAGTAACATACAATCTAACTACAGCGTACTCTAAACAGGTGTGTGTGTGTGTGTTTGTGTCAAAATGGGCGCTAGTTGTTTACTCACCGTAACTCAACATGCAATAACTGAAATGCAGGGCAGTAACAGTTAGACGTGAATCTTAAAGTGAACTTAGGCTGGAACACGTGTTAGTAGCAGCTAAGTATATAACTTATATTTCACAGACAATGTGCTGGTTGAGAGTAGAAACGGATAGAAACAGGTTGAAGAAGCTGCTGTTCTGTTCCGTCTCCTCATGATCAGGGTCATGATGCTGCTTTGTCAACAGGAAGTAGAGACAGTTCCTGGAAACAAGTCTAAAAGTGTCAGAGCTGCTGAAGCTGCTGCTGATCACATGTTTGACTTGATTGATATTAAACAGCTCTACTAAGTATTGACAGACTCAAATCTAGACTAGACGGGACTCTGGCCTCAGGGCGTCCCAGTTATCAGTGAGGAACTCAGAGATCAGACTGTGTTACTGTTGGAGTGGAAAGTCTAACATTTAGTCCCATTCTGGTGGTTTCTCTGCTCTGGGATTCAGGGGATTTCACTGCAGTCGCTCTGAAGCACTTTTTAAAAACTCCACAGAGTCTGAATCAAGTCAAGTGGAAAGTTTTCATGGTCATCAGCACCTCCCCCTCAGTGAGAAGCAGGAAGAACAGAGCTGTTCCTCTTTAACACAATCAACTGTCAAAGGCTACAAAGACTTTGCTCCTGTTCATGAGGACACAAGAATCAAAGGACAAGAAGACAAAGTGTCCATGAGACACAGACATGTTGTGGACGGATGTTAATCCAGAGTCTGAGTGTGACTCTGTGTCTGGATGCAGACGTTGATCACACCCACTCAGCAGCTGTATCTCTCTACAGATCTGAAGCTCAGAGTCAGACTGAGCCACGGCCTGCAGCTAAGAAGCGTCTTCAGGGACAGAGAGGAGTCCTGCATGGCTCTGGATCAACCTGGTCCTCCAGCACAGTCTGAATCAGGAAGTGGTTTCAACAGAGACCTGAGCTGTCCCTCTTTAAGCAGCTGCTAGAATCCACATCCATGCAGTTCCCATCATGTTCTGGAGCGTCCTTCTTTCAATCTAATCCACTGACTTTCATCATGATGTCATGGTCAAACTATTCTCTCTCTTCCTGTCGTTCAGCTCTGTGACTGAAATAGCCAGAGAGTGACACACATATCTGTAGACAGCAGAATGAAACACATGCTTTTCATCTGAAATGTTTTCTTCAGGATTCTGACTGTGTCAAGTTAAAGTGAGAACAATGAGTCAAGGAGCAGAGAAGCACAGATCAGTCTGAGTCTGACATGATGATCACATGACAAACACTGAGAGTCTGACAGGAGGAGGACAAGGAGGTTCAGCTGAGGACACAAGGAGAGGACGACACATGATTGGCTGACTGAGACTGTGGCACATCTGATTGGTTCAGATGGAAGCAGCCATAGTCAGCTGATTAGAAAGGCGGGAACAGAGAGAGAGAGAGTTGAGGCTGAGTGAACTTCCTGATCTTCATCTCTGAGTCTCTATGTCAGACACACCCAGCAGAGTTTCTGTTCAAACCCACAGACTGGGACTCTTTAGTGTCTTTCCTGAGGCTGCCTCTTCATGTCAGCTCATGTGTTTTTCTGTGCTATGCTACTGATCCAGATCTCAGAACAAAAAGCTGCAGCGTTCACTTCCTGCTTTCCTTCTTTGATATTTGCTGTAACTCTCAGTGTCTGTGAGGATACAAACCTCAGACCTTCACCTTCTTCCTCCTCAGACGTTACAGACTCCAGACTCAACTCCATCATGTGTTCATAGACTAACTGAAGCTCCTGTGATGCCCCCTGCTGGCTGCATCTGCAGGAGCTTTTTACCCAGAGTGCTTCACTCCCCTCTGACGCTCCACTGACAGGAGGTCTAATGTGTTCACAAACAGCTGCTGCTGATGCTGATGAAGGTGTGAACGAGGAGCAGTGATGATGAGGAGGCTTGTTTTAGATGTTAAAGGTCAGTCCAGCACATTAGAGTCTCAGCAGATTTACTGTTGATACGTCTGAAAACCAGCATTAGTCCCTTGATTGATCACAGACTGAACAGCAAGATGAAAACTATCAGGAAGAGACTCATGAAGAGTAAAAAGCAAGAAGCAAGAGCATTCATCAACCAGGAAACATCTTTGAATGATGGACTTCATTTACTGTTGATACTTTAAGTTTAAAAGAATCAATAAAACCTGAAGAGAAATACTTCTACTTCAGTAAATCTACTCAGTTACTCTGAGACTCTGAAGTCACGTGATTTACAAGAAACTGCAGCAGAGTCGGCGCATGCGCACTCTGTCCTTCCTCTCAACTCCACCCAGTCACTGAGAGACTGAACCAACTCTGAACTCTCAGTCTGGATCTGCAGCCTCACGGCTCTACACAATATTTACAAGAATTATAAAATAAGTGAACATTAAAATAAGTGGACATTGAAAATTAAGTTGAAATGTAATACATTTATAATCAATAACCAAACAAACACGTCCAGAGAGTCACGTGTCACAGATGAAGTAGTGGTTTCAGACATGAGCGGACCGGGCAGCATTTTGTCATGACGCAAGGGGTGCGGCACGAGCAGTAGGAAAAAAAAATGAATGAATTCATCTGCGTTGCTCCATGTTTTTCTATCATCTGTCATATCTGTGTGGGGATATTTTCGCCCCCTGCTGCTGAGAAGGTGACGTGAACAGAAACTGAGAGAAAGAGAAAGAGGAGGGGGTCAGTTCACCTCTGGGTCTCTCCCAGATTGAATAGATGGGGGGTCCACTGTATAAAGGTCTAAAGTCAGTCCCACCGTGACTTTCTTCCATATAACTCACATTTCATTCCTAATATTATAAACACAGGCCTATAATTCCTGCATGTTTTTGTTTTTATGATTTGTGTGAAATGACCAAATAAAAACAGGTAATAGAAAACGATGATGTGTCACCAAGGTGAACTGGTTTAGTCTGGACTTGTGGTCGTGAGTGACAGCGTTGGAGGATGGAAATCTGTTGATGGTCGAGAGTCAAATAAACAGAGATGAACAGAAAAAGGTCAAAGCATCAGGTGACCAGTTTAGGACCAAGGTGTTAATGGTCACAGCTGAGGCTAAACACATTTAAGTTCTTGTTAGGAATCACAGGTGAATCAGGGTGAAGCAAACAGTTTTTGACTGTGCTCTAAGGACCCGTTTTAGTTTAGATGGAAAAGAGTTTAGACAGCATGTGAATAAATGTATTATGGAGCTCAAGTACTAAAAGCTTCAGCGTCAGTTTCTTCAGGTTACACGTCAGAGCAATCCTTCAGTTAGTAACCAGCAGCAGCTGAAAACTGGGTCTTGGTCACTACAGGTCAGGATGAGACACCCAACTCTAGACAAGACCTGATATCTACCTCAGGTGATGAAGGATTTGTGCTATTTACAATGTTTCTTCTGTATTGTATTTGTATACATCTGTGACGGCTCAGCAGTTTTGAAGCAGTCTGTTGCACAAAACTTGTGTAGCCTGAGTCTCACTGAGTTAATAGATGTTGAATGTTGAACAAAAATCACAATATCTCAATGGCTACTCCTATTATCTGACCATATAGAAACAGAAAAACAAATAGCAATACAGCACAATCAAACTGACTCATTCTACACATACTGGTCACAATTTCAAAATATATGCTTAGGGGTCGATAGTGTCCCGGATGTTCCCCCAAAACCAGCCAGCACCCCACATATGAATGACTGAGCATTTGCTGTTACTTGTGTATTTATTTATTTGTTTATGTATTTATTTATTTATCTTTTTCTCTTCCTAAACTGTTATTTACCGATTAATTTAATCCCCTGTCAGTACAACCAAGCAAAACATAATTTAACAAATAGCACGGAATTCTTGACACTCTCTCCACCCCCCCAATATTGCAATATACCACTTATCTACTTATTCATTTTATTTCAATTATTATTATATATTTTTTCTCTTGTTTATTTTATTTATCTCATTATTTATTTGTTATTTTATTTTTTTTATTTTTTTATTTTTTTATTATTATTTGTTTTCTCTTCTTTTCTTCACCCACACAACACATGTACAACTTGCACAATTTATGTAACTTGATGTTTTACACCGTTTTTGTCCTTGTTTGTTTTTTTTCTCAATAAAAAAAATAGATGTTGAATACAATGTTCAAAATACATTTATTAACAAGAATAAAAGTAAACATACAATCTAATCTGTTACCTCGGTCTCTCAGAGGAGGTTGAGGAGCTGACTCCATTCTCAGGAACTTAGGGTCAGCTGTTCTCATCTTCTAACTGGAGAGGGCGTTAACCTTTCACTAGAGGAAGAGGGTGAATTGGAATAACCAGAATCACATTGGCTCAACAACTGTGATGAGGAAAAACAACCTGACTCTGCTGAGTGCAGGTCTGATAAGTAGAGCTTAGCTTTATCATTGGCTGATTGTACCTCATGGAGGAGACAAGCAGCTTTAAGGGACTCTCCCTCCTCTAGGGCTGCTTTGCTCTGGCTGGATTGCCTGTGAAAGTCCAGAAGCAATCCTGCTGTACTGTTCCTTCTGCTTCCACAACATGCTGTCCACTACAAACAGGAACAAGCTCACAAAAATCACACACACTGCTTCCAAGATCATTAACCAGCCCACACCTAACCTCTCAGGACTCAACCACAGAGCTGTCACACGCCTCCAATGACCTGGATCACCCCCTCAACCCACACGTCACACCGCTGCCATCTGGGCGCAGATACAGAACCCTAAAGTGGAGAAAGGCTTTAACAAGAGCTCCGTACCCTCCGCCATCATGGCACTTAATCTGCCCCAGTAAACCTCTTGCAGACCTAGCCCTCCTGAGGGTGATGATATCATGTACTATATCCATCCGTCCGTCCGTCTATCCATCCATCCATGTATGTCTATCCAGTGTCCTGTCTGAAGCTCTGTCTGTGGAGCTGAACACAGAGCTCCACCCTTCCTCACATCTCTTGTTTTAAATGTATGTGTTAACATGAAGAGCTCTTGTAGTTAGAAGGCTGTCTGGCTGCATGAAGAGGATTCTAACAAAAACTACATTTGTAAACAAACTGTGATGTCATGATGCTAACAGACCATGCTAACAGACTATGCTAACAGACACTAAACCAGAAGTATTCTTGATCATTATTAACGAGCAGCTTTCAGACAATAACTGGACACCAACTTTAGTTTTGTAAGGAAATAAGAACACCGTCCTCCCTCTCCTCTATTTATCTGGTCTTCCGAGCTGTTTCAGTGTCTTGAAGTTGAGCTGCAATAAAATCACATGTTGGAGTATCTCATCTCATCTCACCTCACCTCACCTCACCTCAGGAATTAACTCCTTATATAGGTGAAGAGGTGAAACCACCACAGACGCTAAAACTGGAACCTGTGATGCATCATGACAACCTGAGTGTAAATCTGGTTTGAATCCTGACAGAGTGATGTTCTGCTCATCATACTCATCTGTAAGATGACTGTAGTAGTGTGTACTTTACTGTCACACCCTCTAGTCAGCATCTGTTTTTAGTTCATTTAGAAATAAATCTATTTAACATTTTATTGTGTCAGCTTAAAAACCATCAAGTGTAGTCAGAATGTGCATGGCAAATCAAATCCCATACAAGCATGGACCACTGAATGACACGTCTCCACTGCAGTCCATTTCATTGTCCACTAGATGTCCTAATAGAGCTCTGTGTCTCTGAAGCCTCCAGGAATGAACCATTTTCTGAATAAAGGGTGGAAGCTTCCATTGACCATCACTGCCCAAGTGTTCAGGCACAAAAATAGATTTTAATGAATAAAGTTTAACAAAAGCTGGAGCAGAGATCTACAAAGAAACAAGAGTCCACAGGAGCAGGCTGGTGAGAAAGCTGGAGCGTGGGATGCACCTGCAGAGGTGAGTGACCACGGAGGTAAGTGAGGAACTGGACATGAGTGGAGAGGAGGAGGAAGTGTTTACGTAGAGTTTAGATTGACTGGATGATGAGATGGCAGCCCAGACCCACAATAACCAGCAGCAGCAGCAAACCTGAACCTGAGCAAACAAACACTAATACAGACCCATAGAGGGCGACACGTCACCTCTTAACACCTGTGGTTTATTCTCAGTGTTATTAAATATCAGTTTCAATCTGGGGGTGGAACAGTGGTGTGTTGGTTAACGTTCATGAAATTAGATCATAAAGAGGTGCCAGACACAGAATGGATAGAGAAGAGGAGAGATAAAAGGCTTTGTGTTCCATCACCAGACACATATACTATAAATGACCAGAAGAACTTTGTTCTTGTTCTTGTGGAGTATAGAACAAGCTTAAGACATGCAGCTGGAGAGTGGCCTCTGCTCAGGTGTTGCTGGTTCAGGTCATGAAGCCACACCTGCTCTGCCACTGCCAGGCCAAAGGGGGGTCAGAGGGGTCTAACAATACCTGCCCTGTTTGGGAGTTCTTGTAGCTTGTTCTCTACACATCAGCTAGACTTTTTTCTTGTGTGACGCCAAACAACTATTCTGTGATTGGTCAGAAATTGAAGAGGGTGTGGTTAATGTTGTTGTTACTGTTCTGCACTCTAGAGGTGTCTACCAATGCTGTGCTTTCCATCAGCAACTGATCATAATATGCAGATGACACTGATCTCTACTTCCTGTGAGATGATAATGACAGTAGTTTAATGAACCTAAATAACTGAACAACAGCTTTAAAACCACTGCCATCATAATACCGTTTATTTTACACTTAATAAATGTCAGGAATATTCTCTGCTCAGCTAATTCTGGTGTCTGAAACACATCAGGTGACTGACAGACACTCTGAATGTTTGTGTTCAACTAAAGAATCAAAGCTCTCCACTGAAGTTCTGACGTTTCCAGCAGCTGAATGATGTTCTTGCTGTTTATAATCTGAGGCTGCAGTTTATCATGTCTGTTCTTTGTTATCTGCACTGTAGAGTAGTGTGTGTTGGTTAGCCACAACTAAACAAGGACAAGTCAGATTTTCCATCAGATATGGTTGTGAAACCCACAGAACCACACCAAGAAAAACACAAGTCACAAAGTTCACTGATCTTCTAGAGACACCTGCTGTGTTATTCAGCGACATCTGAAGTTTTTATCAAAGCAGAGAGGGTTCTCTCCAGGTTCTCCAGCTTCCTCCCACCGTCCAAAGACGTGCTGGTTAGGTTCATTGGTGATTGGGTGGATGGGTGGAGTTTAAGACATTTACTTAAGTTAATATTTTTTCCTCCATGCGTTTGTTTCATTGGAGTTTGTTTTGATTTGAAACGTTCTTGTCAGAACTGATGTTTAAGTAGCTTTAACGCCACATAGCCACCAGGTGCTTCCACTGCACCATCTAGTATTTAGAGGAAGAGAGAAGGGGGTTGTTTTATTTTGTTAAGCCTTCTAACATTAATTTAAGATTACAATACTTATTTGAAGTGAATATATTTAAAAGGGTTTCATTTAAAAACCTCTTTGTTTACATTTGTAGTTCTTGGTTTGGTTGTTTTCATTTTAAAGTTGGTTTAGTCCTAAAGTATTTAAGATCCTGTGTTGAGGTCTTCTGTCACCTGTGTTTTAAGTGTGGGTTTGGGAACTTGAGCTCATTGACCTCTGCTGCCAGGTTGTAATTTCTTTTTGTATTAAAAACTCTGAGTGCTGCTGTTTTGTGGTCATCGTGTTGGGTAACTCAGTGCCTCAGTGCTGCTCTCATTCAGTCCCCAACAACCTTGAGTCCAACAAACTGCTGTGAAGCTTGTTTTTGGTTTTAGAAAGAAGACCCTGAATGTTAAGAGTTAAACATCAGTGATACTGTTAGGACATAAAGTGGAGACTGACATCAAAGTTACAAAAATAGTTGATTTATTTCTATGAATGAGATTAAAACACTAACAGATGACAAAAATAAAGGCTGTTACAAATTCCACAAGAACAGGGAGATTTGTCTAAATGAGGGCTGCTCTCATTTAGTTCTTGCAGTTTGTTCTCGACACATCAAATGGGAAGAAACTTTTTTCTCATGTGGCGTCCAACAGCTATTCTGTGATTGGTCAGAAGTGTTCCTGCCTTGTATTGTTCTGCACTGGAGTTCCTGGTGAAGTATAAATGACCACAAGAACTTTGTTCTTGTTCTTGTGGAGTATCTACCAAGCTTAGGGCATGCAGCTGAAGAGTGGCCTCTCTTTTTAACCATGCCCCGTATTCACACACAGATAACGAAGATAACGAAGTTTCCAGCAGCTGAATGATGTTCTTGCTGTTTATAGTCTGAGGCTGCAGTTCATCATGTCTGTTCTTTGTGTCGGTTAGCCACAACTAAACAAGGACAAGTCAGATTTTCCATCAGACGTTTTTGTGAAACCCACAGAACCACACGGCCAAAAAAACTAAAACACGCTGTGTTATTCACTGTGACGTCTTAACAACCATAATGTGACAGTAGTCTTTACAGTTCACACGACTGCATGAGTCCTTTTGTCTCTTGATTGTAAATGTCCCCACAGTGGGATCAATGAAAGAATGATCTCGTTGAAGAGTAAATGTCGTCTGGTCTGAGAGGCTGGGTGGACTGGGTGGACTACTTCAGTGATGAGTAGACGATCTCTGTCTCTGGTGGAACCTCTGAAAATAACAAACAGACATAAAGTTCATGTGTAATCACCAGAATATCTGAGCCTTCATATCTACATAGTGTTGTGGCGTCATGTTTCTACAGTGGCCCAGAGGGAACAAACTAAACACTGAGGTGAAGGAGCTGATTTCAGATGTTCTAATCACACTAGACCTTTAACGTGATGAGGAAAAACATCTAATTAACACATTAGAAGGATTCATTCAAACAGACTTCATCGTTTCTTATTTCTCCATCTTCTCCTGTCGTCTTCATGAGTTCACTATAAAGTTCAGTGAATGATGTTAAACGGTCACAAATGACTCTCAACACTTCCTCTAGAGTCTCCAAATTAAAAGTCCTGCTGCCATTGATTCACAGGTAAACTTTTATTGTGGAAAGACTGATGAGGAAGTCTTTAGCAGCTGAAAGCAGCAGAGTGGAGAGAACAGCAGTCTGTGGAGCTACTGATGAGTGGGTGCTGGAGATATGGACGTTAAACTGAACATGTGGTTTGACTCTGACTTCATATGAACATCAGCTTTTTTGCCAACTTCTCCGTGAAGTCTTGTGGGACCATGAGAAGATGGCATCACCTGTATACCTGGGAAAGTAGCGTCAGTCTGGCTATATTGTGATGAGTTTGAGTTTCGTTCATGTTTCTTTTCTTCCTGTTTCCTGTTTTATTTTGTTAAGTTTTTGCTTTCCTGAGGTTTTACTCCCTGTGTTTCTGTGTTAATTGTGTAATTGTCTCTTGATTTGCTTCACCTGTGTCTCATCGTCCCTCTTCCTCATGTGTGTATGTATAGCCCTGCCTTCCTCTTTGCTCCTTGTTGTGTCATTCCAAATGTTATTTTTTTGTTTGTTTGTTTGTTTACTGAGTCCCATTTGTCTTTTCTCTCTGTGTGTCTCTAGTGTTTTTTCTCGTCTGTGTTTTTGCCACCCCATGTGTCTCCAGTGTTTTCTAGTGTTTTTTTGCCTGAGCTTTTGTTCACTCCTGCCTCATCATCTTCGTCCTGCACTTGGGTCCTACCTTCCCTGGACAGAACCATAACACATATTTAATTACAGTCTATGGTTTGAACTCATGTTTCTGTAGTTCCAGCAGAGTGAGACATCCCGTCTATAAAGGATCATATTAACTGATTGTTTATGTGCTGCCAGGATTCATTTAAGATGATCACATCAACAGACTTGTTGTCAGTGTTGGCATCATTATTAGACTCACTGACTAGAACGCCACCGTCCTCACAGGTTCATAAATACATCAGATGTGGTTCTATGTGTGGATACAGCCAGTACTGTTGTAGACACGCAACATTAACACGTCCTACAAAAGCAGATTTACACGAGAGACATGACCAACGTCAGACTGTTCTCAGGAAACAGGACGAGGAAGCTGCTGCTGTGGTTTCATATGTTACCATGTTAAAGGCCAGTGTCCTTCGTATTTAATGTTTAACTTATAGCTATCAGCTGTATTCTTCTCTTCTATCATATGTGTTGTGATCTCTATAACATAAAGCTTTAAAGGTTTCTAACGTCACTGATCCACTTTGGACTCTTCATACATCTTGTTTTGTCTTTACAGAGTAAAACCTACATGTGTGATTGAATGAGGTCCATCTCATTAATACTGACCTCAGACAACACCTTCCATATGACATATGCCATAATGATGTGATAACATGTTGTAGGCCTGGTGCTTTTGATCTGTTTAAATCAAATCTGTTGGCTGTTCAGTAAAATAAGGCGTGTTCTATTGTAGGAACATATGACGAGGAAGAAGCAACAATAACTGAGCTGAACTGATGACAGAAACCCTGGAGGTCTGTTCTCTGGGAACTAGCAGCAGCTCATCTTCTTTTTAAAGCCTGAACACAAAAGACTCATCAAACGACTGGCTACAGAGGTTAACCAGGACAGAGTCATGTGTCTGGACCAAAACGTTGAAACTGAACTTGGGAACCATTTAACTAAACTAGAGAACTTTTTCTAGTACTGGTGTAACATCGGTAGAGTGTCTTCTTGCTTGGACGGCCTTGTGTTTCCCCGCTTGTGTTCATAGTAACCTTCCTCATCACTTTAAAGAAAGAGTTCAAGAAACAGCAGAAAGTGAAGAGCAGCTGTACCTCTGGTCTTTGACTTGTCTTTCTTGTCTCTGATGTCTATTTGTCCATAAGTGACGTCTTGTGGTGTCCTCACTGCTGAGTAGACTGCAGCTGGATCACTGTCTGGAAAATACAATGATACACATCACATTACTGCAGCTACTGCAGCTGATAGCAGTACTGTATATTTACTACATGTACTACTGTAGCACATGTAGTAAAGAGAATAAGAGTAATTATGGCATTCATTTGCATGTTGTGTTTCAAGAGGAAAGAAGACGATTACAGAGCTGCTTCATTCTTTTTCACAGTCCACCTCATCAAACCATAAATAAACGCTAACACAGTCTAAATCAGACCACACTATAGTGAGGTGGTGCAATCACACCATCACACTCGGCCTCAGTTCACTGGAATCAACATGAGAAACTCACTGGTGTGGTTTTAAATGTAGAGTTTGACGTTTCACACAGAGATCAGACAGTCCATCTGATCTGAGCTAAAGTCTTGTTGTCTAGAAACAAACTAACAAACGATGTCAATCAAAAATCAACCAGTAGATGATCAGGTGTTTCAGGTAA
This sequence comes from Planiliza haematocheilus, assembly GCA_005024645.1. Classification (NCBI taxonomy): domain Eukaryota; kingdom Metazoa; phylum Chordata; class Actinopteri; order Mugiliformes; family Mugilidae; genus Planiliza; species Planiliza haematocheilus. The sequence goes on from SRSE01001219.1 coordinate 641,256, forward strand.
TACTCAGTGGTTATTAAACAGCTGAGTCTAGCTGAGTTTAACTGAGCTCAGACTGAAGACTAAAGAAGAACCAAAGAAGAGCAGCTGTACCTCTGGTCTTTGACTTGTCTTTCTTGTCTCTGATGACTATTTGTCCATAAGTGACGTCTTGTGGTGTCCTCACTGCTGAGTAGACTGCAGCTGGATCACTGTCTGCAAAATACAATGATACACATCACATTACTGCAGCTACTGCTGCTGATAGCAGTACTGCTGCTGCAGGGAGTACTACGACACTCTGATCAGCTACAGCAACAAATACCGAGGGACAGTTTATGTACTGACATGTATATTTACATATTGATTAACTTCATGAATACAAAATTTAAATCTGGACTGAAACACGTGAACATGTAGCAGTGATGGATTAATACTGTAATCATGTATGAAGCCTAGATTCACATTAGAGAAACCAGTATGTATATATGAGCACCATTGTCCTCTATGCAGGTTTTATTTTTTAATGCTCTTCAGAGAAACAGAGCCTCGTTCAGCTGAAGTGTTTTTATCAGAAACAGGAAACTGGACGACCACAGAGCTGTTTCTGTTAACTGACTCACCGCAGGATACAAACACACCGTCCAGAACACAGAGAAAAAACCTCACTGACATCTACCAACAGACACCAACTACACACTGACACGCTTAAGTTCAGACTAAAGAGCTCAGCTACTTCTAAAACTGCTGGTCTAGCTTTGTAAATATATCCAATAACAACCAGAATGCTTTGTGTTCCGTCCCTTCCTGCTTCACAGGATGCTGCTGCTAAAATATTAACTGTGACTTGTGCAGAGGTGACCTCACAGCATCTTAGGTAAAGTCTGAATAGTGCAGCATTCCTTACAGGGAGTAAAGTTCAGGTTAAGAGCATGTCTCACTGTACGGTGATAGAATGGATGTGAGCTGGACAATGTGTTTAAACACCACATCTGTTCACGGTGAGAACAAAGCTAAAACTAAAGCAGCTGTCAAGATTCTTCTTCTAGACATTTCACCATTAATACAAGCGGCTTCTTCACTGTTTGACCAGGTTTCCCCTCTGAGCATGCTCAGTAAACCTTCCAGATGTCATGTGACTGAATGCTTTACATTCTGTTGATTATTGTTGTAGTGTGTCACAAACTTCTTAAAGTTGCTTTCCTGCAGGTTTGCACATTATATTATTTTAATTGGTATATATTTAACTCTCAAATCTACCACAAGGTCTTACACACTAAGAAACTCTACCTCTGCTCCGTCTCATTGGCTGTTTCTTGTTCCGTGATATTTTGACGTCACTGTACGTGATGTCTTCTGGGACGTTTCCTCCAACAGCTGAAATGAACCAAAATGAACAACAAGAGAATTTAAACAAAACCCAAACATTTAAAATCCAGAAGTCTGTGTCTCACCTTCAGGTTTCCTACGAACACATCGTCTCACCAGGAGAACCAGGAGAACCAGAAGAACCAGAGAACAGAGAGAAGAAAGAGACAAGAACACAGGGAGGAGAGGAGAGGAACCAGGAGGAGGTGTAGATGTAGGAGGAGGTGTAGATGTAGGAGGAGGTGTGGTGGTGTTTCTCTCTAGAATGAAGCAAAGCTAATAATGAACTGATTGTCTCATTGTGAATGTTGAAAGCTGCTGAAGAATCATCTCTGACCTCCTCACCTGTGACAGTGATCCAGCTGGATGGAGACTCTCCATGACCACTGATGTTACACTTGTAGAGGCCTTCATCAGACCTGGTAACATGGTGGATGGTCATGTGACCTGTAGACTCAGTCCTGATCAAGGAGCCATCTTTATAGAAAGCAGCTGAGAGGATGGAGGGAGTGGTCTTTGTTTTACAGAGCAGAGTGACGTCATCTCCCTCCATCACAGGGAGGACAGGACTCTGCAGGATCACTGGTCCACCTCAACACAGAGACAAACTACAGCATTTCATCCATTTCCACACAGCTTCATCAATACTAACTCCACAGTCTGAGTGTGACGGCGTTTTAGCAGGCAACCGGCTTCTAGACGCCGTCCTTTGTTCAGGGGTTCGCGGTGGTCGTGACGCGCTCCAAGTAAAAACAATCACTGCCTTTAAGTTATATACGGCAATTTTATTTGCGTCTGGTTCTCAGTCCACAAACATCCATACGAAGGAAAACAAACACAAACAAAAAGAAGAGCGGTCAAAAAACATTATCGCTCTCCCCTGTCTCATCTGAGACACCTGTGCCACTCTCCCCTTTTGTCCTCATTTCCTGGGAGGCGGCATCCCAACCACAAATAGTCAAAACAATCCAATAAGATTATAGACTTCATCTAAACACGTTAGGATCCAGTTCAAATGATAATAATAATCAAACCAAATATACAAAAATGGCTCTAATATACCAATAATTTACCAATATGCTTATTACATAACAATTACCAATTCAATAGAGCAATTTCAATAATGCATACAAGACCGTGGCTAGGCCAAAAAGTTCATATTATTAATAGTCCATGTCCATGTCAGGGTACACTCATGGTACCAGTCCATTCTTTTCTTCCTCCAGAAGCAGACAGAGCTTGGTGATGGGTCTCTGAATTGAGTTGGTTTTGATTTTTACCAAAACGCTTCGAACAAGGCCCTTTGCCCCTGGAAGAGCTTTGACTACTCGTCCTAGGAGCCAGGTGTTTCTTGGGGCATTGTCATCAATGATGACGACGAGATCTCCAGGAGCGAAGTTCCTTTTGATGTTATTCCACTTGTATCGTTCTTGCACAAGTGGGATGTATTCCCTGGTCCATCTCTTCCAGAACAAGTCAGCCATATATTGCACCTGTCTCCATCTTTTCCTTGAATATATGTCCCTTTTCTGAAAAAGTCCAGGGGGTATGATGGGGTTTGTTTTTAAGAGAAGCAGATGATTTGGAGTTAGTGGCTCGAGGTCATTTGGGTCACTGGTCACTGTTGTAATTAGTCTGTCATTCATAATTGCTTCCACTTCGCACAAAGCTGTATGTAGACCGTCATCATCCAAAGCTTGTTCCTTTAAGACGGAGTAGAGGATCTTTTAACCAGTCTAATTAGTCTTTCCCAGACACCACCATGATGAGCTCCAGCGGGGGGATTGAATGTCCAGTCAGTTCCTTTTTTGAGAAGTGATCTTTGGATTCTATCATTATCCAGCTGTTTCACGGACTCCTCCAATTCTCTCTGTGCCCCTATGAAGTTGGTGCCTTGATCCGATCTGAAGCTTTTCACTGAGCCTCGACGACAGATGAACCGACGAATAGCATTTATGCATGCATCTGTATCTAGTTGACTGGCAACCTCCAGGTGAACAGCACGGCTTACAAGGCAAGTGAATATCACTCCCCTTTACAAGAGTACCGCCACGCCTCACTTCAATGGGTCCAAAATAATCTATGCCGACATGAGTAAAGGGTGGAAGATGTGGTGTTACTCTGTCCAGAGGGAGATCAGCCATCTTCTGCTCTCCAGGTTTAGCTAGTTGTCTTCTGCAAAACACACAGCTCTTGATAATCTTCCATGCCAAAGAGTTGGCACCAGACAACCAATATCGTTGGTGAAGTTTGGAGAGCATGTGACCTCGCCCAGAGTGACCAACCTGTCTGTGAATATGACTCAGTATTAACTTTGACACATGAGAATATTTAGGTAGGATCTTGGGGTGTTTGAGTTCTATGGGCATAGCCATCTTCTGTGTTCGTCCTCCCACTCTCAGGATATCAGCATCAATGGTAGGGTCCAGTTTATACAAGGAGCTTCCTCTTTTACATGGCCATTTCCTCCTTAAAATGCTGTCTCTGCTCATAGCAAATAATGGTCTTTCTGCATTTTCAATGTCCTCTACTGAAAGACCTGTGACTACAGGCATTTTGAGAAGGAGCATCCGATCCTTTAGTGATTTGCCTTTATCTCGACCAATCAATGCACAGTCCTCTTCCCTTTTCCTGTTCATTTGTAGAAGGAGATTCTTTAGTTTCATCATCCAGGCTACGGCTCTTTTCAGATCATTCCATGATGAATAATATTCTATAAGTTTGCTTGTTGGACTTTTCTCTGAGGTAGAGGTGACAATGCTACTTACAATAGCTTCTTTCCGCACCTCTGGATCATCTGGGAGGATGGAGCCAAACTCTACAGGATTTTCTGGCCATCCTGTTTCCGGATTTTCCAAAAAACTCTGGTCCTTGAAGCCATCTCTTGGAACTGAGAAAGGGTTCAATGCTCAGTCCTCGAGATGCATCATCCGCAGGGTTGAGTTTGGAATCTATGAACCTCCACTGACTCACTTTTGACAGGTTATGGATCACCGCAATCCTATTAGCCACAAAGGTGCGAAACCTACGTGTTTTATTTCGAAGATATTTTAGAACAGACTGGCTGTCAGTCCAGAAAGTGGAATCTTGGAGTTCAATTTTAAGTTCTGAGCGAAGCATTCTGTCTATCCATGAAGCCACTGTGGCAGCAGTGAGTTCCAGTCTTGGGATAGTTGTTGTTTTGAGTGGAGTTACTCTTGATTTTCCCATCACGAATGCAACATGTACCTTTCCAAAGTCATTTGTTAACCTTAGGTAACTTGCAGTTCCATAACCTTGTTCACTTGCATCACAAAAGTTCAAGGATTCAAGGATTCAAGGATTCTTTATTGTCATTTCTACACATGTTGGTACATATGAAGGAACGAAAATGGTTTCTCTGGTCCCGTTTCAAGCCATAAGTAAGAAAAAGACACGTATAAATATAAAAAAAAGTATAAATATAGAGAATAAAATTAGCTAACTGTACAAACTGTATAACTGTATAAATAAAAAACTATGAAATTTACTGTGATGGTCCTGTGCAATTGAGGTAGTGTGCAAATGCAGTTAAAGTGACAGTGCAGTGCAAATGCAGTCTGTCCATGGGGGTGACTATTGTTCACTCTTGGGGGGGGGGCGGCCTGTCTGTTAGGAAGTCCTGGACCCAGTTGCATAGGGTAGAGCTCAGTCCGAGTGTTGCCAGTTTCTGTGTCAGGGTCTGTGGTATGATGGTGTTGAATGCTGATGTGAAATCCACGAAGAGCATGCGAACATAAGAGTTCTTGTTCTCTAAGTGGGTGGGGGCTGTGTGGACCACAGAAGAAATGGCATCCTCTGTGGATCGGTTCTTCCTGTATGCATACTGGTGTGGGTCCACAGTGATGTCGATGTAGTCCTTGATGTGAGCCATGACCAGTCTCTCGAAGCACTTCATGACTATCGGGGTGAGGGCTACTGGCCGATAGTCATTCAGGCCTGTCACTGTGGACGTTTTTGGGATGGGGATGATGGTGGCGGTCTTCAGGCAGGTGGGGACCGCTGCCTGTTGGAGGGAGGTGTTGAAGATGTCCGTCAGCACCTCTGTGAGCTGGTGTGCACATCCCCTCAGCACCCGCCCGGAGATGTTGTCGGGACCAGCAGCTTTCCGTGGGTTAATCCTCTGGAGGATCCTCCTCACTTCTGCTGGGGTCACGCTGAGGGGCTCTTCTCCTGGTGGGGGGGTGAGTCTGGTACTGAGAGGGGGGGTGTCTGGGTCCTCAAAGCGGGCGTAGAATCTATTGAGAGCGTCGGGTAGAGAGGGGTCCCTGGGGCATTGTGCATCTCTGGTGTTATAGTCTGTGATGCACTTTATACTCCGTGGAAAGCTGGATGTGAAGTGTCCCTCGATCCTCTGGGCGTATGCAGCCTTGGCCCTCTTCACTCCTGCAGTCAGCTGTCTTCTAGCCGCCCTGAGTGCCAGACTGTCACCAGACCTGAACGCAGCATCCCTGGTTTTCAGCAGAGAGCGGATCTCTGCATTCAGCCAGGGTTTCTGGTTCTGGTAGCATGTTATTGTCCTGGTGGTGGTGACATCTTCTGTACACTTGTAGATGTAGCTGAGGACAGCAGATGTGTAGTCCTCTAGATCCACCTCTCCCTCACAAACAGCTGCCTCTCTGAAGATCTGCCAGTCTGTGCGCTGGAAACAGTCCTGCAGTACAGGGACAGCATCACTGGGCCACACGGTGATGGTCCTCTGTGTTGGTGTCTGGCGTCTGAGCAGGGGACGGTAGGCAGGAGCCAGCATGATGGAGATGTGGTCGGAGAAGCTGAGGTGGGGGTGGGGGGCGGTTCTGTATGCGTCTTTTTTATTGGTGTAAACACGGTCCAGTGTGTTATTTCCCCGTGTTGGTATGGTGACATGCTGATAGAACTTAGGCAGTGTGTCTGTCAGGTGTACGTGATTGAAATCCCCCGCAATCACGTAAAAAGCCTCCGGGTGCTTGTTCTGGAGTGAGCTGATGTTGTCGTGGAGCTCCTTTAGCGCATAGTTAGCATTAGCACCCGGCGGGATGTAAACAGCCATAACAAACACCACCGTAAACTCACTCACAGATAGTGTGGCCGGCATTTCACAGTCATATGCTCTATCGCCTCAGAGCAGTGGCTGTTCACCACAGTACAGTTCGTGCACCAACCTTTATTCACATAGACGCATAATCCGCCCCCGCGGGCTTTCCCCGACAGCTGGTTGCGGTCCGCACGGAAGAGAAGCCGGCCGTCGATCTGGAAGGCTTGGTCCGGCATGTTGTCATTAAGCCAGGTTTCCGTCAGACAAAGCACCGCACAGTTCCTCATCTCTCTGGAAACCCCCAGCCGCAGTCGAAGCAGGTCCATCTTGTTGTCCAGGGAGCGGACATTGGACAGGAACAGGGACGGGATCGGTGGTTTCCCAGTGTTAGCCTTTAGCCTAGCTAGCAGTCCGCCCCGTTTGCCCCTCTTCTGCTTACGCGTACACCGCTTCCTCTTCGTCTCTGTCCGGCGTGATCTTCTACGCCAGTCCAGTGTCCTCAAGAGCTGCAGTCTGCCCAGCAAGGCTCTGAGTCCCAGCGCCGCTGATGTGCCGCTGTTGTTGTTGTTGTTTGTAGTCCTAGTGTGCGTTGCCGAACCATCCCTTAAATTAAAAAGTTCGGTTCGGCTATACTTCACACACTTGTTTACACAAGCAAAGCGGTTGTAGTCGGTCTCAAAACCAATGGAAAAAGTACTAAAGGGGGGCTTGACCCCGGGAGCACGAGAAGCCGCTGCACTATTGCGCGCCGCCATCCATATGAAGTTATGCAGTTGTGCAGTTTTTATCTGGCCAAAGTTTCTTGGTTTCATACATCTGTTTATTTGGAATCTGTCCAGCTCATCCAGATCCTTGAGCCACTGTTGCCATGACTTTAACAAGTCCACAGGAATCGTTTCATCCCATCCGTACTTAGCTTTACAAAGTTGTTGAAGGATCTGCTTAGCTTTCAGTACAAAAGGGGCAAGAAATCCAAGAGGATCATACACAGAGCTAACAATGGAAAGTATATTTCTTCTGGTGGGGCTTTTGTTGTTAACAGTGACACGAAAACTGAATATATCATTCTCAATGTCCCAGTACAATCCTAAAGCTCTGTCGTTAGGCAGTTTCTCCCTGTCCAGATCCAAGTTTCTAATTTGTTTTGCTCTGTCATCATCAGGGATGGATGCCAATACAGTACGACTATTACTAACCCACTTGGTCAGCTTGAATCCTCTGAGGGAGCACATTTCTCTGAGGTTCTTAACAAGGCATATGGCTTGCTTCTCTGTTGGAACTGACTTGAGACAGTCATCCACATAGAAATTAAATTTGACTGTGTCAGATACTTCCCTATTGAATGTGCTGTTATTACCCTCTGCAGTTTTTTGTAGTGCAAATTTTGCACAGGTTGGAGAAGACACAGCGCCGAACAGGTGGACTGTCATCCTATATTCCTCCAGTTCTTGACTTGTGTCTCCCTCTGGCCACCATAGGAATCTGAGCAAGTTCCTGTCCTCTTCGTGAACCTGCACCTGGTGAAACATGCTCTCAATATCTGCCATAATTGCAATTGGCTCGTGCCGGAATCTGAGCAAGACACCCATCAGGGTGTTAGCCAAGTCTGGGCCCTGTAGGAGTACATTATTGAGTGATGCACCTTTAAAGGTTGATGCACAATCAAAGACTACACGGAGGGTTGTTTTACGTTTATGATACACACCATGGTGAGGTATGTACCACAATTTGCCAGCCTCTGGTTTTAAATCTTCTGGTGGTACTTTCTCAGCATAACCCTTCCTGATGATGTCACTCATGAAGTCTCTGTACTCATTTGCATAGACCTGATCCTTTTGAAATTTTCTTTTGAGATGTAACGTTCGTTGTTCTGCCATCTGATAGTTGTTTGGCATGCTGATGTTCTTATCACGAAGAGGTAAAGGTAAGTAATAGTGGCCATCTGTGAGAACAACACAATTTGATACAATCTGCATGAACTGTCGGTCATCAGCTAACATCTCCTTTTTCTCCTCATAATCTTTCTCTGGGAAATCGTGTGCATATTGTCTTTCCAGAAGTCTTTCAACGTGCACAATGGAGATTCGATTCACTGATGCCACGGTGCGTTCCTTCTCCATAGCTGAAGAGACACTGAGTGGACCATTAACCACCCATCCTAACTGCATATGGTCCATTTCTTTGGCTATTAATGATCCTCCATGGTTCCATCGCCTTTGGTACATTCACTCCAATAAGAAGATCCACACCAGCATCTATCTCCTTTACCTTGATCTCCTGCAGGTAAGGCCACTTGTTTAAATCCGCCTGTGTGAGAATGTTTTTCTTTGTCACAGGGATTTTATCTTGAGTATACAACTTTGGCAGTGTCAGGTAAGTACCATCTTCTATATTACCAACCTCTAGACCTGTTAGCTCACAGCTCTTGACCGTTTTTTCTGTTCCCATAGTCTGCAGAACTTCAGTTCTACGGCCTCTAGCATTGAGCTTCCTCATAAGGTTCTCAGTACAAAATGTGTCAGTGCTGCCGGGGTCCAGGAAGGCATATGTAGGTACACTTTTACTTCCTTTACAGAGTTTAACCAGCACTGGAACTATGGCCAGTATGCAGTCTCTGCCAGCCCCATTTCCTTCACCTTCTCCAAGTGTCACAAGAGCACTGCTTATTGATGTTTCTTCAGGTTTAGCTGCCATACTGTGTTGCTCTGGCTTGTGCAAGTATGCATCGGATTTGGGAGATCTCTTTATGTGCAGAATAGTGGGGTGTTTGGCCTCATTCTTCTTTTGCAGTTTTTACTCAGATGCCCCATTTTCAAACATCCAAAGCACAATCCCTTTTCTCTGAGAAACTCAATTTTAGCTTCATGAGGTTGTACATTTATTTTCTGACAGTCAGCTAAGAGATGCATAATAGCACAAAAGGAGCATAGAGTTTCATGAGTACTGCAGTTCAAGTTGACTTTAATGGGTGATTTCTCTTTTTTGCTGTCAGACACCACTGACACTGTGGTAGCAAAGCTGCTTCCTCTACTTTTAAATCTGTTTAGTTTTGTGTCTGTAGTAGTTTTGGCCTTTAAAGTCCTATTATGCGTGAGGGGATCATGAATATCACCAAAAAGAGGATCTTGTAGTATCTTAGCTTGCCTTTCGATAAATGCCACAAGGTCCTGCAATCTTGCCCGTGTGTTTCGCTGTTCCAAAATGGAACAGGCTGTCGTTTTCCACTTCTCCATCAGTTTATAAGGAAGTTTTGACACAATGAGCTTTAAGATGGATGGTAGGGTAAGCTCCTCCATGTCCTGCAAACCTCTCATGGCAGTACAACAGCCTCTTAAGAAAAGTGCATAACTTTGCAGTGCTTTTCCATCCTCTGGTTTTATATTGTTCCAGTTCAGAGCTTTAGCCGCATTTGCAATCTTTAATTAATTTCCAAAATGAACCTTTAACAGTCTCTTGGCCTCCACAAGCCTGCTACAGCATCCATATGAAGACAGCTACGGACCAACTCTTGGCAGGGTCCTGCTGTATACTGCTCCAGGTAATACAACATGTCTTGGCAGTTATTTGTTTTCTCCTCAATGTTATGCTGAAATGCCCTCATAAAGATTTGATAATTAAGAGGGTTTCCATCAAAAACTGGAATTTCACGTGCAGGAAGTGATGCTTGTTTATGTTGTAAAACCAATAAATCCGCAATATCATTTTGTCTCTGCATCACAGTCAAGAAATTGTCGTTGTTGTTTGTCATGTTAATCCCAGCACCTGTTGCAGTTTGTGGAGAACTCTGAACAGTAGGGCCATGCTGTGGTAGAGAAATGTGGGTTATTTTGTTTTTATTTTGTGGTGGAGAGCTTATTATTGGTTTGGATTGTTGATTTAAGTATTTTTGAAGTGGTGTTTTGGGAATTGCTCCAAGCTTAGCAAATTCAACTGGAGATGTTTCTGAATTTGCTGTTGCATTTGTGTTTTCCTGATAAGTTTCCAAATATTCATTCATGCCATCCCTGTGTTGTGCTTGTGGTACATATGTTAGTAGCTGTTGTTCATTTTGAGATTCAAAGTTTTCCAACACTTTTAATTTCACCTCAGATTCAGCCAGATTCATTTCCAACTCCATTTGTTCCATTAATTGAGCCTTCTCCATGTCCAGGGCATGCTTCCTTTCCAGAGCTGCTGCCCGGGCCAGCAGAGCAGCTCCTTCTGTGGCAACTTTAAGACGGGCTGAGGCAACAGAAGAAATGATTGATCCAGATCCTGAACGTTTTGAGACGTGTGATTTCTTTGAAACGTTGGAAATGCTGTCCTGAGGTCCAATGAGCGACTGAGGATCTGTTTGAGAGGTTTTCCACTTTTCCACATCCTTAAGGAAATCCGCAAATGTGGATATTTTTGGTTCATACCAATCAGTTCTCTCACTTTCCTTTTCTTCCTCAGACAAAAACGTTTGGACGGATTCATGAATCTCATTGAAATCTTTTAGTGATCTCTGAAACAAGTCAACCGACTCATTCACCTCATCAACATTCCCTTCGGTTTCCATCAAGGCTTTAATTTCATTCATTCTGCGCGTGCACGCTCCCAGTTTCCCTTTGCGTGACGCGCTGAGCGATTTAAATCTCTCCTCTGGGCCAGCATCAGCCCGCATTTCATCAGTATTCATCTTTCTTCCGTATTTATTCACACATTTAATTCAGCTTCTTTGTAAAGTTCAACCCGTGTTCGTAGAAGCCATCCATATACATTTTCATTTCATCATATGTCACAGCATCCGATCCCCAAAGAATGATAAACTTTCCACAAAATATTTCCGTTTTCTGTAGGCTATTTAACGTTCAAGATATCACTGGATTTCGTTTTGTTTGTCAGATGAGGCCGAATAATCCCTCTTCATTAACGTAACATCATTCTTTCATCATTTCCAGCATGATATTTACTCACGAGTCCGATGGCCGATGCGGTGTCTAGGTCCATAAAAGTCCAGCGCTTATTCCAATGCGTTCGATCATCCACGTATCCACAGTTTGAGACTGTTTTTGACAATTGTGACGGCGTTTTAGCAGCAACCGGCTTCTAGACGCTGTTCTTTGTTCAGGGGTTCGCGGTGGTCGTGACGCGCGCCAAGTAAAAACAATCACTGCCTTTAAGTTATATACGGCAATTTTATTTGCGTCTGATTCTCAGTCCACAAACATCCATACGAAGGAAAACAAACACAAACAAAAAGAAGAGCGGTCAAAAAACATTATCGCTCTCCCCTGTCTCATCTGAGACACCTGTGCCACTCTCCCCTTTTGTCCTAATTTCCTGGGAGGCGGCATCACAACCACAAATAATCAAAACAATCCAATAAGATTATAGACTTCATCTAAACAAGTTATGATCCAGTTCAAATGATAATAATAATCAAAACAAATATACAAAAATAGCTCTAATACTGAGCTTACCAGAGACAGTGAGGTTGATGCTGTTACTGGTTGCTCCCTCTCTGGACTCACACCAGTAAACTCCACTGTCCCACGGGAGAGTCAGACTGATGGTACAAGAAGAACCAGCTGCTTCTCCCCAGTCAGCTCCACATTGAGTCCTCTGTCCTCCAGTGGTGTTTCTCCTCAGAGTCCATCCAGCAGAGCTGTCGTCCTCCTCACAGCTCAGAGACACAGAGTCTCCTTTAAAGACCTGAGAGCTGCTGGGACTCACAGTCAGACGAGCTGGGAGGGTTCAGATGAAACAATATGATTGATTGAATGTGTTTGACTGAAAGCTTTGACTCTACTGAGTAATAATGATGAGGATTGAACAGGTTTAAAGTGAATGAAGACGTTGACTAACCTTGGTTTGTTGTGCTGAACAGCAGAGAGCTCAGAACTAAAGAGAAATGACACTCAGGTTAGTTTGAGTTCAACTAAATCATCAAGAAGAGTTTCATTCATCTCTGGTTCCTCTAAGATCTCTGCTGGATCCACTGCTGAGGACTCAGTGATGTTAAAGAATCATTCAACACTAACTCCAGACAGACTTTATGTCAACTGCTGGGATTCTGAAAGTCTTCATCTGTTAAATGTTGATTGAGCTGCAATAAAACCAGGACCGTGGTGCTACAGAAATAGAAATCTACACTCTAGCAGGACAGAACATCACAGAACTGAGTCTAAATAAAGTTCAACATATGCAGATGGTCCAAAGAGCCAGAAGACAGTGGAACGTATTAGTGATGACATCCACTACAGTAGAGTACGTAGGCTAAGGTACAGATGAAGAGGAACGCTAACAGCAGCAGTGCTGTTCTATGCTCAGTGCTATAGAATAATGATCAGTAGAGTACTGCAGCTGGAACTCTGATGGAAGTGAACTGACTCTGTTCTCATGTTGTGTCTTGAAGTTTAACGCTCTAGTTTGAATCTAAAAGCAGAAGTTGAAGCTTCCTCATGGTTCTCCTGACTATGAACAGTGACTGTGCTGCAGGAATATTCAACAAACACACCACTTGGAGCTCAGAGCATAAAGACAGGTGTGTGTTGACTTGACAGTTCCACTGATAGAATCACTGACTGAAGCTGACCTGTTCCTTTCTGACCACTTTCCTCTTTCAATGATTCCAGTTCCTCTTTAGACCTGCAGCTCGTCCTCATGCTGACTTGATCCTGACTAGTTTTCATGTCTCCTTCATCACTTATCAACAGTCAAAGATTGTGGACTTACAGAGCAGACGCTGTAGAGACGTTTCCTTCATTGTCCTTCTCTCTCGTCTGACCTTTTTTCATCTTTTCTCAGTGACACCAAGTAAAGCCCGCCCTCTTCCTCATGTGTCAGCCTCTGTTTTTTTCCATCTGTGTGTGAAGACTTGATTCACTTTTTTCATCATGTGATGATGAAAGTGAGAAAAATATTTAAGAACTGTAACTACAGCCATGTAACAGAGGTATGTGTTAATTCTTACATTAAAAAAAAGCTTAAAATCACACTGTTGTTGAAAAGGTATTAGACAAGAAAAAAAGAAAAATCCTCAAAAGATTCATTGTGTATTATCAGGCTTAAATCTACACATAACCACAGTTTTAATAAATTAGAATTAAAAGTCAAACTAAAGGTGCTCATATCATATTTAAACCATCCTCTGTACATCTGTTGTTTCAAGTCACTTTAATTACTCCAGACATCTCAATTAATTTGCTGAAGAAAAAGCTTGAAAACAAGGCCTCACTTCAATGAAAACGTAACTTTACAGGGAACCATTAGAATTCCCTCAGCACAAGTTTGATGATTAAACAGAAACATATTTTGGAACCGAATACCATTCTTCTTTGTGTTTTAGCTGTTGACCAGTAGAGGGAGGCATTTCCTTGTGAGGAGTATAAACATTTCATAGCTAACCTACCCACTGACCCCGTGGCAGCCACAGAGGAAGCTTAGTGTCTCTCATGTGGCATCAAATATTTAAGTGTCCATTTTTTCTGTTTTTTTTTGTTTTTTTTGTAGTTTTGAAGTATAGCCTTCCACACCCTCTGACAAACCAGATTCATGATGTACCTGTGTCTTGTAGCACTATTTGATGTAACAGCTGCCAGCAAGTGCTCAGCCTGTGTGGGATGTCCTGCAAGACAGTTGTCTGTGAGGGTTCTCAGTCATCCAGCTTCAGGGGACCAACTCAAGAATCTGTATTAAGAATTACGTGAAGGTTTCTTTCTGTGTAGTCAATACAGGGACGGAGAGATTTGTCTTTCTTTTCAGCAAAGAAAAAAGTTGCACCCAACAGAGAGGAAGAGGGCTGAATAAATCCTGCATCCAGGGATTCTGTGATGTACTTCTCCATAGCCTCCTTCTCAGGTTTGCTGAAGTTGTACAGCTGCTTGGACGGAAGAGGTGAAACTGGAAGGAGGTCTATGGAGCAGTCGTAAGGGCAGTGAGGAGGGAGCGAGATAACATAAAGTTCAATATGTTCTTGATGATTACTGGATAGCACCAGTTTCAGTGGTTCAGTTTTGTGTGTGATTAATGTCAACCATTGGCCGTCTGTGGCTAAAACCTCCTTGGATAAGTCCAATTCCTACAGGGTTAGATCATGTTGCTGAACCAGACTCGAGTCAATTAAACTTTCCGGAGCAACACACCTGTCAGATGAGTGCTCGAGCCAATTCTGGCCGAAGTAGCCGTGGACCGGACCACTGGGATTCTCTGGCGTGGTGAGGAGTTTCCAGAGTGCTGAAGTTCCAGGGCACTGTAGCATTATGTGCCCCTTGTTGCAGCAGTATATACAAAGACCTTTTCTCAGACGCTCTACCGGAGTCAAGCGGGTGCACCCTAGCTGCATTGGCTCTCCCAGCAGTCCCATTGCTGTGGGCTGAGGCTGGCAGTCGGTTTCTACGGGGTCAGTGGTACTGCTGTTGCAATCCGTTGCTGGATCTCCCTTCATCTTTCCCTAAGCCAATTATCTAAATTATTGGCTAAGTGGATAAGTTCCTCCAGAAAGGCAGAATTGTCCCTTACTACTAGCCCGTCCTTTAATTTGTCATTCAGGCTTCTTTGAAAAATGGTCTGGAGAGCACCATCATCCCACCCGCACTCTGCTGCCAGAATGTGGAAAGTGATGGCCAACTGGGCCACTGGCTGGTCACCCTGTCTGAGATTCAGTTGTCCCTCCGTCTCTGACTGACTGGGTGGTCAAAACCAGACGATGGTCTCCAGTTGCTCGCTGAGCTGAATCATCCCTGTAGAGAGCGAGTTAAGGCGGTCTGATAGCGAGTGTAGTGTGGCGTCATGCAGTCCAACCATCACTCCCTGTTTTGAAAGGACATCGAAGACACGGTCAGTCTCTGTTGGGTTCATCATTTTGGCCATCTACTTGATAGCAGTCAGGTAGGGACAGAAAAGGAGAAGCAAGAGAGGAGCCAAAGTAAACAGATGAATCCAAACATATCTGAATAAAGTATAGATGATGCAGACACAAAAAGAGAACATGATACTAGGTGATGTGTAACACGAGAGATTTTTGTTGAGAGAGCCACCTAGAGGCTTTCTCTGCCGCCTCTGTGCTGATATAAATTGCCCTCCTCCTCTCTCCTGTGATGCCAAGTGCAGTATAAGCTTTGTAGGGAGACTGTCCCTCTGCACCCAACCTCCACTGGCAAACAGCTCGCCTTCCAGCCTTTCCTGTGGCAGTTGCTGACAAGGCTGTTCTATTTCCCCCTCTTTTCAGCTCATGGGCCTTCTCCATGCACTCTTCCCATGGCACTGTGAGCTCCAGCAAGATGATGATTTTCAGTGTCTCTGACACCAGGACAATGTCCCACGCTGTGTCCCTGAGGCTATTGTCAAAGAACTTCCCCACCCTCTTTATTGACTTCTCACAGATGGTTGGGATTGGTATTCCTGCGATGGAGAAGCAGAAACATGTTCATTGCCAGAGCAATAAGGATCACTGAGACGGTATAGCCTGTGATGATTCCTACGTCCAACCTGTGCCATTCTGATGATGCTGAGCCTGCAGAGACTCTCAGACTGAAATCGCTGTAATAGTCCAGGATAAGATCTCTTACAGCAGCAGGTACAAGGTGCTTCTCCAGCGTCTTGATTACCAGATGGGGGCCACTGAGTCGTAGGCATTGGCCAGGTCTAGCCACATCACCGCTAGGTCGCCCCTGTTCTCCCTTGCCTCTTTGATGAGCTGTGTGCCCACGCCTGTGTGTTCCAAACACCCTGGTGTCCCGGGAATGCTGCCTTTCTGCACTGAAGTGTCAATATACCCATTCCTGAGAAACAACTCTGCCAGTCCTTTAGCTATAATGCTGAAGAAGATCTTCCCTTCAACACTGAGCAGAGAGATAATCCAGAACTGGATGATGGTTTTGCAGTCCTCTTTTTTTTTTGGGATCCACACTCCTTCTATATATCACCACTGCTGCTCTGGTTTTCCTCTTCTCCAGATGACCTTTAGGATCTTCCAAAGCTGGTGCAGAAACTTAGGACAGTATTTATAGACCTTGTAGGCATGGGTCATCAAACTACGGCCTGCAGGCCGACTCCGGCCCGCCACCCCCCTTTGACCGGCCCCCCAGCCCCTCTGCTCGGCACCACTTGAACTATGAGGCAAAGTCGTCATGGCCTATTTTTTTAAATTGCTTTTTGGAAAATAATAGCATGTCTGCATCTGGTATTTTGTTGATTTGTTCAGTTAAAATTGATATTTAGTTATAAAATTAACTATATTTGCTGAATTTTCATTACATGCTCGCGATCATAGCCGCGGAAACATACCCACACAGCAAGAGGACTGCGCGGCGGATGTATGGCGGCTTCCGGAACGGACCCGCGAAACGGACCCGTATCGGGGTCCAGATGCACTCAGGAACGGATCCGCTACGAAGGCGGATCGCGGATCCGCCGTGGCTCCGCGCTGCATCCGCGATTAAAGCCTCACCTCCGCGGCGGGTCCGTTTGGGACCCGCAAATTGATACATAAACCAGCACGGGCCAAAACACTAGAAGCTGATGGAAACAAGTTGCCAGTCCAGCAGCAACTGTCAACATGTTTGACTTATGTTCATCAGGCGGCAGACTGTATGTGTGTTACCTGAAACCAAGACTCCGGAATTAAGACTTAATCATTAGAAATAATCTGAGCAATAACAAAGCTGTCATGGAATGAAAGAAAAGAAAGCAGTAGAAATTGTTTATTACACTGAAGTACTTCTACTACCTTTAACATAGAGAGTCAATATCCTCTGTTCCTCTGAAGTCACTTGATTTAGTAGAAAGGCTGCAGCACAACAGACGCATGCGCACTCTCCTCTGAAAACTAGTCCGTCCTGTTGGTGTTTGTTCCAAACCTCCAAACTTTTAAAGAACAATTATTATTATTATTATTCAAACAAGTATTCATTCATTCAGTCAGTCAATAGTAACAGTACGAGCAAATTTACATGATAGCGTAATAAGGATCAAAGGAAAAAGAGAGATAGACCGCAAAAAAATAAAAATAAATTTAGATATGACAGACTTACAATCTTACGTATAAATAAAGATCTAATTATAACTGTTGTGACAGGAAATTAGTTGAAAATATCTGCATGAATATTCATTATAGATATGCATTTCTTATTAGTAATTAACTTTAGAGACTTAAAATATAATCAACTTCAATCAAAAATAGCTTAAATCTTAAATCTGGAAATTTTCATTTATGGAGGTGAAATTTTCCTAATAAAATATAGAGGCTGACAATAAAGCATAGTTTATTGTCTTTGTCTTCAAATGTCGGTTTTGTTTGTCTGGACATGTTTATTTCTAGAGACGTCATGTGACAGAAACCTGGATCATGTTTCCTCCTTCATCCAGTGCTGGAGTTTAATCATTAATATAATGTCACATCTACACTTTACATGCTCTTCATTCATTTGGAAGCTCTCTACGTGATGGTAGACAATGATTGACAGGTGAGATATGTTGTTATCGTTGTCATGGAGATCATTATCAGAGACACTCAGAGCGTCTCTTTACTTTCTGTTTCTAGTGACTCATTTCTTTATGGTTTGGTTATCACCCATTGCTCCACCTCCATCGCTCCACCTCCATTGCTCCACCTCCATCGCTCCACCTCCATTGCTCCACCTCCATCGCTCCACCTCCATTGCTCTTAACTCCGTCACTCCACCTTTCCTGGTTGATTCAGCGCGAGCGGCGAGACAGGCGTGTCGGCCTCAGAGCCTTTAGGTTTAGTTCAGGTTTATGGTAGGGGTAGTTTACATTTAGTTCAGGTTTAGTTCGGTTTTAATTCAGATTTAGTTCAGGTTTATGTTAGGTTTAGTTTAGATTTTGTTCAAGTTTAGTTAAGGTTTAACTTCCACCTTCCACTGAGTGTGATCTAGTCAGGTTGATAGATCGAAGTCAAAAAACAGCAACAAGAAGACAAGATGTCTCCTGTTTCATCAGCTTCTCTCTACATGACTTTACTGAGCGTCCTCCTGTCTGTCTCTGCTGGTGAGTAGAAACCAAAGCGTCTTTAGCTCTGACATGTAGTTATGGCCAACCGAGGTTTGTTAAAGCTTCGCTCTATTAGGACATCTAGTGGACAATAAAATGTACTGCAATTGAGGCGTGCCATTAATTGGTTCATTGATTTGCCACGCATATTATGACTTCACTGCATGGTTTAATGGTTTCAAACTGACACACAATAAAATATTCAGTTATTTTTTCATAAATATATTTATTTATACATAAAATAAAATTAAAATGTTAAAAATGTTGACTAGTGGGTGTTACCACCATTCAGATGGTAAATGTGATCTTCTTTGAAATCAGTATGATGAGCAAAACGTCCAGTTTCAAACCCACATGAAAGACTAGACTAGTTGTAATGATGCACCACAGGTTCCAGTTGTAGCATCTGTGATGGTTTCACCTCTTCATAGAACTTCAGCTGCTACACTCCATGACTCTTCATCAGCTCTCATCAATACTTGTGTTACAGTGTTTACATCAGCTGTTTTTCTTTGCTCACAGTAATCAAGGTTTAGTAGTGTTATATAAGCTTTACTACTGAATGCTACTCTGTCAAATCAAACCTCAGTCCACTCAGTCTCTACTTGCTTCATAGGTTCAGCTCAGCTCTCCCAAAGAGCAGAGACAAACCAACCAGTGACAGGGTTTCTATGACGAATTAAGTAATAAAATGGTTCATACGTCAATATCATGTCACATAACCAAACCTTGCCTCAGCTCAGTGGTTTGACATAACTGCCTCATAAGCTACCGTGCATGTGTCGGAGCCTCAGGTGTAAGAGGACCATCACTAGTTGGATGTACATGTAACAAATCAAGTACTTTAAGTATACTTTTATAAACTAAAATGTGGACTAGAAGTATATAACTAGTACACTAGTATAGAAGAGTGTGCTTGCGGTATACTTGAAAGTGTAATTCTGTACACTTA
Organism: Planiliza haematocheilus; assembly: GCA_005024645.1. NCBI lineage: Eukaryota > Metazoa > Chordata > Actinopteri > Mugiliformes > Mugilidae > Planiliza > Planiliza haematocheilus. Next base: position 660,560 of record SRSE01001219.1, read on the forward strand.
AAATTACCTTATAACCTTATTACCTTACAAAGTGTACTTAAAGTATACTTTTATAACTTTAAAATTTTCCAATTTAGTCCAAAGACGTATTAAATTAATATACTTTCTAGTGCTCTACAAGTACATGGTCTATAGTATACTTGCTATATGTATACTTCACATACTTAATAAAATGAACTTCAAGTATACTACTTTTTGCTAAGGGTAGGTTATGATTCCTATCGTTCATATCAGCCCTGTCACAGGAAACACCTGTGTTTGAATGCCTAGTGTTGTTATGTGGGGGCCTCATAGAAACCTGTTCCATCAAGATTTCAATTCATGAAAGTTGTCCATCCGTTAGGTGTACATTGACAAGTGAAACATTAAGAGGTTACCAGTCAGTCTCAAGGCTGAGACAACCAATCATGTTTTACTCTAATGAAAGAAGAAAATAACACATGGACCTGGCCAACTCAAACACATAAAGGCCAATAACCAGTAATACAATACAATACAATAATAGAATAACAGTCACAGCTGATGTATGGACACTTATATGTAATACACTTTTCAGACCAGCTCTTAAAAAATGTCTTGGCAAAACATTCAAGGACATTAATGTAGAAACTATATTAGAACACAAGACTGACTGCTGCATGTTGACCTTTAACCTCTCTGCTCTGTCTTGTTTCCTTCAGGACAGAATCCCATCACAGCTGAACCTGGACAGACTGTCTCTCTACCATGTAAAGCTCTGAACAATGATCCTGTCATTGGTGTGGAGTGGATCAGAACTGATCTGATGGAAGAAGAATATGTTCTTTTATATCGAGACAAGAAGTCAGATACAACACACCAGCATCCATCTTATCAGAACCGAGTGGATCTACAGGACAGACAGATGAAGGATGGAGACGTGTCTCTGATTCTGAACAATGTGACGACAGAGGACAGAGGGACATATGAGTGTCATGTTGTCCAGAGAAAACCAAACCACAGGAAGAGAAGCATTTTGGACTCTGACCCCATCAGCATCATCAGACTGGAAGTAGTTCCACCAGGTGAGTGAGTGTCTTTGAGTTTGTGTCTTTGTCTCTGATCAGAGTTGAAGCTGCTTCCTGGTTGTTGATGTGAGAGAGAAAGATCTCAGATCAGATGTTTGACTTTTACAAAGATGTTGTTGATGAGACTTTCTAGAAAACAGCTGGTCTGAGTGATGTGATCAGAGTGCAGTAGATAATGTCTGACAGCAGTTTGTTCTTCACTCATCAGCTACCTCACACCTCATTCTGTTACTTCTGTCACACAGGTGGACACAAGGAGGCACTGAGCCAAAAACATCTCGGTCTGATAGGTGCTGGTGTTCTTGTTGTTGGTGTTCTTGTCGTAGTTGTTTTATTGAAGAAGAAATCTTCACCTCCATCCTCATCCTCCTCTCCTCCTCTTCAATCGTCTGATCTCCTCCTGGTCTGAAACAGCCTGGCAGCAGATAAACCAGAGTTTGAATCCAGTAAAGAAACAAAGAATCCTATTGGCTGCTTCACAGAGGTCCTGACAGTAGCTGATGAACATCTGGATCATCTGGTCTATCAGTCTGCACCAACATGTTCCCGTCCTAGAATTGCCACCTTATCGTGGTGGGGGGGTTTGAGTTCTCAGAGGATCCTGGGGGCTGTGTTATCTGGAGCAGTAGCTCCTGGTAGGGTCTCCCATGGTAGACTGGTCCCAGGTGATGAGACAGACAAAGAGCAATTCAGGTGCATCACTGACTGAGCAGAGACCAGGACTAAAATAATATATTTAAACAAACTCAGCTCCTTCATCTCCTTTTAAATTTACACTGACGTTCCAGTTCATTAGGTAACACAGACTGATCCTAATGTGACAGTCCTAGTGATTAAATGAGGTTGTAAAATAATATGAAAGATGTTTCTCTGTTTGTTCTGTAGTGTCTATGTGATCTGCTTCAACATGACATGTAGAGCAGGACTGGTACATTAGGATGTACCTAATGAACTGGCCGGTCAGTGTAGAGCTCTGGTTTATTGTTGCTGTTCAGGCTGATAAAGGTCTCCATCATTAACCTGTAGATATCTATAACAAAGCTCCATGTGTTGTACTCTGATGCTGCTTTGGACGTAGGATGAGGAACCCAGTGTTTCCCATACAATCTATAGCTAGTAATACTGTCATTTACAATTGAAAGAAAAAAAGATAGAAATTGACTGATGCAGCTATTTTATTTTTTCATATATACTTCTGGGTGTTTTGTGTTTTGTTTTTTTTGAGCCAAATATTAATTGTAGGAATAAATCAGTCTTCATTTGTTTCTAATTTGGAGCTGTGGAGTTACATAGATCATTTGAATTTATGAAAGATACATACATTGTACATTTGTATATGTCAAGTCTATGTCAAGTAAACAATAAACAAATACACAAATGAAACACATGAATTAGATCTAAGAGTATTTCTTAGGACACAGTCTAATGTCTCTGAGTCCAGCTCAACCAGTCCCACACAAACTCCAACTCCAACAACACAGCAGCAGTTTTCTTGTACAACAGAAGGAAGAATATTTGAGTAAAGCTGCTAGAAAGCCTGTAGGCCTCCAGACGAGCCTGGCCCTGGAACCAGAGAACAAAATGGAGGGAGGAGTGTTTTCAGAGCGTCTCTGGTCTCAAGCTGCAGTCGCCTCCTCCCCCACCGTTGGAGCTGAATGAGGAAGTGGTTTAATCAGACTGAGCTGAACTCAGCCATGTCTGTGACGGCTCCTTCCTGGCAGCACCAAGTACAAAATGTCAAAAATGTGACTAAAATCTAGACTAGACGGGACTCTGGCCTCAGGGCGTCCCAGTTATCAGTGAGGAACTCAGAGATCAGACTGTGTTACTGTTGGAGTGGAAAGTCTAACATTTAGTCCCATTCTGGTGGTTTCTCTGCTCTGGGATTCAGGGGATTTCACTGCAGTCGCTCTGAAGCACTTTTTAAAAACTCCACAGAGTCTGAGTGTGACTCTGTGGTTAATCTCTCACTGATCCACATGAATAGACTCAGTGTTTCCACAGCAGTGACAGTCATCTCTGTGTCATCACTGCAAATAAAAGGTGATGATGATCTGACCATGAGTAATTTAAGCATAACCTTTAATCTTTTATTAGTGTTTCCACCCAGTATCTACCTATTACTTGCAGCTGTGGGTAAATTCCCCTCTTTAATCTACTTTAAACTCTGTTGGACATGATGAGTAACTGAGGTCTGAAACAGCTCAGTTTACATTTGTAGTCTTCACACCTTTAAATATAACAAGATAGAAAGACATCAGGGTGATGGGTCAATGTCTGTTAAGCATGTCCATACTGGAGGACATGCTTGACTCCACACTTTTTACCTATATTTCAACATTGTCCTGTTGTCTTTGGAGGGGGTGCTGTTTTTCTCTGTGGTCCTGGAAGGTACGTGGTAGGGTGCATCAGCCAGTGGTAGGGTCTCCCAAGACAAATCCTTCCCAGGGGAGGAACCGGACTAATAGACAGTTTAGACTGATGCATTAAGTTAACACAGAAGCTATGATGACAGCTCAGCCCTTAACACTGTAACTGACGCACACCTGCCCAGAAATGTACAGATACTTTTAGAGTACTGCAGGACCTAGATGCAGTAACCTATGTACGTAGCTGACCGAGCAAAATTTTGGCAAAATTTGATCCATCACATTGTTTATGTATAAACATGTTGTTCAAAGAGTCATCAGCTTCTGTTTCTGTTTCAGAGTTAAGGTGCTTTTCAGTTGTTTCATATGTCAACAACAAGAGTCCATCAGGTGAGGAGAAAAATTTTCATAGCCCAGAGAGAGATTTACATCTCTTGTTTCATCATTACGTTGAATTCACCCAGTGTTTTCATGTGGAAACCCAGAAGCAGAAGCAGAGGCTTTTTAATTTTTTAACAAACAGAAAGTTAAACTATGTGAAACACTTATAAATGTCTGTTTATCTCAGCGGAGCAGTGTTTCCTTTAATTTAGCTCAGTGGACAAAAACAGGAAGCTGACTGCTTCTGCAAAATCTGCGGAGCAGTTAGGCATCAGATAAATAAAATTTAAAAGACAGTTTCAGGAAACACCACATTCCTTTTTGTTTCAAAGCCACTGATACACTAAAACATAGCTACGTACTTTCAGCTGTTCAGTGCAGTGAAGAAAGAACAGACTGGGGGAAACAAAACAACCAATCAGGAAATGATTAAACGGGCCACCTACACCTGAAGGTCAAAGAGGTTTTTATTTCCATTTAAACCACATATAACACATAGTGAGACTAGGGGACATTCTTCCAGGACCATGGAGTTGCATGAAGACACAGGACTGAGGACAATACAAGAGACTGAGCATAGAGTGTATGTAGATGATGATGCAGACGATACAAAACAGTACAAACAATGCAAGAATGAGAGACTGTGCAAAGACAATATAATGCAGATGGTGCAAAATGCTTGGAGTCAATGAACCAATAAAAAGACGTTACACAACAACAGAGAACTGATGGCTGTAAAGCTTTGAATGATTAGCGTCAGATAACATTCAAAAGATGCAGAGATGTGCGCAAACGATGTGAGTAAAGGTTCAGGTATGATTGTGGTTGAGGGTGTGTGTCTACTGCCGTATGTTCAAGAGTCTGATGATCAACAACAGGGAAATACTGGATCTCTATGTAAATGGGGACGAGTCAAACTGGTTTCTGATCCTCCCACAAATGTTGTTGTTTACTTTGACTTCTCAGCAGTTCCATAGAAATGAGGAAGCTTTTTTAAATACACATGACCTGGAGAACAAAGGAGGGTTTGTTGTGTCAAACCTCTCTCTCTGTGTTTGTGAGGCTGGTAGCTGCTCTGTTGTTGTTGAGCTTTGATGATGAACTGGAAGAAGTGAATTTGAAAGTGGAGGATGTGTTGAAAGAGTGAAATTTGATCCTGTGTGGACGTGTCCAAACGTGTTCCAGGAAGCAACAGATTATGTCTCTACCTGATAAAGGAGCATAAATCAGACTTTATGGTGGTTGTTAACCTTTGAGCTGCAGATAATAACCGTCTTCAGGGACAGAGAGGAGTCCTGCATGGCTCTGAATCAACCTGGTCCTCGTTAACACAATTAAATGGAGGAGAGCTGTTGTTTTTAGTAACTGCACCTCATAGTCTGAACCAGGATGTGGTTTCAGGGCATGATAGCAGTGTCTAGCTATTTAATCTGAGCACTGAAATGAAAGAAACTAAAGACCAGAGCGTGACACACAAGACGAGTAAACAGTTCAGAATGTAATTAAACACGCCCTGACAAGTATGATACGAATGATAAGAACGTTCTTTCACTTTAACTCTTTATAGTCCCCTCAGATAAAAACATAACCAGAGTGTCATTGTAGGACATAAGAAGACGCTTTCACCTTTGTAACTTTCTTTAAAATCTTTCATTTTCATGTATTAAATCAAGGTCAGTGTATTTACCATATATGGTTCCTTGTTCTAAAGTGGTAAATTAATGTAAACATGTATTTAGAACATTAGAACATTAGTCAACAGTAGGTCACTTCTTCTTCATGGTTCCTAATAAAGTAGTTCTGCTCAGTGTTCATACAGACGTGGACCTTGTAGACCACATTAGACCCTGAGAACGTTTCCTTGATCTTCTCTGATTGGCTGAGTGAAAATGCTTCTAAACCTCACTGAGAGACCACAGGACGCCCCATAACGGGTTAACTGTCCTCTCTCATGTTCCAGCCTGCTGTCTGGTCTGACGGGTTCAACTGCATCATTCAAACAGTCACTTCTCAGAAACTAAGGCGGAGCTTCAGATCATAACTGAGATATGAGGGTTTAGGAGGTCATTGGTTTTGTTTACATTCATTCTTACTGCGACTCATCCTGTTGCTTTAAATAAAATGATCTGCAGACATGTTCATGGTTCAGGAAGCCCACTCACGGTGCAGCTGCAGCAGGGTGGGAGGCTGTGTGGGTTCAGTAGGCGCCAGTCTTCTAATCTGGGCGGGAACGTCTCTCTCTGGAGATTCCTGCGCCCTTTTTTTGGGCCCTGAAGGAGAAACAACACATTTATGGATTCTGTAAATAAATAAGAGTTTTAAAACTAAACAAAGGGTTTGGTTTAACAACTGTTAATTCATGATAAAAGAAACTGAAGGTCACATCTGTGTTTGTTTCTACCTGCGTGACACAGACTGAGGTCAGTGGAAACCCACAGCATGCTGGGGTGGGGGAGGTTATGTGAACAAAGCAGCAGCTGCCATTTCAAAGGTGCAGGTAATAACAGGTGTGTCTGTGCTGTGGTAACAGGCTGCATGGCTCATGGTTACCACCATCATCTCTAGAGAGACCTCACTCAGAGACTCATCAGCTGCTGTTCAGTCGACTCGTGTGGAAACAAGAAGACGTTGGTACTCAGAATGATGAACTGAATGAAGTGAATTTAAAAGTGTATGATGTGTTGACTCAAAGAGGAATTTGATCCTGTGTGGACGTGTCTAATCTCTGATGATGTGTTCCAGTGATAGAGACATGTCTCTACCTGATAAATCTTTATGTGGGTTTGAACCTCTGAGTCTTTCAGCTATTAACCGTCTTCAGGGACAGAGAGGAGTCCCTGCATGTCTCTGAATCAACCTGGTCCTCCAGCACAGTCTGAATCAGGAAGTGGTCTTCACCTGAAGGCAGCAGAGGGGATTTTAGTCACTGTCAAACTATTCTCTCTGTTCCTGTCGTTCAGCTCTGAGACTGAAATGGAAACTAAATCCCCTTCATCACATGTGTCTCTGTGTAGGTCCTGTCTCTAGGCAGGGACACAGTCTTCCTCTGTGACCATGAATTTGAATTTCAAATGTCAGCATAATCTGTTTTCCCTGTTCGTGCCACGTGTTGCATAAGGTTTTCATAAGACTGAGACTGCAGGTCGTTGAACTGACTCCTCCTCTTCTCAGAATGTGAAACTGAAGAGCTATGAGTAACGTTTCACAGTAAATGAAAGCAACAAGCAGCAGCCATTTTACATTGAGAGTGTGACATTGTGATCAGATGAGTTGTGAACATGTTGTATATAACACAGCAGATCAGCAGCCTAGTTTAAATGCAGACACACTCTGTGACTGGGACTCTTTAGTGTCTTTCCTGAGGCTGCCTCTTCATGTCAGCTCATGTGTTTTTCTGTGCTATGCTACTGATCCAGATCTCAGAACAAAAAGCTGCAGCGTTCACTTCCTGCTTTCCTTCTTTGATATTTGCTGTAACTCTCAGTGTCTGTGAGGATACAAACCTCAGACCTTCACCTTCTTCCTCCTCAGACGTTACAGACTCCAGACTCAACTCCATCATGTGTTCATAGACTAACTGAAGCTCCTGTGATGCCCCCTGCTGGCTGCATCTGCAGGAGCTTTTTACCCAGAGTGCTTCACTCCCCTCTGACGCTCCACTGACAGGAGGTCTAATGTGTTCACAAACAGCTGCTGCTGATGCTGATGAAGGTGTGAACGAGGAGCAGTGATGATGAGGAGGCTTGTTTTAGATTTTAAAGGTCAGATCCATTATCAGTCAGTAAGTAAATGGAATCACTGAGGGTCAACACAAAGTGATTTAATGTGTCCAGTCAAAAAAGGTAAAGACAACACATTCAAATGAAGGAAACAAATGAAGCTGGATTATTTGAAGTTTACAAGTCAAAGGACTCACGTCATCAGGAAGTTCAAAGAAACTAAAACTTACAGCAGGTCCATTCCTAGCTGGGGTCCCAGGGCCCCCTGGAAATATTTTCAGGCTGGGTTTTTGTAAAGCATCTTGAGACGATTTGTATTGTTATTGACATTATATAAATTGAATTGAATTTCTGTTGTGCTTCTTGCTTCTGACAGCTTTTAATTTTAATTGCAGGTTGTGTGTTTGTCTTCTGAATTTGTTTGCATGTGTTTTTTGAAGCTGCTTGGCACTGAGCCCTCCCAGCCACCGTAGCTTTCTTTAGTTAATTTGCTATGTCATTTCATTTTACTAGATTTTAATTTTAATTTACTAGAGCTTTACTTTTATTCTTATTTTACTTTACTAGATTTTTACTTATATTTTTATTTTATTTACCTATATTTGACTTTTGTTTAATTTTACCAGATTTTGATTATAATTTATTTTAATTTTATCTTTTCTTTTTACTTGTGGTTTTCATGAGTCTTTTTTTTATGTACAACTGTGACCAAGACGTTTCCCTTCAATAATGTCTGTCAACATTTAAGTCTGCGTCTAAGTGTAAAGTAAATGTCATCACAACGGACCAACAACAAAGGCGTTCACATTGATTCTCTCCGGGTGGAGCCTCTGTCCCCTGAGTCAGAATGAGTGTGTCCAAGGTGACGCTCCGTGAACAACAGTCGTCACTAAACAGTGTTTAATCAACAATCATGCGTCACATGAGATCACATGTTTGGTTTAATTGTGACCAAAAGACTGCAGACAGAGATAACACACAGCGTCAAGGCTGGGGCCGGCCGGGCCAGTCGGGCTGGTCGGTCCATTTGGGACAGTCGGGACGGTCCGGACAGTGTGAAGGTGTGACGGTCTCCCTCAGGGATGAGTAGACCACCTCTGGTCCCGGTTGTAACTCTGAGCACAAACACAGTGACCACAGACACCACAGACGTCAGGCTGATGCATGAACGCCACTATATGGAGGGAACATTGTGTACATATACACTATATTACCAAAAGTATTCGCTCACCCATTCAAATGATCAGAATCAGGTGTTCTAATCACTTGGCCTGGCCCCAGGTGTATAAATTCCAGCGTGGAACTGTCATAGGATGCCACTTGTGCAACAAATCCAGTCGTGAAATTTCCTCGCTCCTAAATATTCCACAGTGAACTGTCAGCTCTATTATAACAAAATGGAAGCGTTTGGGAACAACAGCAACTCAGCCACGAAGTGGTAGGCCACGTAAAGTGACGGAGAGGGGTCAGCGGATGCTGAAGCGCATAGTGCAAAGAGGTCGCCGACTTTCTGCACAGTCAATTGCTACAGAGCTACAAACTTCATGTGACCTTCAGATTAGCCCAAGTACAGTACGCAGAGAGCTTCATGGAATGGGTTTCCATGGCCGAGCAGCTGCAGCCAAGCCACACATCACCAAGTGCAATGCAAGGCGTCGGATGCAATGGTGTAAAGCACGCCGCCACTGGCCTCTAGAGCAGTGGAGACGCGTTCTCTGGAGTGATGAATCACGCTTTTCCATCTGGCAATCTGATGGACGAGTCTGGGTTTGGAGGTTGCCAGGAGAACGGTACATTTCAGATTGCATTGTGCCAACTGTGAAATTTGGTGGAGGAGGAATTATGGTATGGGGTTGTTTTTCAGGAGCTGGGCTTGGCCCCTTAGTTCCAGTGAAAGGAACATTGAATGCTTCAGGATACCAAAACATTTTGGACAATTCCATGCTCCCAACCTTGTGGGAACAGTTTGGAGCGGGCCCCTTCCTCTTCCAACATGACTGTGCACCAGTGCACAAAGCAAGGTCCATAAAGACGTGGATGACAGAGTCTGGTGTGGATGAACTTGACTGGCCTGCACAGAGTCCTGACCTGAACCCGATAGAACACCTTTGGGATGAATTAGAGCGGAGACTGAGAGCCAGGCCTTCTCGACCAACATCAGTGTGTGACCTCACCAATGCGCTTTTGGAAGAATGGTCAAAAATTCCTATAAACACTCTCCTCAACCTTGTGGACAGTCTTCCCAGAAGAGTTGAAGCTGTAATAGCTGCAAAAGGTGGACCGACATCATATTGAATTCTATGAGTTAGGAATGGGATGGCACTTCAGTTCATAGAATGAGTAAAGGCAGGTGAGCGAATACTTTTGGTAATATAGTGTATCTGGCTTCGATTAATTATTACACCTCAGTAAAAACCCTTGGTCAGAGTGGAGGAGGCAGCCGTACCTCTTCTTCTGCTGGTCTTGATGGTGATCGGTCCATAACTGACGTCACTGGTTCTTCTCACTGATGAATAAACGGCAGCAGGTTCAGTATCTGCAAAATGATGAACTAGTGAGTCTCATCTGAAGGAAAGAGGAAACGCCTCTGTTAAAAACACACGTTTCAGAAGCTGCTGTTCAACATGTTCTAACAGCAGAGGTAAGAAGGTGTAATGACACTTGTTTCTGATGGTTTATTAGATTGTTTAAGAAGAGGTATGAGTCAGAACGGGGTTCACGGATGACCCAGAGAAGATGTTGTTAACATCACAACATAATTCAAAAGCCCAGAGTTTCACAATTAAAAATCTCAGACCTGTGAAAGGAGGATGTTGAAGAGTCAGATGTGCAAGAACAGAGAAGAGAGACATCCTTCAGAGTTTCAGAATGAAGTGTGATCCTTTCAAATCTCATGTTACGACCACAAGAGCAGCAATGTTCAGATTTAGATTTAAGGTTTCAAAACCTGGAAAACAATCTCACTTAAAGTCAGATCCTCATGTTCCTCCTCCAAACCTGCAGCTGTGATTAAAACGTCCATATTACCCTAAAATCTCACCATCCCATATTGAACCCAGAAATATTTTGTTTCCAACAAACAAAATGAACAACCCTTTATAAATGATTGTTTACACTTATTATTAACTAAAAGCTGGAGGGGTATTGGAAGGCTCTTTCTGAAGCTCTCGCTTCAGTTTCTAATATTAAAATTGAGCAGTTACCAATTGAGGAGAACACGTAAAGCTGTCACAATCACATCACCTAATACTCTTAAGGTGGAAGGGGGCGGGCCTTGTATAGGAGATGTGCTGTATAAGCTGAAACTTGATAAAATCAGATAGGCACTACGGGCTGTGAATGTAAATTCATCAAAACTTGGAAAACAAACCCTCTTCACAGGTGGAGGAGTGATTTTCCTCTCTACCTTTATGTCTTGTGATGGTTCAGTGTGTGGAAACATTTCAGGTGGGGAATTCTTCTATGAATGTATGTCTCAACTTTTGGGTGACGGCTGAGGTCGGGGTATGTATGAAACTCTCACCAGACTCATCACGGTTCATCCTGAAGGGAACGCTCTCGTCTGAACCAGACGTCCATGTCGTCCTGTTTAGATCGGAGCTTGTTCTTCTCTCTGCAGCTGAATGACTTTCTGCAAAACACAGAAACTCTTGAAGCTCTGCAGCCTCTACAGACCATCAGTGACTTTAACCAGTGGAAACACTGTGAGTCTAAGTGAGACAGTGAAGATCTCAAACGTTCTGTTTCTCTGAATTCAGGTGTTCTCAGTGAGAAAGCAGGAAACTGGACGGAGCTTCAGTTGACACGTTGACCACAAGTTCTGAAACGTGGTGTTGCAGCTCACACAGGAAAGAGACCAGAGTACAACAACAAGCCTCACAGAGATGTCACTTCACCTGCTGTGATGGCGCGTTACCACGTGGAGCTCTAAGGGGTTTTCACAAACAAGGCAAGAACAATCAGTGTCTCACCTTCAGGTTTCCTGCGGACACATCGTCCCACCAGAACCACCAGCACGACCAGAAGAACCAGACCAAGGATGGAGGGAATGGACAGCAGCACAGAGTCAACGGGTGAGGAGACCGTGGAGGGGGGAGGAGAGGAAACGGTGGAGGTAGCAGGAGAGGAGGTGGACTGCTCTGGAGCAAGAATAAAAGAATAAAAAGTAGAATCTCGTTTTGACCTCCTGACCCCTCAGGTCTCCAGAAGCTGATCAAGAACCCTCACCTGTGACAGTGATCCAGCTGGATGGAGACTCTCCATGACTGATGATGTGACATTTGTAGAGGCCTTCATCAGACCTGGTAACATGGTGGATGGTCATGTGACCTGTAGACTCAGTCCTGATCAAGGAGCCATCTTTATAGAAAGCAGCTGAGAGGATGGAGGGAGTGGTCTTTGTTTTACAGAGCAGAGTGACGTCATCTCCCTCCATCACAGGGAGGACAGGACTCTGCAGGATCACTGGTCCACCTCAACACAGAGACAAACTACAGCATTTCATCCATTTCCACACAGCTTCATCAATACTAACTCCACAGTCTGAGCTTACCAGAGACAGTGAGGTTGATGCTGTTACTGGTTGCTCCCTCTCTGGACTCACACCAGTAAACTCCACTGTCCCATGGGACAATACCGCTCATGGTACAGGAAGAACCAGCTGGTTTCCCCCAGTCCTCACACTGAGTCCTCTGTCCTCTGGTGTTGTTTCTCCTCAGAGTCCATCCAGCAGAGCTGTCGTCCTCCTCACAGCTCAGAGACACAGAGTGTCCTTCAAAGACCTGAGAGCTGCTGGGACTCACAGTCAGACGAGCTGTATTTAGAGCAAAACAGTTTGAGCCTCAGATCGTTCAGAAGCTTAGACTCTGCATGGTGCCTCAGGAAGTTAAAACACAGAACATGACAACCGTTATGACAACCAGCTGACTCCACATTTATTGCTCTGATGAGACTGACGTCTACAGGTCAAACTGTTAAGCATCTGTTTAACTTCCTAACTAACAGACAACACGTTGATCGGGTTCCCTTCAGTCTGTGGAGGCTCTTATCTCCTTAAACTCCTAATTTCATTCTCGTTCACTAACCTTGACGCGTTGAGATGCAGAGCAGCGACGTCTGACCTGAAAATAAACCACCTTGAGATGAGACGATGATTTTCAGAGGCTTTTTCTTTTCAGATCTACGACTGACAGATGATCAACCTTCATCTGGGTCAGATAAATGCTCTCTGATGGAGCATGTGCTCCGTGCTGCAGAGCTTCACTCACAAATAATAATACAAATAATAAAATAAAGTTAACAGTTAATGAATCCACTTACAGAGCAGCCACAGAGAGGATGTTTGTTTCATCATAGTCGTGTCAGATTCAGATCTTTCTGTTCTCCTGTTCCACTTAAAGTCACCTCCTTCCTCTGTGGGTGAGATCTCTCACATGTGGTTAGAAAAAACAATCATTCTTCAGTTTATTCTCTGAGGTTTGAGGAGTGTGAGAGAAACAAAAACAGACAGAAAATAAACTTTTAACCTGTGTTTATTAAAGATCGTTTGTTTTATTTTATTTTACCAAAGTCATCATTGATTCTTCAAAGGTCAAATGAATTGAATTTGCAGCGTTTTTTTTTCTTTTTCGTGGGGGGAGCAGGAAGTAGGAGGGCGTGGCCTATGTCGTTTTTTTTTTTCCGTTCACCGGTGTTCACCCCGGATCTCTCGTGGATCCATTCAGTCGTGGACCAGATCGCAGACCTGCTGTCTTTCCTTAAACCGAGGACGCGTGACTTATCTTCATGGATTCACTCCGTGGGAAGATGAATTCCCGCGGACCACGTGGAGACAGACGCGCGAACATCCGTGGGAGAGAGAAACCCCACGGATATCCGTCACCCCTCAGGTGTCTGTGGGCCCCTGGACCCCAGGAGCCCTCACCTGTGACCGTTTCCTCCAGAAACCAGACGCAGTGAGCAGGTGAGTGAAGTTTTAGACTTTCGAATAAGTTTCTAATAATAAAAATATCATTTGTTAACAACCTGTGGACACGTGTCCACTCGAGTTTACCCCTTAAACAAAACCTGGTCAGACACTGCCAGTTTATTAGGAACACCAGCTGCAGAGCTGCCCTGGCTTCATGTCTGTGGTGATTCATGATGTAACCCCCAAAAACAAGAAAGAAGGGAAACTGGAGCTCAAGGGTTTTGTGTCGCTTTAAATGTTTCTTTCTGTCCGAGGGAACTTGAACGCAGCTTTGAGTCCCTCCCCCTTGTTATCCAAGAGCAGATGTAAACAACACGATCTGAAAACTTCTTTCTGCTCAATCCTGCGCGGTCATGTCGTCCCCTGCAGCCTTCATCATCACCACCATCCTCCTCGTCATCACCGTCATCATCATGTGTCCTCTGTCCAAAGCTTCCAGAGGTGAGAGGTGAACATCTGGCTGCAGGCCAGACCACAGTGACTCATTCTTCCTGTTCTGCTTCAGTTCGTTTTGCAGCGTTGGCAGCAGCTTCAGTGTTGTTACTGCGGGACTTTGATGAGAAACAGAAATGCTTTAAAAATAGAGAATAGTAGAATAGAGCGAGCGAGCGCGTGCTTTCTGAACTTTATTCTTAAATACTTTGGAAACCAAAACAGAAAGTGTTGGACCCCACCCAGAGACGGATGAAAACAAACTGAGTCAGTGTTTACATGACTCGATCAGACTCATGTGACACTGTGGCGTTAGAGAGTTTAATTTATCTTTGGTTCAGTTTTGTGTTGACGGATTTAACTCCTGCAGAAATGAAACTGTTTTGAGATTGGTCGAAAACTTGCCCTGGTTGATATTAAACACTGAGGGCAGATTAAAATCCTCGTGGAAGATAAGATATAAGATAAGATATGTTTTTATTAATCCCACGAATGAGAAATTTCCTTGTCGCAGTAGCATGGAGTTTTGCAAATATATGTACAGACAGCAACGACGACTTGACATGGTTAAAATAAGAAAAAAAGAGTTACCCAAATACACATTTTGAAAGAATATATACAAAAATAAGAATGTTCTGAAAAATATACAGAGAAAAGATGTGCAGAAATATAGAGGCCTTCTGTATATACAGTTATGGTACAGTGGAATAAAAAACTCTACAAATAAATACTTACTTAAACTATGAAATGGAGAACTAGTGATTTAGTGCAAAAGAAAGCAGTGTAATGAGCAGATTTATTTGTTCATGGATAAAAACTATTGACTCAGGCTGGTGTTGAACAGCCTGATGGCAGCTGGAATGAAGGACCTGTGGTAGCGTTCCTTCTTGCAGCGTGGATGCAGCAGTCTGCCACTGAAGGAGCTGCTGAGGTCTGAAACAGTCTGATGCAGTGGGTGAGAGGGGTTGTCCATGATTGATGTCAGCTTGGCTAACATCCTCCTCCATGGAGTCCAGAGAGCAGTCCAGGACAGAGCCAGCCCGTCTGACCAGCTTGTTCAATCTTTTCCTGTCCCTCTCTGAGCTTCCACTGCTCCAGCAGACCACTGCATACAGGATGGCAGAAGACACCACAGAGTCATAAAAAGAGAGATTCACGTGGCACAGATGAACTTCATCAGAACCAGAACATTTTTTCTTGGTAGAGAACGTGCATCAGAACATGTTCATCATATCTGTGTTTGTTCCCACGCTGCAACTAATGATGCACAAGGATGGTTTCTGTCATTTTGGGTAGTTAATATAATGCTGATGAATGTTCAAGTGTCTATGTTGTTTTGTTAGTTATTTGATGCGTTTTGACATGCCAGCTACAGGACGTAAAGCTTCATGTGAGAGGTGTAAAGAAAAAATGAATAATAAGTCCAGTGTATAATCCGACATCTCCTTGTAACAGGTGGAGGCAGAGCAGAGCGAAGTATTAATTAAACTAAAACATGAGTGAGTCTGGAGAAAGTGTCAATATCACAGCTCCACGTGGCTCCACCCTCAGACCGTACTCATCAGACTCTGGCTCCAATCTCTTTCCCGTATCCCATATGGGAAAATAAGAGTCAGTTTGATTAATCAGAGGAAGTGGAGACATGTTGTCCATATTTATATACAGTCTGTTTTTTAGACGTCATCAGAGTCCTGAACAGTTCATTCAGCACCGCCTCATTTCTCCATCACTGACTGCACCTGTAGCACAAGGGCACAGGAGACTTTTTAGGGTTTCATTTAATTCATTTGTCTTTCATTTTTTCAGTCATTTTCTAAACCCGTTTAGTCCTGTTAGGGGTCACGGGGGTCTGCTGGAGTCTATCTCAGCTGTCATCGGGCGAGAGGCAGGGGTACACCCTGGACAGGTCTCCAGTCCATCGCAGGGCCAACATTCACACTCACATTCACACCTACGGTCAATTTAGAATCACCAATGAACCTAATGAGCATGTCTTTGGATGGTGGGAGGAAGCTGGAGAACCTGGAGAGAACCCAGGCAGACACAGGGAGAACATGCAGACTACACACAGAAAGGACAGCCGGCCCATGGATTCCAACCGGTGACCTTCTTCCTGTGAGGCATCAGTGCTAACCACCTCTCCACTGTGCCGCCCTTGTCTTTCATTTTGTTGTTTATATTTCGTTTTTCTAGGTTTTATATTTATTTCCTGCTGTCAGTAAGAGACACTTGATTTAAGCTGAACACGTGACGACAAACACAGAGAAAACAGATTCTTTGGACGGTCTAGTTATCTCGTGATGTATGTGTGTTAACCAGACTTCCTGTAAAGGTTCTTATCCACTCACAGATGTTTTTTCTTTTCAGATGACGAGGAGGAGGAGGTCAAAGTGAAGCCTGGACAGGATGTCACTCTTCAGTGTCGGCCGCCCACGACTGCAGCCATCACTCTGCTGGCGTGGACCAGACCCGACCTAAAGGCCGACGGTTACGTCTTCTTCTACCGCAACAACCGCTCATATGAAAGCTACCAGCACCCGAGGTTCAAAGGTCGAGTGGAGCTGAAAGATGCGGCGGCCATGAAGGACAGAGACGTTTCTGTGATTGTGCGGAACGTCAGCGTCAGCGATACCGGGACGTACGAGTGCAAGGTCATAAGCAGCGAGAGGAGGAGCAGCGACGGAGGCTACGCTGAGTTCAAGCGCTTCACCAACCTCACTGTCACAGCCTCAGGTGAGTAGTAGAGCTGAGGCTCACCCACCACATGGTTACAGGCAGAAGTCTTTATTCTCCAGGTAGCAGCTGTGAGGTCAACTGATGCTCCACAAGAAAACATGAACAATGAGACCTCAGACCTGTTTCTGCTCTGCAGGGGTCACGGATGGAGACACGGAGGATGCTGGAGACGAGGATGCACGAGACAAGGATGCACGAGACGAGCGTGAATATGGTGCAGTCATAGTCGCTGTGTCCGTCTCTGCAGTGGTTCTTGTTGTTCTCATTGCTCTTGGTTGCATCATGATTCATAGAAAGTCTAAAGTGCCCTTAAAACGCAGCGTGTACTCACCTCCTCCAGATTAGACAGAGGGTCTGAGAAGTGTCTTTTAACTCCTGAGTGTGTTTCTTCTGCTGATGTTTTTCAAAATGTCAAACCTCCAAATAAAGCTTCAAATGACTCGTTAACAGAAAAAATCACATAGAACAGGAATCAGCTGATCACCTCACCTCGCATGATCTCACATTTAGCTTTGAAAGGTCGGTGCTCTGGTTCCTAGCGACTAAATAAATGCATGATTGTATTGTTTAGTGTTCAGTGTCAGAGGACATCAGGCCTTTGAGTAAAATCAGGATAGCACAGCTAGCAGCTTCACAAACTGCACTTTATTTTAATATTTCAATTCAATAAGGTACGTTTGCTTCTTTGCTGCAGCCAATCAGAGCCGTCCTAGTTGGCTTTCCACATTTTTCCTTTCTGTCCAGCTGAGACACTCAAAGCCAATCTGACAAATGGAAACGTAATCACATGCAATATTATTATTATTATTATTATTATTATTATTATTATAATACAATAACTTAATTTCATATATATTTCTAATGAATGACCGTCTTATTTGTAGACATTACTTCTTGTTCTCAGACTTTCAGCTCTGACCGTTGGTGGTTTATCGTTATAAGTCTTAATCTAATCTTACCAGTCCAGCGTCACACCCACTTTATTGTTCTGAGCGTTGACCTCAGAGTGAATGTGAAACTAAAACGACTTCTAAAACATAGAGTGGAACAAAAGTCTGATCTGACAATGTTGGAGAAAAGAAACACAGCAGAAGACATCATCATGTCAGGAGTAAACCAGTGTAAAGCTATACTTGTGCAAGTTGGTCATATATCTGAGATTAGTCTGTAGCTTGAGCCTCTAAACTTTTACTTGTGGATAAATAAATGATGTTTCTAGTTTCACTCAGTGGAGTCATGTTGACAATAATGGTTCTCAATTTTCTTCAGCACTTTACTAATAATCTGTTCTTATTTAGCTTTAAATAAAAGCTTTGATAAATTCATGTGTGGTGTGTCCTTTTATTAATCACATTACCTTCACCATGTCTGTATGGAAATGAGGCAGACTGCCCTTCCTTCTGTGAATCACAGTTTTCTCTCTGAAACAAAGCAAAAACAGGATTTTGAAAAAAATGAAGATACCAGTTGTGGCACCTCAGTTTTGGTTTATCACGATCAGATGATGCGTCCTTGTGGGACGTCTGAGGAGGTGTTGTGCTGCCACCTGCTGCCTGAAACATGTCACTCCAGTCAGTTTATCAATCCCATTTTAATCCACAACCTTTAAAAAAATGTATCGTATGTGTGGGGCAGTCGAAAGGGCCGCTGGCTGTGGGTGTGTCAAGATGGCCGTGCTTGTGGCCTCTGAAGCCTGCTGCATTCTTGCCCTGAATCACATGCAACAGTTGTCTCTGATGGAAAGGCGACTGCTGGCCAAACCTGTGGTGTTGTAGTCTCCCCTTTGAATAGATGGGCACAGATGGGAGTGTCCTGCATCATAGGCTGAAAAGAAGACTGGGCAGAATATCTTCTGGAGGATAAACTACAAATCTCTTCATGGTCTATGTCAGAGAGTTTGGATGTCAGGAAACTTACCTCGGTCTCTCAGAGGAGGTTGAGGAGCTGACTCCATTCCCAGGAAGTTAGGGTCGGCTGGGAATTGTTCCCATCTTCTAACTGTAGAGGGCGCTAACCTTTCACTACAGGAGGAGTGTGAATCTGAATAACCAGATTCACATTGGCTGTCTCCTTCCCTCTACAGTCACAACCTCAGAGTCATCTTTGACAGTAACCTCTCATTTGATCATCACATCAATCAAATCACCAGAACGGCTTTCTTCCACCTCAAGAACATTTCCCGACTCCGTCCATCACTCTTCTTCTCTGCTGCTGAAATCCTCATTCACGCCTTCATCACTTCCAGAATTGACTACTGCAGCAGCATCCTCTATGGCACACCATCAAAAACTAAATAAACTTCAGTACATCCAAAATTCTGCTGCACGTCTGCTCACCTTCACCCGCTCCCGTGATCACATCACCCCTGTTCTCCAGAAACTCCACTGGCTCCCAGTTCCACAACGTATTCAGTTCAAAATCCTCCTCCTCACTCACAAAGCCCTCCATAACCAGGCCCCTTCCTATCTCACTGATCTGCTCCATCGCCACAATCCTTCCCGCAACCTCCGTTCATGTGATGCAAACCTCCTAACTCCGCCACTCAAGACCAAGCATCGAACCTGGGGCGACAGAGCCTTCTCTGCAACTGCCCCCTCCCTCTGGAACTCTCTCCCCAAACACAGAGTTCACCGACCTTCCCACCTTCAAATCTCTCACAAAAACACACCTTTTTAAAATTGCATTTTATGTTTAGCTCAGTTTATTGTGTTTTTAATGTTATATTTCACATTGTTTTGTTAATTTGATGTTCTTTTTATGTAAAGTGTCTTTGAGTACCTTGAAAAGCGCTTTTAAGTAAAATGTATTAAAGTGGCTTTCGCTTGGGTGTGAGAAAGGGTGGCAGTGCCCCGTGGGAAACAAAACCTGAAATCCAACCCAGTGTTCAAAAGAGTGTTTGTTCAATGTGCTAAGACACACATCTCTCATAAATCTCTAAATATTTTTTATTAAATTTTATATGTAATATTAGCATCTTAGCTCAGTAGCATCCAGGTCATGTGATATATTCATTCAAAATCAGTATAATCATAGTCCTCCACTAGCTACATGAGATGGCGGCGCGCAATAGAGCTCTCATTTAGCTCTTTTTTTGACATTTGAAATCTCTCAATATTTTTTATTCAATTTTATATGTAATATTAGCATCTTAGCTCAGTAGCTTCCAGGTCATGTGATTTATTGACTCCGAAACAGTGTGGGATCTTAGTCCTCTACGGGCTGCATGAGATACACCTCTTTTTTTTATGTTTTAAATCTCACATCCCACATTTTTAGTCGATACATGCTGTAACCATCTTCCATCTCTGTGTGTTCACCATATAGTCTGCAGTACGTGTGCACTTGAATGAAATGTTGGAGTGGCTTCCCTGGAGTCGCACTGTACCCGTAGCAAAAAAGAGGTTTACACAGTGTAAATGTCTGTCGAATATCCAACTTAAAATCTGTTTAAGCCATTACACATCTCCATCTCTCACCATCACTCAGCAAATAAGTTATTTCAGATCTCATCGTATCATATTCTCTTAGTAACTAATTTATACATATTTGGCACTTCAACAAATAGCTATTTGTTCACACTTAAGAAGTTATTTGTGACGTGCTTTTACGGCAGAGGATGAATGGTATGAATTGTGGAAAAGGATTCACTTCTTCAGAAATGATTTAACCGAGACTGATAAATTGATTTGAATCGTGTTCTTTCTACAACAAAATGGAGGTGGTGCCCTAACGAGAAATTTAAAAGGTGTGAGCGCTACAGTCCAAACTGACTGGTGACTGGTGGTTTATATATAGTAAATTTAAAGTACAGTACAGATCACAGATGACTGCACACTTCCACTGGTGCATCTCTGTTTATACTTTACTTCTGGTTCATTTTACTTCATCCCTCTTTATATTTCTTTTTTTGGTCAATGCTGTGTGCTGTTCTCTTGTCTGTCATTAGAAGGGAGCAATGTCCCTTTTAATACCCATAAAGTTTTCTTGTTCTGATTCTTAACAGTCTCAGACACAGAGCAACCGCAAAACTCAGATTTGACCACAAGGTGGTGCTCTAATCATGTTTCAATCACTTCATAATTGAGCAGAACACAGGACTACTCTCTTTAACCTGCATGACATTATCAACACAAAACAAAAATAAATGTGACACAGAAACATGTTCATGCACGTTAGGAAGTGTCACAAAGAGCTGATCAGTGAGGATTGTTGGGTTTCTCCCTTCCTATGAGAAGAACTGAACAAGAGTTTAACAGAACATTTGAAAACATTTGCAGGGTTGAATATTTTCACAGTTTGTATTACGTTTTATTTTATTGCAAATACTTTGTGTATCTAATGCAAAGTAAAAACTAAATAAATCAAAAATTAACTAGTGATATGTGAATGGTCATCATGGGATATATTAATATAAGGTAATATCAGCTGACGTGTAGGATGGAAGATGGAGACGGCCCAGCTGGGCTCTGATCCAGGTTAATCCAAACATGTTTAAACATAAATGCAAATGTAAATAGGAATTAGATGGGTTATATATTAAATACATATAAAAAAATAAAAAAATAAATATAAAAATACAAAATTGAAAAAAAAAATTGGTTGGGAAAACAAAAAAAAAATACGTTGCATGTCTGGGGATAATGAATCGATCAACTCATTTTCTTTTGATTCATTTGTTAATTGTTTTATTCCTAAGTCTAAGGTCTCAGTAAGAGCTGATAACAGCTGAGAAAACCGGTTGAAGTTGTTGGCTCGCTGCCTGGATTCCATGGAAAACCTTCCCCACATCTAACACACCCACAAACACTCTGACAGGAGGTCGGAGCGGCAGCAGCAACACAAACAGACATGAGCTCACAGGAGGGTGAATGGATGAATGGCTTCTGGAGAGATACAGCTGTGACAAGATGAACGGTGAGTGACACCTTTTTAAATAAGGCCGAGGTGTGTTTAGATCCTGACACATTTCAGGCTGTCTCATATTTCCATGGTCTTTGGTGCAGCAGAGGTGAAACCAGTTCTACCCGCTATTTACTGAGACATGGTCGACTGTCTCTTGTTTGGCTTAAATCATAATTTGTTGTAATCTAAAAATCTGGGGCAAAGAAATGTGTCGGAGCAATGAAGGATTAAGAGTTGTGTGTGTGAGATTCAAAATAATAGAGGAAAAACACTTATTTGTACACACTATACTTGTGTGTATGAGGGAATTTATCATCTCCTCTGACAGATGTTTGTAAAAGACGCCGCCGGCAGCATTTAGAAGAAGTTCTCTTCAGCGCCGTTGACAGGAGTCAGGATCAGGATGTCACTTCTTGAGAATTGACATCCTGATCCTGACTCCAAGTGGAATTTCTCTGGAAAGTTATTACAAATAACAACACACAGGCTGAAAGAAACGTCCACAGAGACAAGAAAAAAGACGAGCAGCATTGCTTGCTTCAGCCTCTCCTCTGAGGCCACACATTAGAATAAACTATCGTCCATCTATCATCCATCATCGGCCATTTCACGAACACAAACAAGCAAGGAGGTCACAGCAGTCGAGGATTCAAGAATTCGTGTTTGTTGGGATAAAGTTATGTGGGAAAGTCAGAGGACACACTTGTCACTAACAACCGTTTGGTGTCTCTGGTCCAAAGACTTTGAATGAGCATTAGCGGGTAAGCTAACAGTTAGAGCTTTGTTAGCATTACAGCATTTTTCCTCTTGAATAGTTCAGAACAAAGACAAAGAATGCATAGTGAAATATATTTTAGTTTCTGCAGCCAGTAGTAAAAAAAAAATAAAAACAGTAAAGATTTCACACAGCACTCAAGGGGGGAAAAAAGTCTAAATGTATAAAAAGTAGTATACGGATAAAAACTCTTCTCCAGCCTGATGGCGCCACCCTGACCACCCTTTGAGGGCCAGGACGTCCTGCCTGGTGCAGTTTCACATCCAGGTGGTGATAGGAACACTTGTCAGCTGCATGCAAACATTTTGCAGAGTCAAATAAAGTAATTTAAGCCCCGGCAGCTAGAAGATCAGTTCCAAAAATGACAGTTTTAAAGACCTGAAGCTCATCAATTGATGTACGTAAACTTTTATTTATTTCTGCACACGTGCAAAATTCAACAAGAGGGTACCCCGTGTAGCCAGGATGTGTTTGTTTGCAATTTATTTATGAAATCCTTGTTAACATTGTTAGCATTTGGCTGAAGAGCCACTTTCCACATTACATTAATTACTCTTCAGTCTAAATGAGGGTCATCAATGGTCCAGCTGGTTCAGTTCATGATCGTACTCCAGTCTAAACCGAACATCACTGATGTAGTTTCAGCCTCAACGTTATCTTTGACATCCCCAGAGTTCGCAGCACAAACTCCGAACACAATGAACTGTTTGCACTTGAACTAATGTTAACAAACACTCACCTCCTTCCTCTGAGCAGTTTGTTACATAAAATGTGCATCAGAAAACACAGAGGGCATCTTGTATCCGATCATTTACATTTCATTAGATAAGCAGGCCGTTAATCCGTCCAGACTTTCATTCAAATGAACAGTCCAGGAAATGAAGTGTTTTTCTAACCCTGCGCTAACCCTGCGCAGTAATAAGAACAGCTTTGTTTAAAATTGACCAACTGGTTTGGTCTCATTTACATGTGGCATCCTTTCACTCAGGAAGGCATTAGCTTCCTGGTTGTCTGGTTTTTGGGCTCTCATGGCAAAAATGACCCTTTGCAGCTGGTTTTAACTCATATTATTGTTCGTTGGAAAGAGTGGGAAACCAGCTTGAGGAGGAAATAAAGCGCCATTATCAGAAACATCAATCTACAAAAAGCCATCTGCCTAATAGTGTGTGAGTCTCCCCTAGTGCTCGGACTCTAATTAGAGGGCGCAGTAAGAAACGAGACAAAGAGCGTCTAGTGTCACAGGCGAACGGGCTGAAGGAGTTTTATGACGCTGAGGGAAACGTGGCTACATTCAATCGAGACCTGAATGTTTAAATACCAAATTAACCAGAGCATGATATCGTGTGGCATTGTGCATAGCTGAGGAACCACAACCCCAGTGACGTTTCTCCTCACCGATGCTAAAGGTACGTGTTTGACTACGAGCCAAGTTAAATATCAGTCTGCATCGTTCGGCTGGATCTCTACCGACCAAAATAATCTGTGGTTACGACACAAACCTGCAGAGTCTGTAACCGTAAACTTTCCCTTTGTCTGAAAATAGCAGCTGTTCCAGCGATCAGTGAATGCACCAACACACTTTAGTATCCTTCTACCTGTGTGTATTTATGTATGTACACTATTTGTTTGTGTGTACTTGTGTAAATAGGTTTGTATGGATCTAAGTGTGTTACATATTCTCACCTTTGTCCTAATCTGGTAGTATTTTAGAATGTAATAAGACACTTTAGTATGAAAGTTTTGAGTTTTAAGATTTAATTGTGGCTCATAAATTGCCTGCATCATTCAGCATATTCAGCTGTGAGTCTGTTTGTGGTCTGAGGTGTCCATTTGTTTTGTAGATTGCCTGCTGACTGCTCCCACCACGGTCAGCAACAACACGACGACCCAGGAGTCGCTGATAGCGTGTGTTCATACCGACGACGCGTTCAAGTACATCGCCTACATCGTCACCTACCTGCTGGTCTTTCCTCTGGCCTTTCTCGGCAACTTTGGAGCGCTCCTCGTCTTTTTCCTGCAGAGGAACCGCAGGTCTGGACATGCAAACACACAAACACTCACGTCCACGTCTGAAGGACGTGCTTCACGACAGAAACATGTAAACATACATCTCTGTTGCTCCGCCCTTTCACTTTTGCTAATCTTTGTGATGTCTTTCAGTCAGAGCAACAAGTTTACATAGAAACTGAAATCCAAACTCTGAAACCTTGTCCTCATTATATATCTGCTACATCGCCAATATGTTTGCAGACACCAAACTGGATCTAACTGCAGGACTTTCTGTCCATTGAGACAAAAGAGCAGAGTATTTTAGTGTTTGGGGGTAAATCATGTTTTATAGGCGAATCTCCAGTCCTGAAGGTATAAGCCAGGTCAAGTTCTACACCACACCAAATCCGTCTTCTACCGGTCTGGGTCTCAGGGACAGCAGCCCCAGCAGAGAAGTTCAGACAGCCCTCTCCCCAGCCACTTCAGCCAGTTTCAGCCATATGAGAGATATAATCCCTCCATCATGTCCTGGGCCTGCTCCAAAGTCTACTTCTGGTGTGACCTCTCCTGGGAGGCATCCAGGAGGCATCCTTACCAGATGCCCTCGACGTGGAGGAGCAGTGGTTCTACTCTGAGCTCCTCCCTTATGTCTGAGCTCCTTACCCCATTTCTAAGGCTGAGCCCTGCCACCCTGCAAAGGAAACTCATTTTAGCTACTTGTACTTGTGGTCTTGTTCTTTTGGTCATTACCCAAAGTTCATGACCAAAGGTGAGGGTTTCAGCTTAGCCCTCTCTTCACCACGACAGACCGGTTAAGTGTCTGCATCACTGTAGATGCTGCCTGTCGTTCTCCTGCTCCATCCTACCCTTACTCATGAACAGTAGAGTCACACATAGGTCATTCTTTGTTGAAGCTAGGAGAACCACCTCATCTGCAAAAAGCAGGGATGCGATCCTCCGTTCACCAAATCAACACCTTCTCCCACCCGGCTGCACATAGAAATTCTGTTCACTGAAGTTACAAACAGGACCGGTGACAAAGGCCAGACCCTCACCTGGAAGAGGTCCTACTTACTACCTGCTACATGGACCAAACTCGCACTACAGGGACTGAATGGCCCTTAGCAAGGGACCCCAGCCCCAGGCCTAGCGGTAACCCTCCAGGCCGGGTTCATGGACTCCTGATGTTGTTCTGCGTCAAGGGTCTTCTGAATCGTTCTTTGTCTGGCCCTTCACCTACGATCAATCTGCCTTGTTATTATTCTAACTTTTATTTAACCAGCCAAGAAAGGCAGCAGCACACGTCGTGGTGATCAATACAGACAAACAACAATTATAACAAACAACCAGTAAAAGATAAAACATAAAAAATCGAAAATGTAAGATGCAAGAAATAAAGTGCAGAAATTGCTGGTACAGTAAAAGTTTAAGAACATTGGCACTGCTCGAACAATTTCCATTGACGTTTTTTTTTTAAAATAGAGCGGAATGCTTCCTGTGAGACCCTACCAGGGGCAAAAAGCCCCAGACAGCATAGCCCCTGGGAACCTTAGGGCCAGGGCCGGCGCTAGCCATTTGGGTGCCCTAAGCACAAATGCTTGATGGTGCCCCCCCCCCCCCCCCCCCCCCCCCCGAATTTCTTAGTCACGTTCTCTTTACTTCCAAAATAACTGCAGCAAATAAATAATTTTACATTAACAATGGCACCAAACATGAAAAGATATATATATTCTACTGAAATGTATTATTGATTGAACCATCATACAAAAATATTGCACACATTAGTCTTTTATATAGGCCTATGTGTCACTGGGACATTTAAAATTCAAAACTCTATTTTACCTTTAAAAGAGGTCTGATGAGGCACAATATAATAATTCTGTACATAATTTGACAACTCTGTGAATATGAAAATATACAAACACTGAAATTGTGGTTGTTTTTTGTTTTTTTTTGTAATTGCAGTTTCACCAACGTCGCCTTTGGCCTTGAAAATAACCGCATAGAACAACGAAACTTATCTGAACCAGTCTAAGTTGGCAAAATCACATCACGTTCAGTTGCACGGTTATTCTAAAGTTCACCTTAACAAGAGCAGCTTCCCATTCATCATTTCATTACGTTGTGAACGTGTCACTTGTAGCGTTACCTTTTCACTACACATCGTTTGGTCATAATTGATAACAAACACCAAAAAAGCGTCTTGAAATGCAAAGCAAACTAGGCTAATAGGCTAACGTTACTTACCTGACTAAATCTCTGATGATGGCTAAAAGAAATAGCAAGCTCAGTTTAAGCATAATCAAACATAGCATTGCTAGCTGACTAAGTGATAAGTCTACCGTGCAAAAACGCAACACAGGTTCTTTTTTATTTATTTATTTGTGATCGTACAACAGGAACGTTACAGTAGCCCACACAGCAGCACAGGTTCGTGTGGCCGTCGTCAGATTTGGAAGACGCTGAAAAGGCTCTTTCGAGGTTGTGGCTTCGAGTGGACTTCAGTGAGGCGCGGTGGTTTATGGGATGAGTAGTTCCTTCTCTCGGAAATTAAAATATGTACACTTTGACTTTCTCTTCGTTTTTTCTCTCAAAATGATATGTTATATGCTTATGAGTTCAGCCATAACTGTCTTAACTCTTTAGATGCGGATTTTTCCAAAACGTCAATGGGATAAATGAATGGGAACCGTATTTCCGTACCACCGCTCTCTTTGGCTGCGGGCGGGACTGTGACGCTCTATTGAAGCATAATCGAACAAACCACTGGGAGGTGGGGAAGGGGGGCACCAGAGGGAGACTGGAGAGAGGGCCGCACAGGAGATTCACCTTTTTCTCGACTAATTTGGCCTAGACCTATATTACTTTTGTATTGCTTTTGTATATTAACATGATTTAGACATATTTGTTATTTATACTAGTAGCCTATTGTGATCATTTTTCACGACCCAGTTTTTTGGTGCCCCCCCAGGCACTTGGTGCCCTACGCGCAGTGCGTGATGTGCGTGAGCGGAGCGCCGGCCCTGCTTAGGGCACTCAAACTCTTCCACCACGATAACGTGATGGTTCAGGGTGGAGTGTAAAACACTTAAAGAATCTAAAATCATCTCATTCCGTTGTCTCCTGATGAAACAATCACCGGCCTGTCTTTGTTTGTCGTCAGAAGATCGTGTGATAAACAAACTTACGTCTGCAGGGAAGTTTATTTCTGTCACTATTTTTCTGATTTAACATGTTGGTTGAAACTGATTCTTATTCATACATATCTGGGTGGTGCCGTCTGAGTCTGTGTTATTGAACAATGGATTGAAGAAAAACCTGTTGATTGTGGTCATGTCAAACTGTGTCAGCTAATTATACTTTTCAATGCAGGAGAATGTCACAAAGCAACTTTTACTATTCGACAGGACAAAAACGGATCCAGGTTTAATTTAATCTGCAGAAAAATACCTTACATTGAAACATTTGATTGGAGCCACCTGGCCGCTCTGATGCTGACGCCTGTGGATTATTTTACGAGCCTCATTTGTTTAACGTGCAGAATTCAAATCAGGAACAAGACTAACAGCATGCTCTATGCAAACTTTATTACAAGACGACGACACCAGAATACTGGACACGTCTGCACACATGTCCACACAACATATAGATGAAAGAAACGTTCAAAGCCAGGACAAAACCTTTTTTATTACTGGATGTTAGATAAAGAAACCCGTTTTTATTAATTCAGTTCAATGACATTCATCCCGTCTCCTCCTATAGAAGCTCCGCCTCCAAGGTGGTCATGATAAACCTCGCCATATCAGACGGTGGCTTCTCCCTCACCCTCCCCCTGCGGCTGGCTTACTATTTTATGGAGGGCACGTGGCCTTTTCCTGATTGGCTGTGTCGACTGTGTGTCTACGGCTTCTACGTCAACCTGTACACCAGGTAACAAACAAACACGTTTCTAACAACATTTAAAATAACATTTTAGGATTTACTTGACTTATGTCCCCATGAAGTGTTGAGTCCCCACAACGCATGAATATGAGTACAGTAACTAAACAGAAAGTGAGTTAAGTTTCCAGACCACCCTTTATTGTTTATATAAAATATGATTTGTTTATTTATACATCTCATGAGGAACTTTTGTCCTTAAAAGGAAGTTGCATCCCCACACACACACACACACACACACTCACACAACGCTGATCAAATTGTTCCTTTCTACTTCCCTTCCTTCCTCCCTCAGCATCCTCTTCCTCACTCTACTGAGCGTGCTCCGCTGGATGGCCGTGAACAAACCCCTCGACCACCGGAATCTGGCCACGCCCACTCGCGCCTTATTGGTCTGTCTGGGAGTCTGGCTGTTTGTGTTTGCGTCCTCTGCCCCCTTCCTGTTCGATGGGGTCTCCTACAGGTGGAAGATCTTTAACAGAATTATGTCTTTTTATTACTTACACTGCGCTTACTTATTTTTGTGCCAAACATCCTTTTAGTTTATTTCATAACTTAATTTCTGTAAATGTAGCTATAATAATCTACTACTTTCACAGTGAACTTATTCCAGTTTTTGTGATTTCTGCTTCATGTCAAGCCTCCATCAGGACAAGGTTGACATTTCTTGACTGATTTGTATTTTTGTTTCTCTCTCAGGAATGGACAACCTCGTTGCTTCGAGCCGTCCAACCCGACCTCTTGGTCTCGCGTCCTGATCCTGAACTACGTGGCGTTGCTTTTCGGCTTCGTGCTTCCGTTCCTCACCATCGTCATCTGCTACAGCCGACTCGTTGAGCGCCTGATGTCCGGCTCCGACCGCCACGGCGCCGGCCCGTCCAGCAAAAGTCGCATCCAAGACCGAGTCCGCTCGGTGCACCTGGTGACCATGGTGACGGCGACCTTCTTGCTCTGCTTCCTGCCCTACCACGTGATCCGCTCGCTGCACCTGCATGCCATGTGCAGCGGCTGGAGGTGCAGCATCACGCGGCAGCTGCAGCGGGCGGTGGTGGTGACCCTGTGTCTGGCGGCGTCCAACAGCATGATCAACCCTCTGCTGTACTACTACTCCACCAGGACGTTCAGGGACAACATGAAGGACGCTCGCTCCTCGCTGCGCTCCAGTCTTGGGAACTCCTTCAGGTCAGGAAGGATGAGGAAGGGGAGCAACCCTGTGCCGGCTGAGACTGTGCAGCTTCCTACTTGTTGAACATCTCCTGCTTCAGCACAACTAGTGATGCCGCTGCTCAACTTTATTTATTTCACTTTAGGATATTTGAATCACGTTTCAGGTGCAATCATGAGAAGAAACTGTTGAACGTTCAGGACTGAAATCAGTGGAAGCTTTGCAGACAGGGGTCGTTCAGGAGGAGGAGGAGGAAGACTGAGGTGTCCTTCTAGAGAATAAGCTCATAGTTCGGGCTGGTGACCTTCCCTTAATCATGCTGCTATAGGTCCAGGTTGCTGGGGGACTTCCCATGATGCACTGGGCACATGCACATACCTTCTCTCCACTTCTCTCACTACCCATGCATCCATGTGCTCCTCCTGCCTTCATGTCCTTACCTTCATGTCCCTCTCTTTGTCTCTTCTTGTACGCCTCCGGCCTGGAGCTGCATGTTTCAGATCTGGTCCCACCAACCTGCTGGTGATACCTCATGCATTCATAAACTGGGTCTCTTCCTCCCCTCCTCGTCCTCCTCCTCCCTTGCCTCTGTCTCCACCCTCTGACCTCGGTCCGATGGAGTCAGCTCAACGTTTCTTCAGAAGGTTTTTTTTTGTTTTTGTCAGTGACTCTGAGGATATGTAAATGAAATGTAAATTAACACATTAACCAGATCCAGAGTGTCAGTCTGTGTGACATTTAACCTCAATGAACAGGGGAGGAGTGTGTTCATGTGGATTTCACTCTGCCGAGTGTGGACACATCTCCAGCAGAGTAACAGCGCCCCCCACTGGCGTAGACAAGCTATCACAGCCGTCTCAAGTTAAACTCGGTCTATTCCAGATGTTTCTCCTCTGCAACATGTCCACGTTTTTATTAAACACGCTTCATAAGGAGCTCATTGGCACATTTATTTGACACTGAGCTGAACTGTAAATAAGGCTGGTTTACATCATTTTGTCATTTTCACTTTAAATACGTTGCACTGATTGTTTCTGTGTGGTTGTGTCTCCGTGTCCAGAGTTTCCATCTTCTTTCCGTGTCAAGCCACAGTCGTGATGAAGACAGAGCTGAGCTTTGTTTTTATTTGTTGTTGTGATCTTGTTAGGTCGGTCAGCTGAAGGTTTTGAGCAGCGTTCGTTCTATCTGACCTGTTTCAAAGACACCGTTACCTCCTGAGTTTGTTGGTTGATTCATTTGTCTCTTACAGTGTAAACTTTTCTGTGTAATGTTATTTTCCATTTTTTTTTGTGATGCAGACATTCAGGACAGGACATTCACTGCAATGTGTGATGTTTGATATAAAAATATTAATTATAAAATATCTTATTCATTAAATAGGGTCATACCGTGGACACTACAGGCTGCAGGACAGACAAACAAATAATTATCACCCCTCATCTCATTAGTAACAGCTATTGGAGCTGGATCAGAATAAACTCATTTAATAAACATTTAACAAACTGTTTCTGTGTTTAAACCTGTTTTCATTCATTACCTGTTGACTCAGCAGCTAGATGTGGACAGAGTTACAGCAGCTGGTGCACTGCAGCGTTTTAGAGCTTTTAAAAGCCACAACATTATGACCACTGACAGCAAAAGTGAATAACATTTAAACCATCTTGTGACAGTTCAGTATTCTGCTGGGAAAGTTCTGGACCTGGGCCCCGGATCCCTAAAGGTTCTTAGCGCTAAGAGTTGCTCCTTATGGCCAAATTCTAAGAAAATTCTTAGAATCATGACATTTTCTAAGAATTTCCTCTCAAAGTAGTTAGGAGTAGCTCCTAGTAAAGATAAAAACTATTCCTAAAGACTCTCAGCTCTTCAGAGAGCTCCTAAGGTGAGATCTGGTCAGAGCAGGGAGGAGGACTTTTAGGAGGTTTAGGAGTTTCTGAAGCAGAAGAGAAAATGTCTGAAAGAAGAGACAGGAGAGATATTCTCCAAACACTGAATGACAATCAAGCTGGTTACAATCACAGTATCACCAGAAATGAAAGTCATCACATCACTGAGGTGTTTAGCAACAATGCAGCAGTGACCTGGAGCCAAATCTACGTCTTAAACACTTTTATCCTCATTGACCAGTTGATCCAGAACAAACTCTGTTCCTCTGTCCAGTTGGGTTCGAGTTTAATCACACATTTCATAGAATAATTTTTAAAGTATAGCTACTATTTATTTATTTTTATGTGAAGTTTTATAAATACACAGTCTTCATAGATTCTGTTATTATGTCTATTAATCTGACGTCCATTCTAGCTAGAACGTTCTATTCTATTCCAATCACCAAAACGGTATTTTTATCTAGTTTTAGGATCAACCAATCACAGCTCTTGAAATGTTGACTCATACCTAACAATGGGGTCAAACACAACTCTGAGCTCTCTGAGAGGATTCTAGGAATCTTTAGGAATATGGACCCTGGCATTCATTGGTGTGGATGTTACTTAGACATGTAGCACCCACCTAGACCAGACCAGGCACCCCCACCCCATAGCAATGACACTCCTTGATGGCAGCAGCCATCCCCAGCAGGATGCAGCCACAAAAACACTTTAGGAAGAAGAACAGCACAAGGTGTTGACCTGGCCTCCACATTCACTAGATCCCAAACTGATCCAGTATCTGTGTACCTTCAAACATAAACAGCTGTCTAAGGGGACAGTCAGGGGCCCCGGTGTTAGGGGGCTGTAATGAGCCGTCGTGTCCAGCAGAGGGAGCAGCAGCTCTGTCTGGACCCTCATACTCTGCGACCTCCGACCCCAGAGCTCCACCTCACAGTTGATTACGTCACAGGAGGAAACATGGCCTTTCCTGGGGAAGCAGTGTGGACCAATCAGGATTCAGCTGAGCTGTGAATCAGCAGGAGGTCAAAGGTCAGACGGGCAATCATCAACAAGGAGGCAGAAACTGAAACTCATTGTAACGGCTTTATCCTCACAGTGTGTGTGTGTGTGTGTGTGTGTGTGTGTAGTGTGTGTGTGTGTGTGTGTGTGTGTGTGTGTGTGTGTGTAGTGTGTGTGTGTGTGTGTGTGCTTCCTGACTCCCAGGTGTTTCCTGACCCCACCCTCCCTTGTTCTATACACACGGTGTGTATTGCTGTTCTTGTGAGGTCCCTGAGTGACTTAACTTAACCTCACGAAGAAAAATGCACAAAAGAAAAGTTTGTTTTGTTGAATTTATTCTTCTCTCTGACACTAAGTTTAAACGTGTCTTATGAGGACGTGTCTGTCAAACAAACCCCAGGCACAGAGGAGACGATGGATTTAGACTCTGAGTCCTGCAGCTAATCCTCCTTCGTGAAGATTATCTGACTATCATCATAAATCACCTGCTGACAGTTTAACCTTATAATTACAACAGTCTCAGTCTCAGAGGCCCTGAAGTGACTCTGAGACGTCCCTGGTCTTGGAGGAAGTCCCTCAGTTTGGATCACACCAGCTGATGGACCCTCTAAGGTCCTTTAAACCAAACGGACTGCTCCTTTAAAAGCTGCCCCTCTGCTTTTATTGGGGCTAAGGGTGGGGGCATGGAGTCAAAGATCGTCTCCTTTAGATGAGATGAGCCACTACATCAGCACTTCAGTTGGAGGGATAACATGAGTCATCAGCTTAGTTCATGAGAGTAAACACATATTAAAAAATATATTAATTTAGTTTACTGTCGAAAAAGATAGTCCTTGAGTTCCTGAAGGTGTTTAGCCTAGCTTAGCATGAAGGCTAATAGCTGCATCTTCAACATTAGAATCCTTCCAGACAGAACAAATTATATTTACTAGAGTATGTCTCACTACTGTCTCTTTATGACCTGGTTGCATAAACACATGTTCCTGACAACATCTGTGACTCCATCTCATTCTCTGTCTCATTGTTTCTCTAATCTTCTCCAATGTCTCCAGATTTCTCTCCATCCAGTGTTTCATTCATTGTATTGATGATGGAGAGTCTGACCACTGCTCAAAGCTTCTCCAGCTCATCCCAAAGATTCTCAATGGGGTTAAGGTCTGGACTCTGTGGTGGAACAATCCATCTCATGCTCCCTGAACCACTCTTTGACAATCTGAGCCCCATGAATCCTGACATTGTCATCTTGGAATATGATCCATTGATGGAATAAGCTGCTCATTCAGTATATTCAGGTAGTCAGCTAATGAACCTAGACCCAGATCATAGCACTGCCCCATAGCACAGGCTTGTACAGTAGACACTAGGCATGATGGCTGCATCACTTCACCTGCCTCTCTTCTTACCCTGATGCTTCTCCACTCTCCTTCCAGTTTTTAATAATGCCTTGGACAGTTCTTAACCCAGTTTTAGTAGTTTCTTCAATCTCCTTAGATGTTTTCTCTGCTTGACACGTTCTCGTTGGACGATCACCACCATCTCCAGACAGATTTAACTTAACATTAATTATTAGTGTTGATTAGCTTCTTTATTTGATTTGATTCTTTCTCAGTCCAGGGGTCACCTGGTGTGGGGTGATGGGACGTCCTATAACAACAAATCACTAATTCAGTGTGTTTTGTTTGACTCATGCTCAAAAATTTAAATGTATATTTTAATTAAACTGTTTAATTAAAATGTTCAGCTATCCGTTAGCCACTGTGTCACACCGTTTGAAGCTTAGTCTCAGGAAACTGTGTCAGAGTGAGACCTCTGTCTGTCGGGGAGGAGCTGCTCGGCCCCGCGGGGCTGACGGCTCACGGGGACGCGCCCGCAATCACACGCACTCACCCGCCGCGCGGCCAGGCCACCGGCCAGCCTCTCTGCCTCTCTCCCCCTCTTCTCTTTCCTTTCCTCCGTTTTCCGTTATAACTTTCCGGTCTGACCCGGTCCACCGGTGAAGCCCCCCTCCCTCCCCGCCGTCAGCAGCCGGAGAAGCGTCCACCGGCGGGACAAACAGCCGGATTACCGAGTTTCAGAGCCGGACCTGCCGTGATTCACCGCCCCGCCAGCGGCGGGCCTCAACTTTCCTCCACCTCCTCTCACCGTTTTCCTCCCTCTACCGACGGTCGCTGTTACCGGACGGTGACGTCACCCCGGAGAAAAGTTGAGAGCGAGCCGCCGTTAAACCGGAGCAGAGCCGGTTAGTGTCCGTTTAAACTTTTCTCCAACGGCTGGGACGCAGCAGCGCCCCCACCCAGCTCCCACCGCCCGGCTGTCCCGGTACCGACAGGCCCGCACCGGGACCGGGACCAGGACCGGGACAACGGAGGACCCGCACACCGAACTCTCCGTTTGTTTGTTTGTTTGTTGTCTAGTTTCCTGATGGGGGCTCTGTGAGCGGGTCAGCGCGTGGCTTCCACCAGACTCAACGGTTTCCAACGTTCCGGTAGAGGTGAGTCATGTCCCGGTAATTAGACCCGGCCGGTACCGGACTGCAGTCCCGCTTTAACCAGAGCTAGAGGCCGTTACCGAAACTTCAGAGTCCCAGCTGATCAGATCAATAACAATCAGCTGATCAGATCAATAACAATCAGCTGATCAGATCAATAACAATCAGCTGATTAAATCAATAACAATCAGCTGATCAGATCAATAACAATCAGCTGATCAGATCAATAACAATCAGCTGATTAAATCAATAACAATCAGCTGATCGGGTCAGAAACGTGTCACACACTAACATCACGTGTATCTGGTTAATAAACTAAAGTCAGGGTGTACCTATTATTCTGTCACACCTGACGTGTAGTTGTTCTTCATCCAGACTCACTGTTCATTCAGAGCTCTGTGGTTTATTTACATCTGTACCATCATCATCATCATCATCATCATCAGGGTCTAAATGATCAAAAGTATGTGGACACCCGTTCTCATTTGTTGTCACTTCATTGTCCCATTTAAACCTCTCAGGCGTGTCCACATACTTTTGACAGTCTTCAGCTGAATAATCAGACTCACCTCTCTCTGCTCATGTCGCTCGCTAAAGTTAGCCCGAGTGGCTACAGCAGGTCTCAGCTGGCATCTCAGCTATCTGAGCGTGTGTGTGTGTGTGTGTGTGTGTGTGTGTGTGTGTTACTGTGTGTGTGTGTTAGTGTGTGTGTTGTGTATTTTTAGCTGCATGTTGTTTGGATTCATGCTCTGATGTTATTAGGCAACAGCACAAAACCAATAATCTGAGACACACACACACACACACACCGTCTGCTTCAACATGACACCTCTGTGTGTTTGTGTGTGTGTGTGTGTCCACATGAGGAATGTTAAATGTCTCCACTGTGCCACATGTTAGCACTCAGGCTATAGTGCTGCTCAATACAAACAAGAGTTAGCATCCTGTGTTAGCATGTAGCTGGAAGCTGTCCTAGAGGAGTTTCTTCTTCTTCTTGCCCTCAGGTCCTGATCTAGCCGTGGCTTCATGCTCTTAATCAGCTGCTTCGTCTCATTTATACGTAGATGGAATCAAAAGTTTTGTAGCTTGGTGTCCCAGCTGATTCAGAGAGAGATGGAGCGTGACCTCTGCTAAAACCTGGTGCTGGGATCATCCTAACCGTGTCTGGATACGAGATGTTCACAACATCTGTATCTGAAAGTTCTACTGGAGTAGTTCAGAGTGTTTGTTTTCTGCAGGCTTGCTCATGCTCAGTGGGAGGAGAGCTGTAACTAAATGAGACTGAAGTTGTTTATGAAGTGGTTTCATTTTATGATCTCTACATATTAACCTTCAGTCATGAGAACGACGGCGTTAAATCAGGAGGAGGAGCAGCGTCTGACGTCTCATCGGCCTGTGTCTTGTTCTTGTTTTGTCTTGAACGTCCTCCTGCTGCTCATTTTTAAGCAGCTAGTCTCGTCTCTAAAAGCCCCAAACGCTAAACGCTGTCTGGTTCCAGTGTCTCAGACGTCAGGGTTTGATGCTGCTCTTAGGTTTTTGTTGGTTAAAGTCAAACAAACTCTCTAAAGTGATCCTGGCTCGTGGGAAAGTGTTTGTCAGTAACTTGTGTTGAGTTTGAGGCTCCTGCCTAATAATGCTATATTTGAGTTAAAGTCATCTGATCTGAGGCCCTGAGGCTGTTTGAACACCAGACACGATGCTCATATCTCTCACTGCACTTGAAGGCACCACGTGGTCCATCGTCATGTGAACAGGACGTAGAGATGGTTCAAATCAAACAGTGTTAAATGTTCTTTACGGGCTAGGCGTCAGGTCGAGCCCATCGCTATCTTTAGCTGAGTGTGTGTACGCTGCCATAGGATGTGTGTGTCTGTGTGTGTGTGTGGTATGAAGACCATTCATTATCACATTCCTCCAGAGAGGCCTCCACATGGGAACTGAAGGCTGCTACGTACTCCGCAAGAAGTTTGTTCTTGCACCGAGGGCTGCAAGAACAAACTGACGTCATTTTGTTCTTGCAGCTTGTTCTTGACACGTCAACCGGGCAGAACTTTTTTCTTGCGTGGTTTCCGGTTGCTACTCTTGTGATTGGTCAGAAATCGGAAGTGGGTGTGGTTAAAGCGAAAAATGTTAGCGGCCAGATGCTAATAGCCGCACTAATCTGTCCTGGGTAGAGATCTGCATACTGGACGAACGGCGTGATCCGACGGACGTGGTCGTCATAACGACTGTCCGACATCCGAAAATAATAAGAAAAGTGTCTCTCATCGTCAGTCTCCCACAATGCTTAGTGCTTGTGACCTACGCTGCAGTGGGAGGGGCCTATGAGGACGTCTCTGGAGTTTGACACTAGAGTTTCTCATGAAGTATCAATGACCGGGATGAACGTTTGTCTTGTTCTCGCAGCCGTAGGAGCAAGAACAAATTATATAAGACACTTTGTCCTCGTGATGGACGTCAGATCTAGATCAGATGTCTTCACGTCCAGTTAGAGGCAAGGAAATCCAAGATGGCGTCTTCAGAGACACATTAAACCAGTATGTCCTATATGTGGACAAACAGCAGCTAAAACCAGGATTATCTCATCATTAGAGGTTGTTTCGATTTTCCACGGACTTCTCCTTATTTACAGCGTCTCCATGGAGACAGCTCACGGTGAGCTGTGATTGGCTGCCATCCTGTAGTTGCAGGGTTGAGTGTTGTTGCTCTGTGTTTGGTCTCCACCAGCTCCAGAGGACTGAACCTGAACAGATGTGACGTCTGAAGAAGAAGAAGAAGTGTTGTGCGTATTTCTGTCGTGTTTCCTCGTTGTTGCTCTGAGGATAAAGCAACAAATCCCTCATCTGGTTTCTGTCTGGAGGTGAAAGACGTCGTTCTCATCCTGGTTACGTGTTTAAACAGCTGATTAGTTTGAGTAACAGCAGCTGAACCAGCCGGGCCCGTTCAACCAGACGTGCTCAGTGCGTGTTGGTGTGTGTTGGTGTGTGTTGGTGTGTGTTGGTGTGTGTTGGTGTGTGTGTGCTGGGATGCCTGCAGCGTGAAGTCAGCGTTTGTGCCTGGGGTCTGTGGTATGAAGGCTGCTCGCTCACCTAGACTCCCTCACAATAAGATTAGAGCACAATCCAGTATCTGTGTCCACCATCTTGTCTGTGTGTGTTCCTGCTGTGTTGACAGAGCAAACACACACTCTGCTGCTGCTGCTTTGTGTGTGTGTGTGTGTGTGTGTGTGTGAGAGACATTTAAACGAACATTAACATTCAGATCTTTATGGTCTTCAGTAAATCTATAAATTAATGTTCCTGTCTTAGTGCAGCTCAGTTTGTTCATAAAAAATATTCGTGTTAATAAATAAATAAATAATAGTAAAAAAAAAAATAGAATGTTAACAACAGGATGTCTTCTGAAAAATTGTACTTGTTATAAAATACCTTAAGTGTTATTAAACGTCTCACAAATAAAAAACTTAAACATCAGAATTAAAACGAGTGAAATCTATCCTTAAAATTAAAAAACTGTTTAAAATAAAGAATAGAATATAGAAATAAAAAATAGCAGAAAAACTTTCATAAAACATCTACAGAATTTTATTAATAATACTAATATTTAAAAAATAACAAAAATTCTGTAAAGGGGAATATAAATACAGATTATTATTTTTTTAAATATTATTATTTTTTTAATTATTATTATTATTATTATTTTAATACTAAAATATTTTTGTAGGTGGTATAATCGATCATTTCTAAAAAATAATGTATTTGAATGACTGAAAATAATTCGGAACATTTAGTAATACACAGGACAAGATGTTACAATCCCTTGTGCCGAAATCCCAGGCAAAACACGCTTAGATGCCCTGTTCGACTAAGAGGCCCTGCCAAGCCTACAGTCATGTAATATGACCAATAACCTATATTCTACCCAGGCTAACTAGAAGCTGCTGGCTTGTAAGCCCATTGAGCAGCAGAGGATACTTCAGACATTGTAAACATACCTAATAAACGCTGCTGGCTTGTATGGCCCGCTCAGCAGCAAACCATGGCTACCAAATAACATGAGAACAGGATCTGAAAAACAGCAGTATGCAGCATATCATTGGGGTTTTCAAGTGGGCACCTCCCTTCACCGATATTTTGTTAAGTTAGGCCCACGACACCTCAAGAAGGCTTAACAGTGATTTCCAGCGTCCTGGAATCACCCCCCTCCACACCGCCACTACACAACCCTCTCTTCCTCACCATTCGATGTCTATCAACAACTAGTATGGAAACTAATAACCACGAGCCAAACAAACAAATCTACCATGCATCGCTCCGTTGATGGGAGCTGAAGCACGTAATAAACAAACAAATCCGTAACAAACAAACAAATCTACCATGCTCCGCTCCGTTGATGCAAGCTGAAGCAAGTAACAAACAAACAAATCTACCATGCTTCACTCCGTTGATGCAAGCTGAAGCACCTAACAAACAAACAAATCTTTAACAAACAGAAAAATCTACCATGCTCCACTCCGTTGATGCAAGCTGAAGCACGTAACAAACAAATCTGTAACAAGCAAACAAATCTGCCATGCTTCGCTCCGTTGATGCAAGCTGAAGAATGTAACAAACAAATCTGTAACAAGCAAACAAATCTACCATGCTCCGCTCCGTTGATGCAAGCTGAAACACGTAACAAACAAATCTGTAACAAGCAAACAAATCTACCATGCTCCGCTCCGTTGATGCAAGCTGAAGCACATAACAAACAAACAAATCTACCATGCTCCGCTCCGTTGCGGCCTACATCCTTACCTTAGTTAGCTCCCCAGCTAGCATGCTTCCTGCGCGCCCTCTGCTGCCCGGGACATATTGCTAATCGCATTCCTCTGGCTTCTTCCTCGTATGCCCAGCTCACTCAGCAAAGCAATGACCAACTTTGCCACAAATCCACGGCAGCACACTTCTACCGGTCGGACATAAGCCTTCCATCCATTCTGCTCTGCATCTGCTGCTAACTCTGCATACTTTTTCGCTTGTTAGCCTCCTCAACTTTATCTTCCCACGGGATAGTCAGCTCTATGAAATAGACTACTTTCTCTGATAATATAATTCAGAAAAAATATCAGTTGTAATAAAACAAAATAAAGATATTTAATGTAGACTCAGATAATGTTAATAAAATGTCAGAAAAATACAGAATTAATAAAACACAAAAGAGCTTAATCTAAAATAAATCAAAGTAAATAAGAGATTCAAATCCTCTCAGTGTTTGTTTGGAGGAGCTGAAACGAGGCCAAAAGTCTTGATCAAGACTTAAACTGTGTGAGTTTGTAATTGATGGAATGTCAGCTATGTGTTTATTACAGGCACACACTAACACACACACTGACACACACACTGACACACACACTGACACACACACTCTAACACACACACACTGACACACACACTGACACACACACTGACACACACACTCTAACACACACACACTGACACACACACTGACACACACACTAACACACACACTAACACACACACTGACACACACACTGACACACACACTGACACACACACACTGACACACACTCTAACACACAGCAGCTGATTACCAGTGACTCTGATAGATGATTGATGACTGGATCAATAACCTGCCGACTGTTTGCTTAACGCAGTGAACACACACAGTTACACACCATAACACACACACACACAAACACAGTTATAGTTTTCTCAGGAGAACAGACTGTGATGTTTGACCTGAGGGCGTTCAACGTAGACTAACACAAAGAGAGAGAGAGAATAGATATGAATAAGAGACAATGGGATGAAGAAAAGTAGGAAGACAGAGTTGATGAAGGGGGCTGTGGTTTCTATGACGACGAGGAAACTCATAACAGAGGACAGGAATGTAGAGAGAGAGAGAGAGAGAGAGAGAGAGAGGAATGGAGGAAGGAAGGAAGGAAGGAGGAGCTGAGGGAGCAGCAATGAAAGGAAAGAACAGAGAGAGAGAGAATGTGTAGCGGTGCTCGAACGACCGGGATTAATTAGAGGAGGGAGACAGAGGAGAAAGAAGAGAGAAAGACAGAAGAGGTGGATGAAGAGAAGAGGGGAAAAGAGGAGAAGGAACGACTGTGGAAAGAGTGAAATTAAAATCTGAGGGTGGAGGAAAAGCTAGGCCTGGAAAAAAGCGGGAAGGAGAGAAGGTCATAAAATGAAGGGAGGAGCGCTGGAAAAGAGACGGAAAGACTTTGACCATAAAATGAGGGATGAAAGAGAAGGAGAAGGTTTATTCTATAAACATAAAGAAGGGATGGAGGTAGAAAGATGGATGGAGGGAACGTGAAGAGAAGAAGCTTTGAAGAACCTGTGTGTGTGTTTAATGCTGCTGTTTTCTGATTGGCTGTCCTCAGGTGGGGTGGGCGGAGCCTCAGGATGGCGGGCGCATCGGTGAAGGTGGCGGTCCGAGTCCGTCCGTTCAACTCCAGAGAGACGGGACGCAACGCCAAGTGTGTCATCCAGATGCAGGGAAACAGCACCTGTAAGGCCAGCACACAGCTGTCAATCAAACATCTGGAAGAGTCCACTAATGATGACTGATCAGATCAGTGGACTGGATTCAGTCAGAGTTAATGTAGTGTGGAGAGGGTAGCTGGTACCTTGTGTTCTCTGGTCATCCAACGCTGCCATAAACTCCCTAACCCTCTCTGGAAGATGTTTCTCCTTGACGCTGTCTCCAGCCTCCAGCCTTCTTCTTCTTCTTCTTCTTCTTCTGTTCCTTCTCTTTCTTGTTCTGGTTCTAGTACTTCTTCTTCTTCTGGTTCTGGTCCTTCTTATTCTGATTCTCGTTCTTCTTCTTCTTCTCCTATTTCTAGTTCTTCTTCTGATTCTACTTCTTCTTTTTCTCCTATTCTACTACTTCTTCTCCTGATTCTAGTTCTTCTTCTCCTGATTCTAGTTCTTCTTCTGATTTTAGTTCTTCTTCTCCTGATTCTTGTTCTTCTTCTCCTGATTCTTGTTCTTCTTCTCCTGATTGTAGTTGTTCTTCTCCTGATTCTAGTTCTTCTTCTGATTTTAGTTTTTCTTCTCCTGATTCTAGTTCTTCTCCTGATTCTAGTTCTTCTTCTTCTTCTGGCTCTCATTCTTTTTCTTCTGGTTCTACTTCTTCTTTTTAGATTTTTCAGCTTTGACGCTAGCCAACGAAGAGGAAGACTCCGTTTTGATGCTACAGAGACGTGGTTCTGGTTTATGGCATAGATAAAATAAATAACAATAGATGAGGATTAGCTGCCAATCCGGTCATTTTAGAAATCCCTGATTAGGCCCTTAACCCCGATCGGGGCATCACATATGACTGTTTTACATTTTCTATTATTACTTTTATTTTTTTATGCCTTTATTCAGTCGTTGCTAAAGAAGGCAGGAAGTTATGAGGTGAGAGAAAGAAGGGAGGACGTGTTAAACCTTGTGGAGAGGCAGGAATCACAAACTCTTGTTGTGTGCTTACCTAATGTCAGGTTTCATAATAAAGCTAAAGCACACACTTGTTTGTCACAGAGCTGTCAGACACTTATGATACCAGAACCAGTCAGTGGTAAAAACACTTTTATTTTCATGGTTGGGCTGATGTAAAACACTGAGAGACCCTCCAGCTTCCAGGTCCTCAGTGTTAAACCAGGAGGCTCCTGCCTGTCATGTGACCTCTGAACCTGCTGCTATTTAACCTCACACACTCACTTTATTAATAGACTTCCCTGCAGGACTGTTTTTAGCAGCCATGTGTCCGTCTGAACGCACTCTCATCCACGCAAACATTTACACTGAACCTCTCCAGCTTTGTTGGAGCCCTGGTTTAAATCTAAGAGTACTACGGCGTCTACAAACATCTGGACTATAATTTCATGAGCTTCCTCTTTCCTTTTCTCTCTCTCTCCAGGTATCTCTAACCCCAAACAGGCCAAAGATGGAGCCAAGAACTTCACCTTCGACTACTCATACTGGTCTCACACAACGGTAATCTCACACACACATAAACAAACATAACCTCAGGAAACCTTCATAATCACAGCGATAACCTTACACTTTGTGTTTCTTCAGCCTGATGACCCCAGCTTTGCGTCCCAGAGGCAGGTGTATAAGGACATTGGAGAGGAGATGCTGCTGCACGCCTTCGAAGGTAACAATGCTAATGTCTGCTAATCTTCAGTGACCAGGTTTTAAATGTTATCCACTTGTTCTAATGCCCCGTAACACCATAATGACCTTAATGATAAAGAATAATGTTGCTAAAGAGCCTCAGGTTGATGCAACAGGAGCTAATGAGACCAGTGGTGATTTGATGCTACATATGCTAATGCTAATGCTTTAGACATTTAGCGAATATACTGCAGAACCTAGTCATGATGCTAATGAGACCCATGCTGATGCTATAGATGCTAATGCTAATAACAAACCTGCAGGTTTTACTTACATACACTACACAGCCTGGCCACAAATAAAGAAATCAAACAGGTATCCACCTCCTGTTGGATAATTACTGCATGGGTGATTCTCTTTGATTATTTAAGGCCAACTAATGCAATGAGTAGTTTCTCATTTGTTCAACAACCATGTCTAAAAACACCTGATCCTGTGGTGGTCTGTTTGAGAAGGGTCAAATCATTGGCATCAAGCAGAGAAAACATCTAAGGAGATTGTAGAAACTACTAAAACTGGGTTAAGAACTGTCCAAGGCATTATTAGAAACTGGAAGGAGAGTGGAGAAGCATCAGGGGAAGAAGAGAGGCAGATGAAGTGATGCAGCCATCATGCCTAGTGTCTACTGTACAAGCCTGTGCTATGGGGCAGTGCTATGATCTGGGTCTAGGTTCATTAGCTGACTACCTGAATATACTGAATGAGCAGCTTATTCCATCAATGGATCATATTCCAAGATGACAATGTCAGGATTCATGGGGCTCAGATTGTCAAAGAGTGGTTCAGGGAGCATGAGATGGATTGTTCCACCACAGAGTCCAGACCTTAACCCCATTGAGAATCTTTGGGATGAGCTGGAGAAGCTTTGAGCAGTGGTCAGACTCTCCATCATCAATACAATGAATGCAACACTATTCTAATTTTTATTATTTTTCCAGGATACAACGTTTGCATTTTTGCGTATGGTCAGACGGGCGCAGGAAAAAGCTACACCATGATGGGCAAACAGGAGCCTGGACAGGAAGGGATCATCCCACAGGTAACACACAGTTTGATTTTTGTAATGAATAAATACTTCTGTCTGTTAAATGTTGTTAAATGATTGTATTCCTACGTGTGTTTAGACAGTTCTACAAACATCCAAACTCTGACTCCACAGCAGATACTGTTTCAGTGGCTCATTAATGGCCTTCTGATGGTTTGTTTTCAGCTGTGTGAGGATTTATTTTCAAGAACAGGTGAAAACACAGATCCTGACCTGACCTACTCCGTGGAGGTAAGCCTCTGACCTTTGACCCATTCGTTCAGACTGACTCACTGATCAGATGCTGATTGGCTGAACCCCGTCTCCTCCGTCTGCAGGTGTCCTACATGGAGATCTACTGTGAGCGTGTTCGGGACCTGTTGAACCCAAAGTCCCAGGGCACTCTGCGGGTCCGAGAGCATCCCATCCTCGGGCCCTACGTGGAGGATCTGTCCAAACTGGCCGTGACCGGATTCACCGACATCCGGGACCTGATGGACGCCGGCAACAAAGCTCGGTCCGACCCCTGAACAGTTGACGTTAACGAGGCCGGCCAGCGGCGTCAGTGACTGATGTTTGTATCTGCCTGGTTGTTGATTTCAGGACGGTCGCAGCCACAAACATGAATGAGACGTCGTCCAGGTCTCACGCCGTCTTCACCATCGTCTTCACCCAAAAACGACGCGACCAGATGACCAGCCTGGACACTGAGAAGGTGGGTGCTGTGTGGTTTGTTTTGGTCTCGTGAGGACTCAGTGTTCATTCTCAATGTTCATGTTTTACCCCTGACTTTCTCCTCAGGTCAGTAAGATCAGCCTGGTCGACCTGGCTGGAAGCGAGCGAGCAGATTCTTCAGGGGCAAAGGGCACTCGGCTCAAGGTCAGAGTTCATACTTTGTCACGGCGATAAACTCATTTCTGATTTATCTTCTGTCATATTTCACTGAATCTGATTTACTTGTG
Source organism: Planiliza haematocheilus (assembly GCA_005024645.1). Classification (NCBI taxonomy): domain Eukaryota; kingdom Metazoa; phylum Chordata; class Actinopteri; order Mugiliformes; family Mugilidae; genus Planiliza; species Planiliza haematocheilus. Next base: position 705,517 of record SRSE01001219.1, read on the forward strand.
CATCCAGGAAGGAGCAAACATCAACAAATCTCTCACTACGTTAGGAAAAGTGATCTCAGCGTTGGCTGAAATGGTAAGTCAGTGCTGTCTGGTGAATAAGATCAGCTTCTGGTTCACATGTGTTCAGTTAAAAACTATCTGCTTCTCATCTCTGATCTACAGCAGAGCAGCAAGAAGAGGAAGAGTGATTTTATTCCTTACAGAGACTCTGTTCTCACCTGGCTGCTGAAGGAGAACCTTGGTAAGTCGTGTTATTGTCGTACCCATGGTATCAGAACAACGACAAACAAACAGCAAACAGACTCATTTTAGGATAAACCGGATATTTAATTTAGCAGTTCTTTACCGGGACGTAGATAAAGACTCATCATAGTCAATTGGAAGCACCAGACTTCACTAATATCACAAAGACATGTGGCTAACGATATAATGAGCCATTCAAAGAGAGCCTCTCATTGCATGGGCGTTTTATTGTGTGTTTGTTCCAGGAGGGAATTCTCGGACGGCCATGATTGCTGCTCTAAGTCCTGCTGACATCAATTATGAAGAAACACTGAGCACCCTGAGGTCAGCTACTGTCCACAGTCGTCCGGTCTCAAGTTTATTGTCATCTAACTCAGGCCTGATGTGCTTCCAGGTATGCTGACCGTGCCAAACAGATTCGCTGTAACGCTGTGATCAATGAAGATCCTAATGCCAAACTGATCAGAGAGCTGAAGTCTGAAGTGGAACGACTGAGAAACCTGCTGTTCTCCCAGGGCCTGCAGGAGCTGCTGGACAACGCTGGTATACACACATTAACATACGGTTTATTAGCAAAGATGTGCAGGGAAACCTCTGTGCAGCAAGGCATCAGTGGTAGAAAGGAGAAAGATGATAGTGGAAGAGGTACAGAGGCAAGAGGAAACGGTTAGATGCTGTAAGGCAGTGTCACAGGCTAAGCAGGGTCAATGGGTGAACTGGGAGAGGTGAAGTGGAGAGAGCTTTGGAGCATGGAGGCTAGCAGGATCAGATTTATGTTAGGGGCTACTTATGATGTGCTGCCAACTCCCCAGAACCTGAACCAGTGGGTAGGTGAGGATGCTGCCTGTCCACTGTGCACTGTGTCTGCACGCTTAGTCATATTCTGACAGGTTGTAAGGTTAGTCTCTCCCAAGGACGTTATACCTGGCGTCATAATCAGGTATTGAAATGTTTAGCAGCTGCAATAGAGGAAAAACGGGTGAATGTAAATTCTGTGGTCGTTAACAGAGAGAATAGATGTATTAAGTTTGTACGGGAGGGAGAAAAGACTAGAGGAGCAGGCTTCAGGCATAACACGGGACAGCTAAGGGTAGGAGGAGCCTGGGGGATGAGGGCTGGGGAGCTAGCTAAAGGTAAGGATGGCTGTATGACTTCAGTGTGTTTGCTGATGATAGATGTGGTCGATTGGTTTGTGGTTCAGTCCACATTAACGGGGCGAATCATGGTTGTTTGTTTGGGTCGTGGTTCATAAAAGGACTAATGCTAATGGTTGAAATATTAGTTGTTAATAGACATTGATTGGTGAGGAAGGGAGGGTTGTGCAGTGGTGGTGTGGAGGGGGGTGATTCCAGGACGCTGGAAGTCACTGTTAAGCCTTCTTGAGGTGTCGTGGGCCTAACTTAACCAAACATCGGTGAAAGGATGTGCCCACTTGAAAACCCCAATGATATGCTGCATACTGCTGGTGACTACGTCAGGTATCTGATGTCTTCATGTTGCTTGGTAGCTATGGTTAGCTGCTGAGAGGACCATACAAGCCAGCAGCTTTTACTTAGTTTATGTAGAATATAGGTTAATTCTCATATCACATGACTGTAGGTTTGGTAGGGACTTTTAGTTGAACAGGGTCTCTAAATGTGTTTTGCCTGGAATCTTGGCACAAGGGATTGTAACATCTAATGTATTAGTGTATTAATGAATACTGGTATACACACTTTATTATTGTGTATATTATACTGTATTTTCAGTACTGGTACTTCAGTACTTTATGCACATTTATGTATCGTACATTCTGCAGGATAATATATAGTATATATATTATATATTCATATCTTTATTCACTCGTGTGAATCCGTTAGTATTTACGCCTCATTACGTTTTAATATGTTTCCTTTATACAGAGAAACACTGGAACACACACATTAATTAAGCGTGTGTCTATTTGAACATAGCATGTATGGCATGTCTGTCTGCTGGACGTTTAAAGGCTATTTACAGATAACAGCAACTGTGTGTGTGTGTGTGTGTGTGTGTGTGTGTCAGACATTTACAAGCTGTTCTTTACATAACCAGGATTACTGAGATTCCAGTCTGTTACAAGTTAAAGCTGACTCCTCCTCCTCCTCCTCCTCCTCCTCCTCCTCCTCCTCCTCTCTGTGTCTCTGTCTCTGTCTCTGTCTCTTAAAGTGAACAACAACAACAACGTCCTCAGTGGTGTTGCAGGGGTTTCCTCCTCTTCCTCCTCCCTCTCCCCCTCCCCACTGCAGCTGGCTCTCACAGCCAATGGGATTGAGCCTAAGGATGGCCCCGCCCCTCCAGGTGAGCGTGGGACCCGTTCATTATGTTTTTATGGTTAAACAGAGACGTTCTTTTATTTCTTCATTCCTTTTACCTGAGCAGATGCTGAACCAGCGTCTGCAGGCGACGCACCTGCTGAGCCCAATCACCTGATGGAGGACGGAGAGGAAGGAGACGAGGCGGTCGCCACGGAGACCATCAGCAAAGAGGAAGCAGCTGAGAGACTGCTGGTAGGATGAGACTCCACCCGCTGTCATGTAGAGACTGATCTGTGTCAGAGCACAAACAGAGACGTGTCTGAACGCTGTTGTAGGAAACGGAGAAGATCATCGCTGAGCTCAACGAGACGTGGGAGGAGAAACTGAGGAAGACAGAGTCTATTCGTCTGGAGAGGTAACGCCGCCAAGTGCAGCTCTGCTTCTGTGTCTCTGAGGTGGCTGTTCTGGTCCTCGTCCTGCTTCCATGTGTTCAGTTATTCTTCAGGTTGATTTCATTGACTGTGTTTACCTGGTCTTTAGTATCTCTGCTTTGAGCATCTCCAGGATATGGTGTTTACATGGAACACAGAGAAACCTGGTTATTCATTTCCCCGTATACATGATCAGAAAACAGGTTATATTAGTAACCCATTTTCTGATCACTGCATCTTATCTGACGCATGCGTGTGTTACGTCTTTTACTTCTTTTGTTTGTAATAACCCAGCGTCACGTAGCTTTTCCGGTGCTTTCTGCATCTAAACACGTCGTTATGTTTAGTTCTTTCATTACTTTAAGGGAAAATTCAGTCTCTGCATCGCTCCAAAAGTTCTCGTTGCCGCCATGTTGTTTGTATTTCTAGTAGGGCTGCACAATCAATCGAATTTTAATCACGATCACGATTTTGGCTTCCCACGATCAAATTTGCGTGATCGAGCGATATTTATAATGTGTTATTCTGTTCATAGAATGCTCCACGTCAAGGTTTTTTTCCAATCTAGCGCTCTGTCAGGGTTTCCGCGGGGTTGTAAAAGGTATTAAAAGGTAGTAAATGAAATATACCAAAATTAAGGCCATTAAAAAGTATTAAAAAGTATTATATGCCATTTGAGGAGGTATTACATTTTTCAACTACTATCCAATTATTTTTCTTTTTTCATTTGCGTTAAGTGCGAGCCCATATCTCGTAAAATTTATTTTATTTATAATTTTATTATGTGCGACTAGGACCTGGGTAAGGTGACGTCAGTCAGTGTGCGCCGGTGCGCCCGCGGTTAAACAATTCGCGCCCTCCGGCGAAAAACAAGACAAAACCATACATCCATGGACAAAACTCATTGCGGATTGCTGTCGAAATGGGGAAATGTTTTTGGACCTGTGGCTAGAGGACGCTAGATTTAAAGACTGGCTCAGGCCAGTTGCTGCTAACAGCAGAGAGGCTTTTTGCCATGTCTGCAAAAAAAATATAAATATCACCTGGATGGGGGTGAATGCTGTCCGGTCCCACATGGAATCCAGTACCCACCAGTCCAGAATGCACCGACGCCGTGAGCAATTGCCCATTTCCATGTTTTGCAGTAGCGCGACGACGACGACGGCTTCATCCCCGCAAACCTCCGCTACCCCGCAACCCCCCTCCGCTACCCCGCAAGCCCGTGCCAGCGGTGGCACCGTCCGACAGCAGACTCTCTGCTCGACTTCCACTTTGCAAGCCGAGGTTTTGTGGTGCCTGGAAACGGCGACGAAACACCACTCCTACAAATCCAAAGTATCTTGTAACTGTAATAGTGTGTTTTTGATTTGAATTGAAAGCATAACACTTAATCACTCAGAAGTACTTAGGTACCCCGAACACTGAAGTTCGAAAGGTTTCCGATAAGTCGTGTTGGTATTAAAAAATATTGTAATGGTATTAAAAAAGGTATTAAAAAGTATTAAATTCAACTCAATAATTTCTGTATAAACCCTGTCTGTAAACCACGGTCTGATCACGTGCCTCCATGAGTGATATCAGAGTGGATCCCTGCACCGCGCAGCGTAGTTTCTAGATGTGGACTGAGACCAGAGTAACGTGGGGGAAATTTCGCTACAGATAGCAGTCGGTCATAAGGCCAGACCAGCTGACAGTCTTGCCTGGGCCCAGGACGAGATAATCTTTTACGTGTTGTGTCAAGCTTTTATACAAGCGAATGGACGTTAACATTAGCGTTACAATACGTTACGAGGCTGGTAAACGTTGGCTGCACTGTTTCTTACATTGCTCTTAGTTCACTTCACCGTCACCAGCTTTATTTAAATATTTGTTAAGAGGCCTCTAGTTTATTCTCTAGTTTCTTCTTCTCTTTTCTTTCCTTTTCTGAGAATCAGACTTGTGCTGACCGGACATTTTGAGCGTACGAAACTCAAACGACAACATCAAAATATGATCAGTGGCCAAACCATTTTTGTGTTGGGGATGGGGGGGTTCCTGACCACTATTTCGAGGACAATTGGGAAGAAAACAAATAAAACGCTTGTATGTAACTCACATATTACATATTTTGTTATATATATATGTTATTTTTTTTAATTATTCCATAATTTAATGAGAGTCCAGTTCTGGGCCCCACCTCTACCCTGGGCCCGGGACAGCAGACCCATTTGTCCCGTACATAAGGCTATAAACAAAAAATGTCCAACGTAGCAGAGGCCGAAGCCGAGGGGCTTGTCCCGAGGTCGGATCGTCATCCATTGTGTGGAAGCATTTGGGGTTTAGCAAAATATGGATGTGAAAGCAGTTAAAATAGACAATGAGACAATAAAATTAGTTTTGGTTGAAATAAACAAATAATCGTGATCAAAATAATCGTGATTATCATTTTGGCCTAATCGTGCAGCCCTAATTTCTAGTGCGTCGCTTGGCGTCACTCACGCCTGTGCAGACAGTGGGCAGCCGTCAGAAATCAGGATAAGGTCTATACATGCACCAGTATCCCGGCTTCTATTGGAGTACTCCAGGTAGCAAAGCCGGGTTTCATGAAACCAGGAAATGGTGTTTACATAGACAAACACAAAGCCGGGATACTTCAAAAACCCGATCAAAACTAAAGTGATACTAAAGACCATGTAAACGTGGTCAATGATTCATGTGGGTTTATCTTGGCTGTGCTCCGTCACCATGGGAACGTCTCTCACTATCAGCTCTTATCAACTACAGCTCTGATTGTTCTCTTTACTGTAGCAGCAGAGCATCATGGGTAATGTAGTGTTTACAGGCAGCATGTCATGAGTGTCATGAGTTCCTGTGTTCAGACTGTGTGGAGCTGGATGATTAATGTCTCTGTCCCTGTCCCAGGGAGTCCCTGCTGGCGGAGATGGGCGTGTCCATAAAGGAGGATGGAGGGACGCTGGGCGTCTTCTCTCCTAAAGGAGTGAGTTTATATGTGTCTCTGCTTCAGAGCGTCATGAGCAATCATCAGTTAGTAATCAGTGTCTTTCAGCGTCAGATCAGTGATGTTTAGCTGCATTTATTCTACTGACACACATCACACACTCACTGCATGCTTTACAACATCTACTCAGACGTCTTCTCTCTGTTCTGCTGCTTTCATTTCACTCACAGTAACGTTAGCTTAGCATTTATTAGCTGCAATCAGTGTAATGATTCCAGTGCTGCAGGAGTAAATGTGAACCAAGCTGACGTCATGGAAACGCTGTGTGTCTCTGCAGACGCCTCACCTGGTCAACCTGAACGAAGACCCTCTGATGTCAGAGTGTCTCCTCTACTACATCAAGGAGGGATTCACCAGGTCAGCTGACTTTAGCGTTTAGCTGACATTAGCGTTTAGCTGACATTAGCGTTTAGCTTCATCTGTCCGTCACAAAGATGGAGCATCATGCTTTTTGGTTTGTGGCAGGAAGAGTTCTCTGTGAAGTAATTTAGGACCAACGATAAACTGCTTCTGTTTCTGTGTTTTTAAAGTATGTGATTACTGACGGCGTCTCCTCTGTGTGTGTCTCAGGGTGGGACAGCAGGACGTGGACATCAAGCTGTCAGGTCACTTCATAAAAGAGATTCACTGTGTTTTTGTCAGTGAGACCAACGAGCAGGGAGAAGGTGAGACGCCCGTCTGTCCCTCTGTCTGCTGTGTTCTTGTCTCAGTCCTGTCCTCACAGCGCCCCCTGCTGGTCAGAGCTGAGACTAAATCTAAGTTGGACTTTACGAAGTGAAATTATCTGATATGACGACACGAGTGTTAATTATTGATGATGTTGATGTATGATGGACCCGTGTTTATTTCCTCAATAATCACCGGTGTCTTTGTTTCTCTTTATTGCATAGAAGCTTCCAGAGTTATAGTTCTAATCTGAGATTAGTGCAGGTCTCTGCATTAACTAGGGATTCACCGAATATTCAGGGAATGAAAACGCACTTTTGGGTCATTTTCAGTTTTTGGCTGAAAGACTTTTATCACAGAAACAACACGGATAAAAACAGGATGTTGTGATGATGCAAGCACAAACCACAGCCAGCACAGGCATGTCTGCTGTGTGGACATATTTCAATATATTAAATATTATATAAAGATCCACTGATGGTGATTTGCAAAACGTGTGATGCTGATATTTCAAGAGGCAAAGTCGGAAAGTCGGCTTTAATTTATCACCTGAAATCTAAACATCCAAGCGAGTAAGTTTCCCACTGATGGTGCTGGTGTCCATTACGTTGATCATGATTGGCTGGTGGATCGTGTGCCATTGGAAAAAACTAAATATAGTCTTAATCATTTATCTGCTCTACCTCCAAAACAAACGTCAACGTTTCGTTTTTCGGCCAAGAGTTTTCATTTCAGTGCATCCCTAGAAATAACTAACGTCAGGGCAGAGATTTAACATGTCATGAACACACATGAAACTGCTCAGCTGTAATAGTCAGAGTTCAGATGTGGAGACACATGTTTGTTACCAGGTCTGAACACATGAACCTAAAGCTGATCACCTGTGATCAGATCAGTGGAACCTCAGAGTGTTAGTCTGCTTCTACTGTGACTTTATATTTCTGTTTCATGTCAGATGGAACATGTGTTTTCTACATTAATAATATAATACTTTCTCATGTGTCATTAGAAGAAAATTTTACTGTGTGTGTTACTGTGTGTGTTACTGTGTGTGTTACTGTGTGTGTTACTGTGTGTGTTACTGTGTGTTAATGTGTGTTACTGTGTGTGTTACTGTGTGTGTTACTGTGTGTGTTACTGTGTGTGTTACTGTGTGTGTTACTGTGTGTGTGTTACTGTGTGTGTGTTACTGTGTGTGTGTTACTGTGTGTGTGTTACTGTGTGTGTTACTGTGTGTGTTACTGTGTGTGTTACTGTGTGTGTTACTGTGTGTGTTACTGTGTGTGTGTTACTGTGTGTGTTACTGTGTGTGTTACTGTGTGTGTTACTGTGTGTGTGTTACTGTGTGTGTTACTGTGTGTGTGTTACTGTGTGTGTTACTGTGTGTGTTACTGTGTGTGTTACTGTGTGTGTGTTACTGTGTGTGTGTTACTGTGTGTGTACTGTGTGTGTTACTGTGTGTGTTACTGTGTGTGTGTTACTGTGTGTGTTACTGTGTGTTACTGTGTGTTACTGTGTGTGTTACTGTGTGTGTTACGTGTGTGTTACTGTGTGTGTTACTGTGTGTGTTACTGTGTGTGTTACTGTGTGTGTTTACTTGTGTGTGTTACTGTGTGTGTTACTGTGTGTGTGTTACTGTGTGTGTTACTGTGTGTGTTACTGTGTGTGTTACTGTGGTGTTACTGTGTGTGTGTACTGTGTGTGTTACTGTTAGTGTGTGTTACTGTTAGTGTGTGTTACTGTGTGTTACTGTGTGTGTTACTGTGTGTGTGTTACTGTGTGTGTTTACTGTGTGTGTGTTACTGTGTGTGTGTGTTACTGTGTGTGTTACTGTGTGTGTTACTTACTGTGTGTGTTACTGTGTGTGTGTTACTGTGTGTGTTACTGTGTGTGTTACTGTGTGTGTGTTACTGTGTGTGTGTTACTGTGTGTTACTGTGTGTGTTACTGTGTGTGTGTTACTGTGTGTGTTACTGTGTGTGTGTTACTGTGTGTGTGTGTTACTGTGTGTGTTACTGTGTGTGTTACTTACTGTGTGTGTTACTGTGTGTGTGTTACTGTGTGTGTGTGTTACTGTGTGTGTGTGTTACTGTGTGTGTTCAGTGAGTGACTCTCTTTCTTCTTCTCTTTCTGTAAAAGCTGCCAGGAAATCAGTCAGGTATTGTTTCACAGTCGCTGTTACCGTGGTGACGTCAGCCTTCATTTACACTCCTATGCCCCCCCCCCCCATCCACTCCCCCCCCATCCACTCCCCCAGTCTCTTCACTGTGTGTCTGACTGTAGATTTATTAGATCTGAACCTGATTCTTTTTATAATTAATACAGATGATAATGATTAAGACGCTTCCTCAGTTATATTTCATTGTTTTTGGTTCAGGCTGCTTTCACTGAACATCTTTGACCACCCTGATGATTCTCAGGCAGCTTCTCAAGCCAACAAATCAAAACACTGATGTGACACTGAGACATGAGGCCTCCTCATGTTTCCCTCTGGTGAAAGCAGATTCTTCTTCTCTTCCAGTGGTCGTCACTCTGGAGCCGTTAGTCGGAGCAGAGACGTACGTTAACGGGAAGCAGATCACTGAGGCCGTCGTACTAAAACAAGGTACGGAGTCGCCTCCAGCTGAAGGAATCATACTTCAGTCGTCTTTAAAACGCAGCAAAGCATCAGGCTTAGCCGCTGAAAGTAGCACCAGACGCATCCTCAGTCTCTTCCTGTGTGCCTCCCGTTGCTAGGTAACCGCATCGTGATGGGGAAGAACCACGTGTTCCGGTTCAACCACCCGGAGCAGGCGAGGCTGGAGAGAGAGCGCAGCGTCACGGCCGAGCAGCAGGGGGAGCCAGAGGACTGGAACTACGCTCAGAAGGAGCTGCTGGAGAAACAAGGCATCGACATCAAGCTGGAGATGGAGAAGAGGTAGAGACGCCGCCGCCGCCACAGTTCACACTCCGTTTGTTGTTTGTTGGTCGCTGATGAGCTCGGTGTGTTTCAGACTGCAGGACATGGAGACTCAGTACCGTAAAGAGAAGGAGGAGGCCGATCTGCTGCTGGAGCAGCACAGACTGGTGGGTTTCTAGGACTCTGTGTGGTCCCTCACAGCTGATTCCTGTCTTTAAACACTGGCCCGTGTGTCTTCAGTACGCAGACAGTGACAGCGGAGACGACTCGGACAAACGGTCCTGCGAGGAGAGCTGGAGGCTGATCTCGTCCCTGAGAGAGAAACTACCGGCTAACAAGGTACGTGGACGACACAACGGTTTACGTGTAGAGGTTCTGATGATGAGGAACATCTGCTGGAAATAGAAGTGTAGAAGAAGAAGAAGAAGTTTGTCCTTCTCCTTGTTAGTGTCCTGAATGTGTAAAGTCTTAGAAGACGACCGAGATGTCTCCATGTCTCCATGGTCTCTGTCCACATTGATTCCATCTTGTTTTTCTACGTCCATGTTTCCCCAGGTTCCTTATGTAGGAAGCGTTGTGTAGATTTCCTTCTAAATTGTGACGTAAACTCAGATTTAGAAGCACATTTTCATCCCAACCGAGCGTACCCGTCTCCTCCTTGTCCACGCCCCGTTTAAATATTGACACCTGTAGAATCCTACGTACGGCAGCCACGTTGTTGGCGTTGGCACGGACAAAGATTTCTCTCTTGATACATCTGAACTTTTACTTGAGCGAGTACGTACGTAACGTTTTTGTACGTAAGCAACGTTCGCCCTGATGATGATCAGTGAAGGTTACCATGGTTACCACCACCACTACTCCTCATCCATGGTCACATGTTGATTCTGGTTCTTGTCATCATGTCGTCTCCATTAGCAGCGTTCATCTGTCCTCTTCCTCATGTCCACCTCACAGCTCCTCGTCTTTATCTTCCCGAGCGTCTTCAGCCTTAGGACAGTCAGGACGTCGTCGTGCCTCAGACATAAATTAATCTACAGGGTAAAGGGACAAAGTAACGTCCTGCTCTTTGTCACCCGTGTCTCCAGGTGCAGTCGATCGTGAAGCGCTGCGGTCTCCCCAGCAGTGGGAAGAGGAGGGAGCCTCTCAGAGTCTACCAGATCCCTCAGAGGAGGAGGATCAGCAAGGACCCCAAACGGGTCACCATCGAGGACCTCCGCATGCAGGCGGTCAAGGAGATCTGCTACGAGGTCTCTCACAGTCTCAGCATTTTTAGACAGATGGATGTTTGTGTGTTTTCTGCTGTAAACATCTCCCCCTGTCTCTCACCCGTGACCCCCCCCCCCGTAGGTGGCTCTGGGAGACTTCCGTCACTCCCGTCAGGAGATCGAGGCGCTGTCCATCGTCAAGATGAAGGAGCTCTGCCGCATGTACGCCAAGAAGGACGCCAACGAGAAGGAGAGCTGGAGGGCCGTGGCCCAGGACGTCTGCGACACCGTGGGCATCGGGGAGGAGAGGAGCCCCCCCATGGAGGAAGGAGGAGGTGGAGGAGGAGGTGGAGGGGAGACGGGGGAGGGAGGAGGAGAGAAAGGAAAGGTGTACGACCTGAAGGCTCACATCGATAAACTGACGGATATTTTAGAGGTGAGCTGATGTTTCTGCTAACATCCTCACAGAGCTAACGTAGCATAACGCTAGCATGCTAACAGGAGCTATGTGATAACGTAGCTAACGACTCTGACTCCTGCAGGAGGTGAAGCTGCAGAACAACATGAAGGACGAGGAGATCAAAGCTCTGAGAGACAGAATGATCAAGATGGAGAGCATCATACCTGTCCAGGTGAGCTCACGCCCGTCGCCCCGGTGATCGCCGGCGTCGCGGTAACTCCTCTGACTCCTCTGACTCCTCAACGCTCTCGTTTTCCAGGATGACGACGTGAACGGAGAAGAAGGCGAGTCGCCTCACAGAGAAGAGGGCGGGGCCAGCGACACCCCGCGCGTGCCCGAGGTCAGGGTGCAGCGGCTGATGGACGAGGACCCGGCCTTCAGGAGAGGACGCCTCCGCTGGCTGAAGCAGGAACAGCAGCGCATCCTGAACCTGCAGCAGCAGAACATCACCAAGAAGCTACGGGGGCAGAACCAGAACCAAGGTCAGGCTGAAACCGTACCACTGCTTTCTGTTTAAGGAGCGAGAACAGCTGGGTCTGACGGGGTTCATCCTCTGTGTCCCCTCTCTGCAGGTCAGAACTCCCCCATTGTCCCGGTCCATCTACCAGGGACGGGCCGCTTCATCCCTCCCCAGGAGTGCAAGCTCAAGTTCCCCTTCAAGAGTAACCCTGCCCACCGGTTGTCATGGGGACCAGCCAGTGCCGCCCTGCAGGCTCTGGGTCTGGGGGAGGGAGGAGGAGGAGACGGAGGAGACCAGAGGGAGGACGGAGGAGGACTGGAGGGTAAAGGTTCTCCCTCGCCTCCACCTCCTCCTCCTCCCCAGGGTCAGACTCCTGCTCTCTTGCCCCTCCCCTTCCCTGTTCCACCTCCTCGCATGCGCACCCCGAGCCCTCATCGCGCCTGGCAACAGCGTAACTACGGAAACCAGGGTAACCAGGGTAACCAGGGCGGCTTCCACCACCATCACCAGGGCAACAACCAAAACCAGCAGCGCCGCTACCGACGCAACTCTCTGGACGGCTCCACGCAGGGCAACTTCGACCAGCATCAAGGTGGAGGCAACGGCGGGCATCAGGGGCGGCCCAGACAGAGGAGGGGGGTGTCGCCCGGGCCGGGGGGGGAGCGAGGAGGGAGGGGAGGGGGTGGTGGTGGAGGAGGGAGGGACAGGGACAGAGACAGAGACGGGGGCTTCCATTATAACCAACGCCAGCACCATCAGTACCATCACCATCCCTACTACAACCCCCACAATGCACCATTCCAGCCAGGACCTCACCCCAACTACCACAGCCTGCCCCGCTCTGGAGCCCCGCCCCTTCCTCCTGACATGCTACTGGGGGTGGGGCCACCGCAGGGGGGGTGGGGCTTCACCACCCCGCCCAGGATGAGGCGACAGTTCAGCGCACCGGACCTGAAGAACAACAAGGAGACCCCTATCTGACCTCTGATTGGCTGCAGGACACAGGCTGATCTGATGCTGTAGACGACAGGCTGTGTGTGTGTGTGTGTGCGTTGTGTTTGTGTGTTTCAGCACTAAAACGTCGTCACACATAACACACATCTAACACCACACCCTCCCTGCGTCCTCTGTCCTGCGTCCTCTGTCCTGCTGTCTCTACGTCTAGACTGCTCCTGCTTTTGATTTAGCACGGGTTAGTTGTTGCCATAGCAACACTGGTTTAGGAAAAAGAGAATTTTTAATATTTCTGTCGACCTGTCAAACGGGATCGACGTGTTTTATTTTTCTTTTATATCGTGGCGTGGATCGGTCTGTGCCACGGCGCCTTGAAGCCGAGGAGGAGGTGACTTTTAAAGATGAAGTATGTTGGTTAGTTTTTACTCGGATTGCCTTTGGATAGTTAGCGTTTCAAGCTAGCAGGATAGCCCCAGTTTAGCCCAGGTGGAAGGATTAGCTTAGCCTAACCAAAGCAGCGTTCAGGTCCCGCGGGACAGAGAGTTCGTACGGCCGCCGGCTCGTAGTTCCCGTCTCTCCTGTGTGACGTGAACGCTGCATCACAGCGCTGCAAACCAAAGAAAGTCGCTCTGTGGCGCCTCCTACAGACGCAGAGCTGTCAGTGACGACGGTTAGTGGGGGAGGGGCTAGGACGAAGGGGAGGGGCTAGGACATGTTGTGGTTTTAAATGTTGTTCCTGAGAGTCAAGTCTTTTTAAAGAGTTGTGTGTATATTTGAAGTGTACCTTGACTCACATGTTTTTATGAAGATGAATTTATTTTGAAATGTTCTGACGGTGAGTTCACTGTCTCTGGCAATCGTGGGAAATGTAGGAAATGTAGGAAGTGACGTGTAACACAGGATGTATTGTGGGAGATCTTTGAGAGACATGGGTAAGAAGTTGGATTATGGTTTATGTTGGGCCAGCAAGGACCTCTGGGAAATGTAGTAGGAGACGGAAGGTGGCTGAGAGAAGACGGGAGACTGAGACACATTCAATAAGCTTTGGTTTGAAGTAACAGACACTACAACATGTGTGTGATGTTGAATTCCTGCTGTAAGGATCTGACACTGCTTAGTACTTTATGTTCACGTCCAGACGCTGCCTTCAGGACACGTCGGGGAGCTGGAAATCATGGCCTCCACCTGTTTGAGGTTTTTTCAAAGAGATATTTTCTCTCGTTTCCCTCGTTTCAGAAAGTTTTCTTTTGCTTCACGTTCAGATAAAACAAGGAAACGAGACGATAACGGAGCTGCTGCCACTTTTCCAACTTCCTGTGTGGAAGCGAACGCAGCTTTAGTGCATTTGGCCCCGAATGACGACACGTTCACCGTCAGTGGGCGCTGAAACCAGCCGGAGCAAAGCATTGTGGGAGATGAAGAGTGCATTTGTGACTTTAAAGACTGTTTTATATAAAAAAATTAATAAAATACGAACCGGAGCACTCATCCTGGCCGGGGACGGAGTCGCCGTGACAACCGTGACAAAAACATGAGAGAGGATTGTGATTGGCCGGAGAAGCATGACATCAGCCGTGTTCTGCTCTGCTGTCTCTGGAGTCGACCAATCACAGGACAATCGTGTGACCTGCTGCCACTGCCGGCCTGATGGGAGACCAGGTTCCCCTTCGTTTATGGTTTTTAATTATTCATTTTTAATTTCCAGCTTGGGCCTCTGATTGGCTGTTTTTCTGTTTTTCTTTGTGTATCCATGTCCTGAGTATTTTAACCCTCTGACATGTTTGACCTCGGCTCTGTGAGGTCATCGTCACTATTATTAATACAGTTATCATAAAGTTATTTGTTCTGAAAAGTCTCATGAGGACTTGGATCTTTGGGATGCTGCTACGGGGAACTTCTTCACCCTCATGCAACCGCCTGAGTGTGTCTGAGTGTGTATGTGTGTCTGTCTTTGTGTGTGTGTGCGTGTTCCTGGGTTCATTTAGATTCATATCTTAAGTTTTTCTTTATAAAGTTCATATTATTTGTTTTCTTTTAGTCATTTTGTTGTTTTGGAGGTTTGAGGAGGAGGTGGAGGATTCTCCCCTCTCAATGACTATCCCATCCCATCACGGCTTCAGGACTCATGACATCATGGCCCAGCCCTCCTCCTCCTCCTCCTATTGGCCCAGAGCCCCTCAGCTGTTTCTCCGTCTGCGTTGGGTTGTTGTGTCTGTTGTTGTTGTTGTATCAGGAACCAATCTCAGGCTCTACCTGCAGACAACATGATGGCAATAAACTGTCAGTGAGAATCAAACCTGTCTCACCTCCTGCTTTACTCTGTTGCTTTACTCGTTTTTTTTTTATTTTTTTAACCAAAAGTCGTTCAGGTGCAATTCCAAAAAGGTGGACAAATAAGGTCCAGCTTGAGGCTGCGCCAGACGCCGGACAAAGCATTTAAATTCCGGACTGTCCGGCCTAAATCCGGACGTATGGCCACTCTATTCTTCAGTGCCTTGCGAGCTGGTGTTCTCCAAAGTGGAGAACTTGCCTCAAAGAAATGTAATTGATTGAATGCCAAGACACCGAAAAAACTTTTTTTCTCAAAAAAAAAAAAAAAAAAAAATAATAATAAAAAAATTCCTGCCTCAAAGACAAGTACATAAGCAACATTACACTCACACTTTCACTATGATTTATTATAGTATATTATTAATTATTCATGTTTATTTATTGACTACATTTTAAAGATATCTATATTTTACACTTAGACTCAGATATAAAAGAACACAATATAAACTACAATAACAAATATTATTGCGTAGGTCAGTATCAGTATGTCAGTCTCAATCCGGTAGTCTGCAATAATGTTTACGTTCCAGCAGGTGTCTCTATTGAGTAACAGTGACACAGTATCGATACCGTAATGTACCGCAGCGCTTCACGAGGCTTCATCTACCCTTTACTCGAAGCTTCAGTGAGTGCTCTTTTTTATTTATTTATTTATTTATTTATTTTGCATCTAGTAGACATCTAGAGACGTGTCTTACTGGTTCATGCTTGTATGGGACTTGATTTTCCATTCACATTCCTACTATTCCAACTATTTTACATGGATGTGTGGTTTGAAGTTGATTATAAGAAAATTATATGTAACAATAAAACAAAAAAGAACCAAGGGGAATCGAACCCTTGCTTCACTAACAAAAGTGATTTCACAGTGTACCACTAACTCTTATTAGTACTGCTCGGTTGTCGTTGGACCATTTTGATTAAGTCACTACTACACACTCTATGAACCGTCGCTAATTTGCGCTAATGTTTATGTTTAAGCGCTTACATCGACTATTTTCTTTTGTTCTTGCTAATCATGGTAGATGTGGTCAATTTGGTTCGTGTTTCAGTGCGCATTAACGTGGCAAACCACGGTACATTTGTTTGTTTGTTAAGTGATTCATAAAAGGACTAGGCTAATGATTGAAATATAAGTTGTCTAATATTTATGGTGAGGAACGGGGTTGTGCAGTGTCAGCGTGGAGACGGGTGACTCCAGGACACTGGAAGTCACTGTTAAGTCTTCTTGAGGTGTCATGGGCCTAACTTAGTGATCCTCACTATTTTTTTCACAAGAGCCACATTGGCAGTGCAAAATCACAAGGCCAGCCACTTTTACGACAACATACTAGGTCACCTTTATGCATTTCTATGTATAAATTGGACATCCCACAAAAAAGAAATAACACGGCCAATACATTTTCATTTAAGACCAGATTTACTTTAATGAGCTCGTTTCTGTCTCTTTTGTGTTTTACGCTAGCGGAGCTTACGTCGCCTGCCTGCAAACGTGCGTTGCGATCAAGTTTTGTAAACAATGCCACGTGGCCACTTTCATTCGCGCTTTCCGTGATTCAGCTGTTTGAAATGTATTACAATTTATGGCCACGAGATGGCAGTTTAAATAGCATTGCCGGTAAATAGTGGATTGCATTCAAAGGCAAGTGGTAGTGTGATACTGTAAGCTACCATGCGAGCCGCCAACTATAACTGTGGCCTAACTTAATGAAACATCAGTGAAGGGAGGTGCCCACTTGAAAACCCCAATGGCCAGGTATCTGATGTCTTCATGTTAATTAGTAGCAATATTTCTTTGTTTGGTTAGCTGCTGAGCAGGACATACAAGCTAGCATCATTTACTTTAGATTGTAGGTTAATCTAGCCAGCAGCACTTGGTTAGGTTATATTTCACAAGGTTAGCCTCTGCTGCTGAGGGGGTCATACAAGCCAGCAGCATATCCTTTTTTAGATTTATTTAGATTGTAGATTAAGCTCATATCACATGACTGTAGGTTTGGTATAGTTTCTCAGTTGGACAGGATCTCTAAATGTGTAAGGTAAGGTAGAAGGTGGTGGATCCTAAAAGCTAAAAAAAAAAAAAAAAAAAAAACGCCAGTTTTCTATACCGCCAGTTGCGGTTTTGGGTTTAGGCACGGGCGAACCAGGCAGCCATGAGACATGAAGTAAATAAATCTGCGCCGCTCCATGGTGCTCCATGGTTTTCTATTATCTTTCATATCTGGGATAGAGATATGGGATAGAGTTCTCTAATAATGTTCTGGAATGTTCACTTCTACGACTTCTAAGACCCCAGCTAGGAATGTTTAGGCTGAGTTAGGAGCTCTCTGAGAGGATTCTAGGAATCCGAAGCAATACAGCATCACAAGCTGCTGAAGCCGTTGCTGTTTCTCCACCATCGGCCAAAAGAGGGCAGCACTGAGACCTCCTTCAGTTTCATCTTCATCCTCACTCCAAACAAATGTGTAAGTAAAAAAATATGTGTAAAGATTAGATTTATGTGTACTTTTAATTTTACAAGTATTGACTCTAAAGGTAGAAAATAAAAGGCAACGAAACTCTGCTGTTGTAGCAGCTCATCAGGATCCACCGCTGACCTTTTATCAGAGGCAGCTCCAGCGTCTAATGGAGATCAGCAGATAACCGAATGAGATGGTTTGGTCTCCTCACAGATGAATTTTAAAAGAGTAACACATGATAATTTTAGTCCAAGAAAACCTAGAGGCAGCAGATGTCTTAATCAGAGGAAACATGAAAACCACCACTGTCAGAGTTCATTTTTATTGAGATAGATGGTGTTTCTTATCAAAGACAGCAGGAAGTCCATCAGCTGGTCTCCAGTCTCATTACACTTCCTGCGTCAGCAGCTGTCAAACTCCACACACAGTGGACACTTAGTGTTGTCCCCAGAGTCTCCTGCCTCAGTTTCTCCGTCTCTCACGCTGAGACAGGCGACTGTCTCCGAGGGTCTCTGTAAAGATGCAGCTCTTCCTCTTCCTTGTCTTCCTCTTGTCCCACGTTGCTATGGTTGCAGCAGTGACTGGTTGCCTCAGCGACAGGGACAAGGACCACCGTCCGAGGCAGAACTGCACGGCTGCCGGGTTCACTGACATCCCGGCAGGATTGGAACCACCGACAAAGGTAACACACTGCAGACATCAGCAAGAGACAAAATAATATTTATTGTTTAATCCAACTTTCAATTCATCCATTCAGTCCTGCAACAACCTGACTAATCAATAACTAAGAACGGTGCAGGAAGCATTTTGAAACAACTCTAAGTGGAAGAACTTGTTGCTGACAGGAGGAGTGAAACGTGGAGATACAGGCTTCCTGTTGGCAGTTGGACAGGAAACCACCAGAGCTCTAAATGTTTCTCTGTTTTCAGGTTCTGTTGTTTCCCAACAACCTGTTCCCCAGTCTGTCCTGGTCCTCCTTCCAGATCTTCCCAGACATCTATGAGATCGACCTCACCGGCAACAAGGTGTCCGTCTGCACGGTGCTTTCAAAATAAAACTGTTAAAGCAGCCTG
This sequence comes from Planiliza haematocheilus, assembly GCA_005024645.1. NCBI lineage: Eukaryota > Metazoa > Chordata > Actinopteri > Mugiliformes > Mugilidae > Planiliza > Planiliza haematocheilus. The sequence continues at coordinate 723,974 of SRSE01001219.1, forward strand.
AAATAAATGCTATCTGTTTTGTTTTGTCAGGTTCCAGAGGTAACCCCTAGCGCCACGCCCCTACTCCCCACCCTCAGTGTCCTCCGGCTGGGGTCAAACCGGCTGACGTTAATTTCCGACGGCTCCTTCTCTGCCTGTCCCGCTCTGACTGAACTCTATCTGGACAATAACGTCATCAACTCTCTGAGCAACAACGCCTTCTCTGGACTCAGCAAGCTAGAGGTCAGTGTCAGAATGATGCACAAGTTACATGCTAACACAGCATGTTAGGAAGCTACCACCACTACCATAAAGTAGAGAGGATGTAGATCATGCAGCACAGGGGGGTCAAACTCAAATACACAAAGGGCTAACATTTAAAACCTGGAAAGAATCTTCCTCCAGATATAACAATGAACCTTTTCATATGGACCTAAACGTTAAATATGGAACCTACTATCCACGTTGGCTCCGCATACAAGACAAACCGTCTGTCATTTATATGTAAACAGATATTCTGCCTCCCATATGCCCACAAAGCTCCTGTTTTCTGTCTGTCTTTTTGACATTTCTTAGTGTGGTGCCAGTAGTAGCATGAGGACACTGTGACTACTGTCAACAGAGGAGAGGGTGCTTACAGGTCCTGTCCTGATTGATGCACCAGAACAAGCATTCTGGGATTTGTAGTATCAATGATACATGCGCTATATAATACCGGTGCTCCAGCTCTGGCCTGCAGTCCAAATTTGGCCTGCGGGCCAGAGTCTGACACCTATAATTTAGTGTGTTAAGAAGCTGGAACAGAAACCACGGCAGCTGCTAGTTGAAAAGTAAGCATAGAACTATTAGCATTTAAAAACATTTTAGATTAGATTAAATAGTTTCTTTATTAATCCCAAACTGGGAAATTTCTTGAAATGGATGTCTCAGGGAGTTCTGAAGGCTCTATTTGAAGTCATAGTCTTAGTTTTTCACAAAACACTGAAGAATGGTGACGGGTCTTGTATAGTTTCTTGAAGACATTTTATCCAAGTAGCTTCTTCAATTCTAAAGGACGGGTGGAAGAGTTGGTGTATAAAGAGTAACATCTGTGGGTGTTAATCCTCAGGAACTCACAAGGCTACAACCCAGATCAGGAGGGAAGCTAGAATACTTACTGCTTGATGATGTGTCATGAAGTTTTCTGTTGGAAGGAAAGTTGTAAATCAGGAAATGAGTGGACATATCTTTAAGGAAGCACATGGCCTGGATGCTGTGAGTTGTGAAGCTGACATGTTTGAGGACTATGACAGATTAGTGAAGTCTGCGTTTGTGAATTAATTCATGTTCCATACGTTAGGATGAAATCACTCACTCTGATCAAATCTGTCCAACCCTCTAGATCCTGGACCTGACCAGTAATCATATCAAGGTGCTCCCCACCCTCATGCTCCACCCACTCCCAGCCATAGAAACTCTGTTCCTGGAGAACAACAAGGTCGGAAACCTAAACTAGCTGATGACCTGTAGGGGGCGCAGACAAGAAGGTCTGAGACTGAGGGATGTTTCTTTTTTATCTCAGATCAAGGTGATGCCAAATGATTGGTTCAGCCAGAAGGAGGAGGTGCCATACCTCTACCTGTCAGCCAATCCCTGGGCCTGTTTCTGTTCCCTCAGTTACTTACAAAAATACCTCGAAGAATATGAAATGAACATCTACGTGAGGGATGGCCCGATCATCAGGAGCGATGCAGAGAGCGTGGTGAGTTTTTAATCCTGACATGTCCTTCACCATCACGTGGTCTTCTGGTTTGTTGGAAGCGTCTTGAGGCCTTCAGGGAAATCTGATCTTAGAGAACGAAGAGATTATTATTAATAATAATGTGAAGAGGCAGCTCTGATGGAGCAGTTCTGATATTTTCTGGTGGTTGTTTTCTGTCCTCAGGTGTGTGACTCTCCACCGTGGCACAAAGGTAAACCGGTAATGACTTTGGAAGAATCAGACCTGTGTTCACCGTCAACAGAGTGGACTAGAACTACACACTTTGACGAGCTGACTACCACGGAGTCTCCTTACAAAACATCTTCTGCAGCTACTTCCGTACCAGCTGCAACTTCTCCTCCTCTTCCTCCTCCTCCTCCTCCTCCTACTACTATTACTACTACTATTACTACTACTATTACTACTACCACTGCTACTACTTCTGCCACTCCTCCCACCTCTGTACATCCCACATCAGCATTTGTAGAAACATACACCAGGTACAGAGAAGTCACGAGGTCCTGGTACCAAACCTTCACCAGTCTCATTGAATGGTCCAACCATTCAGGATCAGAGGTTAAAATAGTTGAGCCACACCCCTTGACCACTCATGCAACTCTATTTTCAGTCAGAACCTCTAAACCTGTCAGAACCACCAAACCTGTTCCTTTAACTGTAGCATCAACAACACTGAATCACCCAACAACAACAACCACAACCACCACCATCACCACCACTACTACTGAAGCAACGACCCAGTCAGTTCCTTCCATTGACGCAGATGAAAGGGTCGGTGTTGGTAGTGAAGTCAGGTCTGTCAGAGCAGCAGCTGCAGGGGTTTTCTGCGTCTGGCTGTTTGCTGGATGTCTGCTGCTGTGCGTCGCCTCAGTCGTCTGCATACTGACCATTCTGACCAGGCTGGTCATCTGGTACAGGAGGGTCTACAAGCCACTGGTTGGGATGCTGGCAAAGAGAGGAGGAGGAGGAGGAGGCAGGAAAGGAGTGATGCTGTCAGAGGTAGCAGGAGGAGGAGGAGGAGTACTCGCGTTGTATCGCTCTGTTCTGTTTGTCCAAAGAGAGGGAGGAGAAGCTGAGGAGAAAGAAGATGGAGGTGAGGAAGGAGAGAGGGAAGAACGACCAGTTACTCTAGAGGCGACAGCAGGAGGAGCAACTAGAGAGGAAGAAAGAGGAGCAAGTAGGGAGAGAGGAGTGTACAGGAAGACTTTGTACCGTCTGTTAAGCAAAGAGGAGGAGATAGAAGGATGGAGGGATGTGATGGAGGAGTGTCAAGTCCCTCTGGAGGATGGAGGAAGAACAGGAGGTGGAAGTCACCCGGGGATGGACAGAGAGAGGAGCGGAGGAGGAGGAGAAAGAGTGTCCAAAAAGCGCTACAGTGTGATTCTGAGGGAGGAGAGGGAGGAGGCGGGAGGAGGCAGAGAGGAGCTGGACTGGGTGGTGGGAGGGTGGGAGGTGAAGAGAGGAGCAGGGGAGGAGGGGGAGACCAGGAGTAGCTGGGGGGAGTGGCTGGCAAACTATTTACCCAGCATGCCTTGGGCAGTGACCACGCCTCCTGAGGATAAAGCGGCCAAGTGATGTCATCAGAGGGAGGAGCTTCATCAGATCATTCATTTATTCATCACTTCTTTCTTCTGTCTCATTCTGATTGTGTCTGACAGGAGGAGCTGATGGTTTCAAATCAAAAGATTCATAAATGTGTCCATCAGTGATTAATTTACTCCAGAACTAATATTCATTTATCAGCTCAGCCGGACAATTTAGAATCACCAGTGAACCAGTAACAACAAAACCATTGTTCTACATCACATGTTCCATCCCTGCAGCTCCTTGTGTTCTTTCATGTCTGTAAGTTAAATTAAATTCATCCTGAAACACGAATCATTTGGTCTTTTTTTTTTAAAATAATGAAGGTCATGTGTTTATTCTCTGTGGGAGGAGGTGAGACAGTAGATGCTGGCTGATCACTCATTAGTTCTTTACTCTGATGTCATTAATTGACTCATCAGTCATGGATAACCCTGACCACCCTCCACCACACGATAGACAACGGAGCACCTTCATCAGGGGCCTCATGTACGATCATTACGTACGTACAAAAACGTTCCGTACGTACTCGCTCACGTAAAAGTTCAGATGTATCAAGAGTGAAATGTCTGTTAACTTTGTCCGTGCCAACACCAACGACGTGGCTGGCGTACGTAGGATTCTACAGATGTGGATCCTTTGACACTTCGAGGTGATGCTGGGAAACTGTCATCAATGTGAAAACTATTACTCCGACCCATCGGGACTGAGCCAGTCGACCCTGAGCAGAGCCATGCAAGCCGTGTGGGACGGAGTTCTCCTCATGTCAGCCAGGTAGATCAGATTCCCACAATGCATCTGAACAGGTCAACATTAAAGAGCAATCTGCAGCCAGAGACGGTTTCTGAATGGAATCAGAGCTATGGACTGCACACACATTGATAGAAAAGCACCATGGCATGAATTAGTAAATGTCAACAGGAAACATGTTCATTCATCAGTGAACAGATCATACGTGATGAACTAATGAAGTAAACATTGTGGCAGCGTGACAAAGAGACATTTATGAGCATCTCCACTCCAGTGAGTAGCGTCTCCAATTCACTTTCTGTCAACTTCTTCTTCTTTCCCGTCTGACTCATTCTTATGTTTTCGTTTTCTGATCATGCAAAGAGGGGAATCTCAGGTGCAGGGTCAATTTATATATAGTTTGTATATTTAAAAGAGGCGTGGACAGGGAGGAGTCAGGTATGCTGGATTGCGCTGTGCAAAGGTGCTTCGTAGTTGCGTAGATTTCCTACGAATCGTGAGGTAAACTCAGATTTAGAAGCACTTTTCCTTTGTACATTCCAATCAAGCGTACCTGACTCCTCCCTGTCCACGCCCCTTTTATGCAAATTATATTTACACCTGCGATTAACCTCTGCACGACCGGAAAATGAAAACATAAGAATGTAGGACTGAAAAAAGAACTTCACAGAAAGAGAACCGGAGACACAGCTGTCCTCCACTGGAGAGGAGACAAACATGTCCTCTGTGACAGCTGTCCTCCACTGGAGAGGAGACAAACATGTCCTCTTTGACAGCTGTCCTCCACTGGAGAGGAGACAAACATGTCCTCTTTGACAGCTGTCCTCCACTGGAGAGGAGACAAACATGTCCTCTGTGACAGCTGTCCTCCACTGGAGAGGAGACAAACATGTCCTCTGTGACAGCTGTCCTCCACTGGAGAGGAGACAAACATGTCCTCTTTGACAGCTGTCCTCCACTGGAGAGGAGACAATCATGTCCTCTGTGACAGCTGTCCTCCACTGGAGAGGAGACAAACATGTCCTCTGTGACAGCTGTCCTCCACTGGAGAGGAGACAAACATGTCCTCTGTGACAGCTGTCCTCCACTGGAGAGGAGACAATCATGTCCTCTGTGACAGCTGTCCTCCACTGGAGAGGAGACAAACATGTCCTCTGTGACAGCTGTCCTCCACTGGAGAGGAGACAAACATGTCCTCTTTGACAGCTGTCCTCCACTGGAGAGGAGACAATCATGTCCTCTGTGACAGCTGTCCTCCACTGGAGAGGAGACAAACATGTCCTCTGTGACAGCTGTCCTCCACTGGAGAGGAGACAAACATGTCCTCTTTGACAGCTGTCCTCCACTGGAGAGGAGACAATCATGTCCTCTGTGACAGCTGTCCTCCACTGGAGAGGAGACAAACATGTCCTCTGTGACAGCTGTCCTCCACTGGAGTGGAGACAAACATGTCCTCTGTGACAGCTGTGGAGACAAACATGTCCTCTGTGACAGCTGTCCTCCACTGGAGAGGAGACAAACTTGTCCTCTGTGACAGCTGTCCTCCACTGGAGAGGAGACAAACATGTCCTCTGTGACAGCTGTCCTCCACTGGAGTGGAGACAAACATGTCCTCTGTGACAGCTGTGGAGACAAACATGTCCTCTGTGACAGCTGTCCTCCACTGGAGTGGAGACAAACATGTCCTCTGTGACAGCTGTGGAGACAAACATGTCCTCTGTGACAGCTGTCCTCCACTGGAGAGGAGACAAACTTGTCCTCTGTGACAGCTGTCCTCCACTGGAGAGGAGACAAACATGTCCTCTGTGACAGCTGTGGAGACAAACATGTCCTCTTTGACAGCTGTCCTCCACGCTCCACCATGTTAATAATAATAATAACTAGACAATTCCCCTGCGGGAAATCGCGAGAGTGGGGCTGTGTCGGCAGCAGTTTGCGCTAAGATGACATGATACAACACTACGATGTTACGATAAATGCTACAATTTTTCACCTAATCTTATCCTCGCAGTTGCTATTGCAGAGGCTGTAGTAGTGCTTCGCACAGCCCACTACTGGCCCTATAGCTTTGCTATATGGGTCAGTAGTACATGGAGCAGACCCCTCCCAGCTCCACCTGAAAGCCAGCATCAGGCTAAGTCATTGGTCGGCTAATAGTTAACATATATTAGCAGTGAAGTTATGTTGGGCACAAACACACTTAACACATGGATAATTCACCCTAATATAGTCCTGTATTGAGTGAAGTAGTCATAATGTTTTGGCAGCCTGTGACTGTCATGTAAAAATGGAGTAGAGGGGTCATAGTGTCAGGTGTGGCCTAGGCTAAGAGGAATAATAATTAAAACATATTTTTATTGAACTTCTTGTCGTTCACCAGTTTCTGATATTTTAGCTGTGTATAACGCAGCATTTCACTGAAGTTGTAGCTTAATAGATGGCATATTTTATGTCTGCACCGACCTGGCGCCTGTATAAAGCACTAAATTAGGTTTTGACCACATAATGAATGTAGTAACCTAACAAAAACATAGACTATAACCTATAACATTTCATAAATGTTAATGTCAATTTTATATTTCCATTGAGCTATCACTTTTGTACAGTAAATGCATGACTTGAACATTTTCTGTTGACAATATTGTTAGGTTAAAAATACAAGGCAATGCAGATTTAAGATTACACCATTGCTGTAGTAGCCAGGCTAAGCCCAGTGATAGCCTCGTTTTTTTGTCCTATAGTTTAGTTTATCCTACAACATGAACAGAAGGGATTTGGAAAATGAGATAAACGGGTCCAAAACGGACCCGTGCCGGATGAGCCATATGAGTCCGCTGCGTGTCCGCAGCGGACTCATATGGCTCAATTAGCGGGTCCCAAACGGACCCGCCGCGGAGGTGAGGCTTTAATCGCGGATGCGGAGCAGCGCGGAGCCACGGCGGAGTTCCTCAGTGCATCTGGACCCCGATACGGGTCCGTTCCGGAAGCGGACATACATCCGCGGCAGGTCCGCTGCGCAGTCCTTTTGCTGTGTGGGATGATGCACGTTTATGCTTGTTGAACTAGTGGTACTTATTGCCTCTGCGAAGGAGGTTATGTTTGTTGACTTTCAACTTGTGAAGGTTTTATTTCACTTACACTGACACGTGTTGTCGTCCAGTCTCCACAGATCACTTAACTCCTCTTTGCTGCCGCTGCACACGCTGCGTTTCTCTTTTCTCTCTCTCTCTCCCTCGCTGTGTGTGAAGAGCAGCCCCGCCCCTCAGTGATCAGAGCGACAGAGCGGAGGTTTTATTTTTATTTTATTTTTACAGAGAGAGACCGAGAGCAGTGCAGGGACATCTAATATGTTAGCATGTTGGCATATGTTAACGTATGCTAACTAACATATGCTAACTTCCGTCGAAGTTAGCATATGTTAGCATATGCGCCACAGGCCTCGCTCCGTCCTTTTTTTTTTTTTTTTCCCCAAGCCTCGCTCCCTCTGTGTGTGTGTGCGCGTGTGTGACGTCAGTGAGACAGAGCGGGAAACAGCCCTCCCCCTCCTTAACTGCTGCTGCAGGTGCTTTGATTAACCAAGAAGCACAGAACCACTCCCTCGAACCACTGCCATTTACTAAAAACGTAAACCAGTTACTCACAAACTTTTTTCACAGTGACTACCACAAGGCTTCCATGAACACAGACATGTATTTTTTATTCTTCCTAGTGTAAAAAAAGTGGACATTCTAGCGAGTTGAAAACTACCGTCCGTTAAACTTTTGTGACGAAAAACTTTGCTGAATTAACATTGGGTCCTATGGAGCAGTTAGGCTGTCCACTCCTCACTTCTAGGCTTCTCATTCAAAAACTGTGAATCCTATCGGTTAGGTAGACACATTGTAGGCATCAGGACAAGTATGACTACTACTTTGGAGAAAATTTTGTGTGTAGAGTGAAATTTGTGGAAGCAATCACAGTTTTAAAAAAATATTTTGAACATTTTTTCAGAGCAGCCCGCCCTCTAACTGTTGGGCCTCTCACTCTAGCGCGAACATTCCGCGCAATACACACCCATTATAAACCCGAAAAAACAATTTTCGCGACTATGTCGCAAATAGCTCCGACCTGGAGAAACTGAATAATAGCACACCCGCCCCGATCGATACGCACGTTCTGATGTATTTTTCGTGTATGTGCGATGAACTGTGCGGGAGGAGATAGCGACCGAAAATCCGTGGGAATAATAATAAAAATAGACGACAATAACAAGTAGTGGGCTGTGCTTCGCACAGCCCACTACTGACCCCTATAGCTTTGCTATATGGGGGTCAGTAGTGGGCTGTGCTTGCACAGCCCCACTAATAAATAGCTTTGCTATATGGGGGTCAGTAGTGGGCTGTGCTTGCACAGCCCCACTAATAATAGATTTTATTTGTATGGCGCCTTTCATGGCACTCAAGGTCGCCTCACAGAAAATAATTACATACAGGATATCAGAACATCTCATAAACAAAAAACACAGCATAAAAAAACAGCACATATAAAATATTAATAACACAGCATAAAAGACAATGAAATGAATTAAAACAAGTGTAGTGACTTAGATGTGATGAGCAAGTCGGAACAGGTGAGTTTTGAGTTGGGATTTAAACAGATTAATAGATGTGATATTACGGAGGTCAGGAGGAAGTGAGTTCCAGAGCTGGGGAGCAGAGCGGCTGAATGCTCTGCTCCCCATGGTGGCCAGGCGAGCGGGGGGAACAGAGAGGTGAATGGAAGAAGAGGATCTAACTGTGCGAGCAGGTGTGGGGATGTGGAGGAGGTCGGAAAGGTAAGGAGGGGCGAGGTTGTGGATGGCCTTGAAAGTGAGGAGTAGAATCTTATACTGGATACGGTAGGTGATGGGGAGCCAATGGAGCTGCTGCAAGGTGGGTGTGATGTGATGGGTGGATGGGGTCCTTGTGATAATGCGGGCTGCGGAGTTCTGTACAAGTTGTAGTTTGTGGATGGATTTTTGGGGCAGTCCAAACAGAAGTGATTCATGTCACATCTGATCTGATCATTGATGAATGAACATGTTCCATCATGTCATGGTTCTTTTCTATCAGCGTGTGTTCAGTCTATAGCTCTGATTACATTCAGAGAACCACCTGTTCAGATGCATTGTGGGAATCTGATCTACCTGGCTGACATGAGGAGAACTCCGTCCCACACGGCTTGCATGGCTCTGCTCAGGTTCGACTGGCTCAGTCCCGATCGGTCGGAGTAATAGTTTTCACATTGATGACAGTTTCCCAGCATCACCTCTAAGTGTCGCCAGAGATCAACATCTATTTTTATTTATTTATTTTATTTTTATTGAACAGTTTAATTGTACAAAACCACAAAGTATACAGTAACAATCAGCACATTGGTGACAAAAAATATAAATAAATGAAAGATAGAGTACAAATAAAATAATGAAAAAATAAAATCAAGGATCAACAGTTTTTGTACGTACGCAACCTCCGTACGTGAGGCCCCCGAAGACAGTAAATCTTTACTTCCTCAAACCATCAGTCTGTATAACTCCTCATCTGTGTGTGACACGTGTCTCTCTGGACGTGTTTGTTTGGTTATTGTTTGTAAATTTATTACATTTTATTGTAACTTCATTTTTAATGTCCACTTATTTTAATATTCACTTACTAATTCTTGTAATGTGTAGAGCTGTGAGGCTGCAGAGTCTGAGACTGCGACAGGGTGGAGCTGACAGGAAGTACAGAGTTTCTTTTTGAGTTTCTGCTGCAGCGCTTCTTGTAAATCACGTGACTTCAGAGTCTCAGAGTAACTGAGTAGATTTACTGAAGTAGAAGTATTTCTCTTCAGGTTTTATTGATTCTTTTAAACTTAAAGTATCAACAGTAAATGAAGTCCATCATTCAAAGATGTTTCCTGGTTGATGAATGCTCTAATGAAAGCATTATGTCCCAGAGCTGCTTCTTGCTTTTTACTCTTCATGAGTCTCTTCCTGATAGTTTTCATCTTGCTGTTCAGTCTGTGATCAATCAAGGGACTAATGCTGGTTTTCAGACGTATCAACAGTAAATCTGCTGAGACTCTAATGTGCTGGACTGACCTTTAACATCTAAAACAAGCCTCCTCATCATCACTGCTCCTCGTTCACACCTTCATCAGCATCAGCAGCAGCTGTTTGTGAACACATTAGACCTCCTGTCAGTGGAGCGTCAGAGGGGAGTGAAGCACTCTGGGTAAAAAGCTCCTGCAGATGCAGCCAGCAGGGGGCATCACAGGAGCTTCAGTTAGTCTATGAACACATGATGGAGTTGAGTCTGGAGTCTGTAACGTCTGAGGAGGAAGAAGGTGAAGGTCTGAGGTTTGTATCCTCACAGACACTGAGAGTTACAGCAAATATCAAAGAAGGAAAGCAGGAAGTGAACGCTGCAGCTTTTTGTTCTGAGATCTGGATCAGTAGCATAGCACAGAAAAACACATGAGCTGACATGAAGAGGCAGCCTCAGGAAAGACACTAAAGAGTCCCAGTCTGTGGGTTTGAACAGAAACTCTGCTGGGTGTGTCTGACATAGAGACTCAGAGATGAAGATCAGGAAGTTCACTCAGCCTCAACTCTCTCTCTCTCTGTTCCCGCCTTTCTAATCAGCTGACTATGGCTGCTTCCATCTGAACCAATCAGATGTGCCACAGTCTCAGTCAGCCAATCATGTGTCGTCCTCTCCTTGTGTCCTCAGCTGAACCTTGTCCTCCTCCTGTCAGACTCTCAGTGTTTGTCATGTGATCATCATGTCAGACTCAGACTGATCTGTGCTTCTCTGCTCCTTGACTCATTGTTCTCACTTTAACTTGACACAGTCAGAATCCTGAAGAAAACATTTCAGATGAAAAGCATGTGTTTCATTCTGCTGTCTACAGATATGTGTGTCACTCTCTGGCTATTTCAGTCACAGAGCTGAACGACAGGAAGAGAGAGAATAGTTTGACCATGACATCATGATGAAAGTCAGTGGATTAGATTGAAAGAAGGACGCTCCAGAACATGATGGGAACTGCATGGATGTGGATTCTAGCAGCTGGTTAAAGAGGGACAGCTCAGGTCTCTGTTGAAACCACTTCCTGATTCAGACTGTGCTGGAGGACCAGGTTGATCCAGAGCCATGCAGGACTCCTCTCTGTCCCTGAAGACGCTTCTTAGCTGCAGGCCGTGGCTCAGTCTGACTCTGAGCTTCAGATCTGTAGAGAGATACAGCTGCTGAGTGGGTGTGATCAACGTCTGCATCCAGACACAGAGTCACACTCAGACTCTGGAGTAACATCCGTCCACAACATGTCTGTGTCTCATGGACACTTTGTCTTCTTGTCCTTTGATTCTTGTGTCCTCATGAACAGGAGCAAAGTCTTTGTAGCCTTTGACAGTTGATTGTGTTAAAGAGGAACAGCTCTGTTCTTCCTGCTTCTCACTGAGGGGGAGGTGCTGATGACCATGAAAACTTTCCACTTGACTTGATTCAGACTCTGTGGAGTTTTTAAAAAGTGCTTCAGAGCGACTGCAGTGAAATCCCCTGAATCCCAGAGCAGAGAAACCACCAGAATGGGACTAAATGTTAGACTTTCCACTCAAACAGTAACACAGTCTGATCTCTGAGTTCCTCACTGATAACTGGGACGCCCTGAGGCCAGAGTCCCGTCTAGTCTAGATTTGAGTCTGTCAATACTTAGTAGAGCTGTTTAATATCAATCAAGTCAAACATGTGATCAGCAGCAGCTTCAGCAGCTCTGACACTTTTAGACTTGTTTCCAGGAACTGTCTCTACTTCCTGTTGACAAAGCAGCATCATGCAGCCGTCACAGACATGGCTGAGTTCAGCTCAGTCTGATTAAACCACTTCCTCATTCAGCTCCAACGGTGGGGGAGGAGGCGACTGCAGCTTGAAACCAGAGACGCTCTGAAAACACTCCTCCCTCCATTTTGTTCTCTGGTTCCAGGGCCAGGCTCGTCTGGAGGCCTACAGGCTTTCTAGCAGCTTTACTCAAATATTCTTCCTTCTGTTGAACAAGCAGGACATGATTGAAGTGAAAGCAGGCCTGATTTAGGATTTGATCTGATATTATTCTGTTAGAGATGAAGAGAGACGTCACTCTGAACTGTTCCAGATGAACTGAGGACATAATGAGAGACTGCTGGACTATTTGAAGACCTGACTGTGACCTCTGCAGGTTGTTGACCTGACGTTACCTGGAAAACTGCTGCTGTGTTGTTGGAGTTGGAGTTTGTGTGGGACTGGTTGAGCTGGACTCAGAGACATTAGACTCTGGATTGATCATCTTTTAGATTGTCAGACTGCAGAAAAGAAAGCAGCCAGCAAATCCTTTCAGCTTCATTTTATTCATCAAAGCTCTGCAGAGAAGCTCAGGACAACAAGAGAGCAGCAAACAGCGTTCATCATCAGCTGGACAAACACAGAGAGGGAGGCTTTACTGGAGCTTTGACCTTTCCATCACAGTTAGAGCCATTCCATCCTCTACATGTTGCTCATTCACTCCATCTGTAGATGGACTCTTTGACAGTATCAGTATCTCAGGCTGCATTTCTTCTTCAGCTGCTTCAGTAAATACACAAACCTCCCAGCAGAATAGAAAAGCATCAAAAAGCAATCAGCACGTTAATAGAAAAATAAAATACAATGTTGGCTACATGATCCTGAAAGGCACCAGACCAAGCTGAAGGCTCACACGGGCCCAGATGTGAGGGCTGGAGGAGTAGAGGGAGGAGCAGGAGTCCACGGTTCTTAAAGGCTAGAAGAAGGAGCAGCAGAGGGAGGTGGATGCTACTCAGTCACCTTCACTGCTCTTTCTAGTCAGAGCTAAATGAAATCCTGACCACACTCACTTCAGAAGTGAACCAGCTCCAGGAACCATCAGGAAGAGTCAGATTAGCATCATGGAGAGATGTTAGTCTGACTGAACCTGGACCCAGAGGATGTGATGACAGCAGACTGGAACTGGTCCAACGTCAGGGGAGGGGGTCAGAGGTCAGGGGTCAGGGGTCACCAGAACAGGGGGTTGTACTGGTCAGTTATCAGAAGTGATCAGAGAGGACGAGGTCATCACACTGGACCATAACACTGAGCTGATCAACACTGATCCTTAAAGAGTCTTCAGACCAGGACCAGGAGCTGACAAAGAGTCCTCCTCTCTTCATCCATCGTCCATCAGATCCTTCACTGATCAATAATCAAAGATCAACAACCTGATCAGACTGAGGCTACAGCCATCAGAGGAGACGTTACATCCTGGACCTGGACTCTGTCTGCAGAGGAGACACAAGACACTTAGAGACACTTAGATACAGAGACAGTTAGACACAGAGACACTTAGAGACAAAGACAGACAGAAAGGAAGAAAGAAAGACAACAAACCTCTGACATTCTCTCTCATGTTGTAGGACGCAGATTTGATACTCGACCTTCTTGATTCAGAACCAGTCAGAAAAGGTGTTAAGTCTCGAAAGAAAGAAAAGAAAGAAACAAACCTTTCATTCTGAGCAGAACTGTTTTCTCTCTCAGGATGTCTCCCTTCTTGTTGTAGACTCTACAGGTGTAGATGTTGGTGTCTCTCTCTGTGGGGTATTTCAGGGTCAGACTGAGGTCTCCAGTTTTCAGCAGGTCTTCATTCATCTTTGTTCTGTTTCTGTAAATCTGGTCCTGGTCTTCAAGCTGGTCAGAGCCGTTCTGATACACATGGACCTTCCTGTTGTAACTGTCCTTCCACTCCACTTTAGTGTCTTCAGGCAGCTCTGTGGTTCTGAAGGGCAGCTGGACAGACTCCACCCCTGAATCCACGTCCACCTGGTAGACTGAGAGGACAACAAATCCCATCATCAGCTGTAGAGACAGCAGCAGCAGCAGCAGCAGTACTGACCTCTGACCTCTGACCTGTATCTACAGAACTGACCTCTGACCTGTATCTACAGTACTGACCTCTGACCTGTATCTACAGTACTGACCTCTGACCTGTATCTACAGTACTGACCTCTGACCTGTATCTACAGTACTGACCTCTGACCTGTATCTACAGAACTGACCTCTGACCTCTGACCTGTATCTACAGTACTGACCTCTGACCTGTATCTACAGTACTGACCTCTGACCTGTATCTACAGTACTGACCTCTGACCTCTGACCTGTATCTACAGAACTGACCTCTGACCTGTATCTACAGTACTGACCTCTGACCTCTGACCTGTATCTACAGTACTGACCTCTGACCTCTGACCTGTATCTACAGTACTGACCTCTGACCTCTGACCTGTATCTACAGTACTGACCTCTGACCTGTATCTACAGTACTGACCTCTGACCTCTGACCTGTATCTACAGTACTGACCTCTGACCTCTGACCTGTATCTACAGTACTGACCTCTGACCTCTGACCTGTATCTACAGTACTGACCTCTGACCTCTGACCTGTATCTACAGCACTGACCTCTGACCTGTATCTACAGTACTGACCTCTGACATTGAGCATCACTTGTTTCTTCATCAGGATGTCTCCCTCCTTGTTGTAGACGGTGCAGGTGTAGGTGTAGTTGTCTCTCTCTGTGGGGTATTTCAGGGTCAGACTGAGGTCTCCAGTTTTCAGGTTTTTATTCATCTTCGTTCTGTTTCTGTAAATCTGGTTCTGGTCTTCAAGCTGGTCAGAGCCGTTCTCATACACATGGACCTTCCTGTTGTAACACTCCGTCCACTCCACTTTAGCGTCTTTAGGCAGGTGAGCTGTGGTTTTGCAGATCAGCTGGACAGACTCCACCCCTGAATCCACGTCCACCTGGTAGACTGAGAGGACAACAAATCCCATCATCAGCTGTAGAGACAGCAGCAGTACTGACCTCTGACCTGTATCTACAGTACTGACCTCTGACCTGTATCTACAGTACTGACCTCTGACCTCTGACCTGTATCTACAGTACTGACCTCTGACCTGTATCTACAGTACTGACCTCTGACCTGTATCTACAGTACTGACCTCTGACCTGTATCTACAGTACTGACCTCTGACCTGTATCTACAGTACTGACCTCTGACCTCTGACCTCTGACCTGTATCTACAGTACTGACCTCTGACATTGAGCTTCACTTGTTTCTTCATCAGGATGTCTCCCTCCTTGTTGTAGACGGTGCAGGTGTAGGTGTAGTTGTATCTGTCTGTGGGGTATTTCAGGGTCAGACTGAGGTCTCCAGTTTTCAGCAGGTCTTCATTCATCTTTGTTCTGTTTCTGTAAAGCGGGTTCTGGTCTTCAAGCTGGTCAGAGCCGTTCTGATACACATGGACCTTCCTGTCGTATCTGTCCATCCACTCCACTTTAGCGTCTTCAGGCAGGTGAGCTGTGGTTTTGCAGATCAGCTGAACAGACTCCTCCCCCTCCTCCACCTCCACCTGGGGGACTGAGAGGACAACAAATCCCATCATCAGCTGTAGAGACAGCAGCAGCAGCAGCAGCAGCAGCAGCAGCAGCTCTGAGCACATTGAAGAGAAATATTTGGAGTGAAACATGTTTGACTGGTTCCAATCTGAAATATGTCCCATTGTCCATTGAACAGAGACAGTGTTGTCTTTGGTGTCTGTCCAATCATGTGACATCAGTAACATGTTTACAACATTAATGTTCAGGAAGATAACCCCCCCCCCCTCTACTTTACCACAGCTGGATCAGCAGCTGACTGATTACTGTAGGACTCATTAGAACATGGACATTATTTCTAAGGTCAGTCAGCTGATCAGTCTGTTAGAGAGTCATCAGTTCATCAGTTAACCTCTGACCTCTGACCTGTATCTACAGTACTGACCTCTGACCTGTATCTACAGTACTGACCTCTGACCTCTGACCTGTATCTACAGTACTGACCTCTGACCTCTGACCTGTATCTACAGTACTGACCTCTGACCTGTATCTACAGTACTGACCTCTGACCTCTGACCTGTATCTACAGTACTGACCTCTGACCTCTGACCTGTATCTACAGTACTGACCTCTGACCTGTATCTACAGCACTGACCTCTGACCTCTGACCTGTATCTACAGTACTGACCTCTGACATTGAGCTTCACTTCTTTCTTCATCAGGATGTCTCCCTCCTTGTTGTAGACGGTGCAGGTGTAGGTGTTGTTGTCTCTCTCTATGGGGTATTTCAGGGTCAGACTGAGGTCTCCAGTTTTCAGGTTTTTCTTCATCTTCGTTCTGTTTCTGTAAATCTGGTTCTGGTCTTCAAGCTGGTCAGAGCCGTTCTCATACACATGGACCTTCCTGTTGTCTCTGTCCTTCCACTCCACTTTAGCGTCTTTAAACAGGTGAGCTGTGGTTTTGCAGATCAGCTGGACAGACTCCACCCCTGAATCCACCTCCACCTGGTAGACTGAGAGAACAACAAATCCCATCATCAGCTGTAGAGACAGCAGCAGCAGCAGCAGCAGCTCTGATGGTAACAGGACGTCTCTGTCCATCCTTGTCTATGTGTCTCATGTTGGTGGAGGACTCTCAGTGTTCAGTTTGTTTGAGGACGTGGATCAACCAGGTGACCTGAGCTCACCTGACGTCTGTCACACCTCTGACACAAACCAGTGGAAACTAGTTTGTGACTGAACACCAGTTTTCTTCTTCAGGACATTTGGAGCAGTTACCAAAGAAGAAGTCAGGAACTAATGAGGAACCAATCAGATGAATGGATGAGGAAGAACCCTAACCCTCTGCTCTGGTTTTACTGGGACTGGGAGAGACCTGGACTCATGAGCTCAGAGCTCAGGTCCTGATTGAGGACGTCAGGAGCTTCTGATTAGAGCTGGATTGTGTCTCCGTTTGTCCCTGATGTCTTCCTGACTCGTTCCTTGGTAACTAGTCAAAGCGTCCTGTAAAGTGCTGCAGACATGTTTGATGAAGAGTTTCTGACTTCTGGAACTAAACCTGGAAGTTTCTCTTCAGCTCTCTGTAGCAGCTGTTTGAACTCTGAACTCTTTCAGCAGCTGGAACAAGTCTCCTCCACAGGACACATGTTACCATCAGCATTATGGGTAGTGTAGTAGTAGAGACTCACCTGACATGAAGTAGTGTCGACAAAGAAACAAAAGACCCCCAACGACACCAACAACAACCAGGAGAACCAGGAGAACTGTAGGCCAGACTGGAGGTTCTGTGGAGAAACATAAAGAACAACATGACCTCTGACCTCTGACCTGTATCTACAGCAGCTGGTTTGTTGCTGACCTTTGACCTGCAGATGTACATCTCTCAGTCTCTGGTATCCAATCCTAAAGTCTGTGATGGAGCAGGTGTAGGTTCCACTGTCAGACGGTTGGAGGTTCCTCAGATTCAGGCTGAGGTCTCCAGTTGTCAGAGCGTCAGTCTTCATGGATGTTCGGTCGCTGTAAAGCTGGTTTTGGTTTTTCAGGTCATCACTTTCTTTGTAACGCTGGTGGACGGTTGAAGGACTGAGGTCCGAGCGGATCCACTCCACTGTGGGGTGGTCCAGGTCTAAAGTTTGAGACTCACAGGGCAGCAGGACAGACTGGTCCCCCTTATACCCTTCCACTGAGCTAACCTGGGAAACTGAGGACACAGAGACAGAGAAGGTTCATGTCAGCAGCTCATCTCATGTCTGGTCCATCCTCAGGTCAAACACAGATCAATGCAGCAAACATTCAAAGTGAAGCCTCAACATGTTGCTGTGCTTTATGACAATAACATGGTTATTAACAATAATAATCACTGTTACTGTTCCAAGTGTTAACACAACACAATGAATGACTCCATGGTCCCAACAATGAGTCTGAATGAAGCAACATTTCATCCACATCTGTTGTTGCTGTCAACAAGAAGACCAGAGCAAAGCAGGATGATTCCTGAATATTATGAACATTAAACATAGAAGAAGCTGAAGAAACAGTCTGCAGACTCCCTGTTGGACACTAAATATCAGACAGAGGACAGACTGATGAAGCTAAAGCTCATCATCCAGGTCACTCCTGGGTTAGACAGCTCAGTGGTTTGAAGAAGACTTAGCATGTGAAGGCCTTCATCAGAGTCCTAGTGCTTCTCTTCTTCTTCAGGGCACATTTTACTAGTTAACAGAATATTCAGTCATGTTTCTAATAGAGGTGTTTTACAGTGTTGGAGCTGTTAGGTCATAAAATGATGAGCAGAGGAATAAATGAAGAGCTTCCACTGAGTCCTTCCTCTGTGGATCCAGTCCTGCTGTTTGCTGAGTGTTGGAGGTCAGCTGCTACAGTGGGTTGCTCATGTCTGCTGGATGTCCAGCATTGTTAACTCCTGTCTGTCCTCAAGAGACAGCAGCAGGACACTCAGAGTTCAGCTGGACACTGATCTGAGACATTTCATTTCTGAGACAACATCTTTGTAAAGTCAAACATCTGATCTGAGATCTTTCTCTCTCACATCAACAACCAGGAAGCAGCTTCAACTCTGATCAGAGACAAAGACACAAACTCAAAGACACTCACTCACCTGGTGGAACTACTTCCAGTCTGATGATGCTCCTCTTCTGGGTTGTTTCTCTCTGGATGACACTACACTCGTATGTTCCTTTGTCCTCTATCTTCACATTGTTCAGAATCAGAGACACGTCTCCATCCTTCATCTGTCTGTCCTGTAGATCCACTCGGTTCTTATAAGATGAATGCTGGCTGAGAGTAATAAACCTCCCATCACGATACCAAAGAACATATTCATCTTCCTTCATGTCAGTTCTTCTCCACTCTACAGCTGTGACATTATCATTGTTCAGAGCTTCACATGGTAGAGAGACAGTCTGTCCAGGTTCAGCTCTGATGGCTCTCTTTTCTGAAGGAAACAAGACAGAGCAGAGAGGTTAAAGGTCAACATGCAGCAGTCAGTCAGTGGGAGGAGCTACCAAAGAGAGGACACTGGTCTCTGCAGGACCAGAGGACACCAGAGGACAGCAGAGGACAGCAGAGACTGTGTGATTGTGGTGTGTCTTTCAGACTGACTGTAGATTGTAAATGTGTTCCAGACTAATGAGACACTAGGAGCAGAGAATATGGACAAATCATGATCAATGTAGATTTAGACCAGAGGTAGTTCTAAACTTGAGACTTTTTCGTTGTCTGTCATTTTGGCTGACAGGGTCATATAAATCCCGTCATAGTCTATGTCCCCTCCCCTCGATATCGTGGGATCCTCCCCCTCTCCGCCATGTTGGCAGGATTCCAGCGGCAAACATGATTGTTTACGTGTGTTGTTAACTCGATAGTAGAGGAGGTTCTCACAATACCTCACTGTAATACCATGCCTGGAACTGACTGCTGCGTTAAAAACTGCTCCAGTACCTCACACTTTAAGTTACCGAAGCCACAGCATCAGGGAGAGCAAGTCTCTGACCTGAAGAGGAGACGCTGGATTGCTTGAGATTAACTGCGACTGCTTCATAAACACTAGATTGTGACGAGATGTTCAATGTACACAAACGTTTCCAACATGTTTTGATGTAGGCTAAAGCTGTGTACCGTTTGTTTAGGTATTTTTAATTTGATTTTAGCCCAATGGCACATACTGTACCAGGCATAGACTGTATAGAACAGTCTGTGGTACCACGTTTTTGTGTTGGGGGCTCAGGTCAGAGCAACTGCCCCTCAAAATTCCTGTGCACGTCCCTGGTGTGAATGCCCCTGGCAGCCGATAGCGTCTCCTACCATCATGGCCGACCGGCTCAGACCCGCCCAAATCAACCCAAATCGGCACGTGACTCCTCACTCTCAATAGTTAGCTATTGAGCTACTGATTTTGATGAATTGTTTTTATATTATAACGACTAATATTGACAATTATTGGGACAAATAAATAACAAAAAAAAAAAAATGAGAGAGAGACAAGAGCCAATTAATAAAGTCACTCCCCACCAGAACAACACAAAAATAAACACTTACAGTGAGATACAGATAAACTGAGCTGACCTGGAGATGTAGAGCTGAGCTGACCTGGAGAGGAAGAAGCCAGCAGACAGACTGACAGCAGAGTCCAGCAGAGACACGCAGATCTTCCAGCAGACATCTTCTCTGTCTGCTTCCGTTAAAGTCCACCAGGAGTTTCAGAGAATATCAGAGAAGCAACGTTAGATCAGGAAATACACAACTTTCTGTTTCCACTTGGTTTGTGTGGAGCTGTGAGGCTGCAGAGTCCCGACTGAGACTTAGAGTCTGAGACAGGGTGGAGCTGACAGGAAGGACAGAGTGCGCATGCGCAGACTCTGCTGCAGCGCTTCTTGTAAATCACGTGACTTCATCCAAACGCTTTCCCCTCCATCACCAGCTGAAGTGCTCATGAGCAAAGTACAAAGTCTCCCTGCACACAGCTGCTCTCTGAACTAAGGCTGGATCACTATGGAGGAGGAGGAGGAGGAGGAACTATGAGATGAAGTCATTAAACATTAAAAAGATGTTTCCTTGTTCATGTCAGTCAATCAGTCAGCAGTCATGTGATCTATGACTCATTGTTGCTGATAACACATGTGGACTTTCACTTCAGGAACTGTTCCATTGTGTTCTTGATCACGGATGTCTACATACTGTTCGCCCGTTTTCCCGTAGTAGCTGAGCTGCCCCTTTGGAGAGAGTGCCTTTTTTTCCCTTCTTTTGTGTCTGTGTCCACATCAATACAATGAGCCCAGAATTGGTATAGTAAGTGTTAAACAAATTAAATCGTTATATGTAAGAGACATACAGGCAGAGAGAGAGGAGCACGGGACGCTTGAGTGTGTGCGTGTTGCAGAGGGGGTGGTTCACGTGGGAGTAAGTGTGTGTGTGCGTAAGGAGGTGTGTGCTCAACAGTGACATCAGATGAGAGAGTCAGGGTTGGGTAGTAGCCGTACTTTTGTTGACTGCTATTTATTCATTCATTCATTCCCCCTTTTTTGTTTAATCCGCTGGTCTCACTTTTTCATATCCATCTTTGCTGCGCTGTGATAGCTCTGTGATGCTCTGCACAATAAATGCACCAAAAGCACTTTTGGATCTCAGCGTATTTGTCATTATAACCTCCTTTAGCGCGTCACAAATCTGCGAAACTGAGGACCCAACCTTATACTCTCAGCGGCTTAAAGGTTTGTGTTGGAAGCCGCAACATTTTATAATTCAAACTTTTTTTCTGTAATAAAAAAAGTTATTTTAGTTTGACAACATTAGCGATGCCCTCTGCCCCTCATCATTTGACTTTCTGAGACACTGAACACTAGGGGCCAGTATTGATACTTTTTAATAATTACAGTGGATGCATCATCAATCTGAATCAATCTAAATTTGAATTCATTTTCTTGATCTTTAAGTGTATTTGTATGGAAGCCAAGAAACAGCCATGGATTTTTTTCAATGCACTGTTATATTGAGATAACGACTCATTCATTTGTTATCTCAATATAACAAATTAATCACACACACACACACTTGTCTGTGCACCTCAGGGGGCCCACCCGTTCTTTGTACATTTATGGGGTCCATCCTTTCCAGTGGTTCTGCACTGCTGTGAAAAACCAGGTAAGATTAAAAAAAATACCCAATCCAAAACATTGCTTGTCTTCATGCCTGTTTTTGGTCACTTGTGGGGTGTGTTTCTAACATACGGTAGTTGTGGGGTCCAGTATCATATATACACACACACACACACACACACACACACATACTGGTTTTTGCCCTTCAGGAGGCCCACCAGTTTTTTGCTCATTTATGGGGTCCACCCTTTCCAGTGGTTCTACAATGCTGTAAAAAATCAGGTAAGCTAAAAAAAAAATCTCAATCACAAAAATCACTTCAATTTAACAAAATTCAAAAGTTTTTGTCAAAAAGTTTTTTGGTCACTTGCGGGGCCCGTTTCTAACATAAGGTACTTGTGAGGTCCAGTTACACACACACACACTTCTCTTGTTTTTGTATCTTTGCAGGGTGTTAGGTTACTATCTGGGGCCCATTGACCACTTGCTAACCACTGTTAAAGGTTTCCTGCACCAACAATAAATATCATTAAAAACATATGAAAATGTGAACATATGAGAAGGCTAGACAAAAATAGGACACAAGCTGGACTTTGGTTCAGTTCACTACTTCCTTCATTCCATCACTTTATCCTTTACACCTGCAAATCCATATGCCTTGTTAGCTCATTAACTAGTCTATCTGCTATGATCTTGACAAAAGATCATCAATAGGAAGACAGGGTAGTAGTATGATAATCAAATAATGATCCTAAGAACCAGCAATTGACCATTTAAAATGAATGAACCCAAGATCTAATTTTGAGTCAACACTGTTTTTTTTTTCTTATTTGTATTCCACCCTGGAGTTAACTGTGAGCACTCTTCACATTGCATAAAGTTAGCTGAATAGCATAATTGTCTATGTCTTATTTTGGCAAAATTGTGAAATCAAATCAGTGCTGATTCACCGTGCATTACAATGCAAATAAACAAACAACAAGAAGTTATCCTGAAGGCCCATGTATTTATCAAAACATGTCAGTGATCAGACTACATATTACATGTTGATAATGCGAGTACATGACACACAGTGTACTACATTAAAGATTACTAATAGAAGTGTGTTATTTGGAAACTAAACTTATGTTAAAACTGTTCCCCCATTCACTTGAATCACAATTTTGAATCCAATTGAATAATCAGACTGTACTAGCAATTTGGAGCTTTGTCATGTAGCTACAGTATCTAGCTGGCTTCATGTTAGCCATGGCAGCTGTGCGTCTCAGTGGTGGAACAAGATCATCATCTGATTGCTCGTTGGAATCGTTGTTTGGAGAAGCCTCATCACAGGTGTCTGCACAATAAATTCATCGGTATCGTACAAATGATCAGACACATCCGGCCCACTATCCATCTGCAAAAACAAAAGTTATGTCAAGACGTGCATATATTCATCCACAAATGCACATAAAACCAATAACAGCAAGGTTTATACAATTACTTGACTAAAAAAATGAATGGAATTCATGAATGGCATACCAGAATGTCTTTTGTATTCTTCCTTCCATCACGGTGTGGAGTGGACGTTTTGTTCTCCATACAGTCCTCATCAGTTTCATCACTATCTGAATAAGCAACGAGCGAAAACCTTTGGGCTTCAAAAACCTAAACATGAAAAAAAGCGAAAATCTGTTAACTTGAAGAGTCCATATATGGCGGAATCTGCCAACTAGACAAGTTAGCCAAAGCAAAAACTGTTCCTGAGATATTAGTACCATATAAACATGGCATAGTTTGATAAAAAAAGATGCATCCGGAAAGCAAACTAGAGAGAGAGTGTGTTTGTGACATGACATGACTGGAAACAAGTGTGTGTGACATTAGCTGGCTGTTATCACACCATCTAATATGAACATTGATGGCTCATTTCGGCTTAGTCTTTCTGATGTATCAGCAACTCTCATTAGCCATTACAAAGATTTGCAGTGTCTCACATTTGAGATATCGCTTTAAAACACGCAACAGCTCACACAGTGTACAATTATGACTGTTAAAATTAAAGTTGAGATAATGCCAAGTGTTGCCAAAGGAACGTAAAAACACCTACAGTGAGAACCAAACGCAAGGGCCCCATACGGGTGAGACTAGAGAAAGAGTGTGTTTGTGACATGACATGACTGGAAACAAGTGTTTGTGACATTAGGTGGCTGTTATCACACCATCCAATAAGTAATCATGACTACTTTAAAGTAATATGAACATTGATGGCCCATTTTGGCTTAGTCTTTCTGAGGTATCAGCAACTCTCATTAGCCATTACAAAGATTTGCAGTGCCTCACATTTGAAATATCACTTTAAGACACGCAACAGCTCACACAGTGTACAATTATGACTGTTAAAATCAAAGTTGAGATAATGCCAGGTGTTGCCACAGGAACATAAAACACCTTCAGTGAGAACCAAACGGAAGGGCCCCATACGGGTGTGACTAGAAACATACAAGTGTGTTAAGTTCCCCTCCCCCATCAAGAGTGTTTGTGACATGAAATGACCCCACAAGGACATGACTTGAAACGTGTGACATTAGGTGGCTGTTATCACACCATCCAATAAGGAATCATGACAACTTTAAAGCAATATGAACACTGATGGCCCATTTTGGCTTAGTCTTTCTGAGGTATCAGCAACTCTTATGAGCCATTACAACAATTTGCAGTGTCTCACATTTGAGATATCGCTTTAAAACACGCAACAGCTCACACAGTGTACAATTATGACTGTTAAAATCAAAGTTGAGATAATGCCAAGTGTTGCCAAAGGAACGTAAAAACACCTACAGTGAGAACCAAACGGAAGGGCCCCATACAGGTGAGACTAGAGAAAGAGTGTGTTTGTGACATGACATGACTGGAAACAAGTGTTTGTGACATTAGCTGGCTGTTATCACACCATCCAATAAGTAATCATGACTACTTTAAAGTAATATGAACATTGATGGCCCATTTTGGCTTAGTCTGTCTGAGGTATCAGCAACTCTTATGAGCCATTACAACAATTTGCAGTGTCTCACATTTGAAATATCACTTTAAGACACGCAAGAGCTCACACAGTGTACAATTATGACTGTTAAAATCAAAGTTGAGATAATGCCAAGTGTTGCCAAAGGAACATAAAAACACCTTCAGTGAGAACCAAACGGAAGGGCCCCATACGGGTGAGACTAGAAACATACAAGTGTGTTAAGTTCCCCTCCCCCATCAAGAGTGTTTGTGACATGAAATGACCCCACAAGGACATGACTTGAAACGCCCCCTGTTGACTTGGGCCCTTTGGCAGAGTTTATAAAGCCAACAGTTTTAAACTTGGGTTTTAAGATGGACAGTGATTTTAAACTGGATCGACAAATTAGCTCTGTGGTAAAGTCCAGCTTCTTCCAAATTAGACAGCTGGCAAAGGTCAAACCACTTCTTGCACATCAGCACTTTGAAACAGTAATCCATGCCTTCATCACATCTCGGCTGGATTACTGTAATGCACTTTATCTCGGAGTTAGCCAGTCCTCCCTTGCACGTCTCCAGTTGGTGCAAAATGCGGCCGCACGCCTGCTAACTGGAGTACGTAAGAGGGAGCACATCACCCCCATCCTGGCCTCCCTCCACTGGCTGCCTGTGCATTTTAGAGTTCATTTTAAGATTCTTTTATTTGTTTTTAAATCTTTAAATGGACTGGCCCCATCTTACCTCTCTGAGCTTCTTCACCCCTACGCCCCTGCTCGGTGCCTCCGGTCAGCTGATCTGCTGCTCCTGGAGGTACCAAGGCCCAAACGGAAGCTCAGAGGGGACAGAGCCTTTTCAGTTGCCGCTCCAAAATTGTGGAACGAGCTTCCCCTCCACATTAGACAGGCCTCCTCACTGTCCACTTTTAAAACTTGTCTTAAAACCCACTTTTATTCTTTGGCGTTCAACTCAGCATGAGACTCTACCTTAGTTTTAGTGTTTTACGGTTTGTTCTATTCATTGTTTTTAATGTTTTTTACTTTAATTTGTTTTATTTAAATTCTAAATTGTTTTATTGCTTTTAAATTGTTTTAAAAGCAATTAACAATTATTATGTTATATTTATTCTTCTGTTGCATTATGTACAGCACTTTGTTTCAGCTGTGGTTGTTTTAAAGGGCTCTATAAATAAAGTTGAGTTGAGTTGAGTTGAGAGTGTGACATTAGGTGGTGTGATAACAGTCAGCTCACAAGATATAATGACTACATCAAATCAAAGTGGACATTGGCCCATTTTGGTGACAGAACAGCATCACATGCAAGTCCCCACAGATTAGTTGTGATGACTGTCTACAATGTCTTTTTTACCTGTGTGTCAGTCTCATCCGGCTTTGTTTCCTCAAGGAACATCTGGGCTACAGGACTGGTCTCTGTCTCTACTGCTGCTGCAGGAGACTGAGGGTCCACCACCTGAAATTTAGATGCCAGACAAGGAGACATTTAGAGCTGACAGAAATCATAGCTGTATGTGGAGACATTCACAGCTAACAATGTTACCTAAAAGTAAAACAGATTCTCAAACAGCACAGAACTATAAGACTGAGATCACAACATAGTCTTTCTGAGGTATCAGCAACTCTCATTAGCCATTACAAAGATTTGCAGTGCCTCACATTTGAAATATCACTTTAAGACACGCAACAGCTCACACAGTGTATGATTATGACTGTTAAAATCAAAGTTGAGATAATGCCAGGTGTTGCCACAGGAACATAAAAACACCTTCAGTAAGAACCAAACGGAAGGGCCCCATACGGGTGAGACTAGAAACATACAAGTGTGTTAAGTTCCCCTCCCCCATCAAGAGTGTTTGTGACATGAAATGACCCCACAAGGACATGACTTGAAACGTGTGACATTAGGTGGCTGTTATCACACCATCCAATAAGGAATCATGACAACTTTAAAGCAATATGAACTAGGGATGCTCCGATCAGGGTTTTTTGCCCCCGATCCGAGTCCGAGTCCTTTGACTTTTGAGTATCTGCCGATACCGAGTCCTGATCCGATACTCTGTGTTTGTTTTTTAAGTGCCGAATTAAGTTTGTGGTATTAAACGACGCTTTGTCCTTACCACCCCTCGATATTCCAACTTTGCAAATTTGACAGTTTGCGACTGCATCGTTCTCCTCACATACTTTAAAATACTTCCACACAGCAGACATGGTGCGCCACAACTCGCCACTCCGCTTCAAAACAAACTAGCATGCTGGTCTTCTGCATATGCGCATGCCATAAACGGTGGTAGTAAATACTCATTTTATTTTTTATTTTTTTGAATCACCAATAGCCCATATATCAACAATCTAATACAAATAATGACTAAATAAATATATATAAAACCGATCTCTGATCGGGTCGTAACGTCCGAGCCCCGATCGAGTCTTCAGTTGCGTGATCGAGCCATTACAACAATTTGCAGTGTCTCACATTTGAGATATCGCTTTAAAACACGCAACAGCTCACACAGTGTACAATTATGACTGTTAAAATCAAAGTTGAGATAATGCCAAGTGTTGCCAAAGGAACGTAAAAACACCTACAGTGAGAACCAAACGGAAGGGCCCCATACAGGTGAGACTAGAGAAAGAGTGTGTTTGTGACATGACATGACTGGAAACAAGTGTTTGTGACATTAGCTGGCTGTTATCACACCATCCAATAAGTAATCATGACAACTTTAAAGCAATATGAACACTGATGGCCCATTTTGGCTTAGTCTTTCTGAGGTATCAGCAACTCTTATGAGCCATTACAACAATTTGCAGTGTCTCACATTTGAAATATCACTTTAAGACACGCAACAGCTCACACAGTGTACAATTATGACTGTTAAAATCAAAGTTGAGATAATGCCAGGTGTTGCCACAGGAACATAAAAACACCTTCAGTGAGAACCAAACGGAAGGGCCCCATACGGGTGAGACTAGAAACATACAAGTGTGTTAAGTTCCCCTCCCCCATCAAGAGTGTTTGTGACATGAAATGACCCCACAAGGACATGACTTGAAACGTGTGACATTAGGTGGTGTGATAACAGTCAGCTCACAAGATATAATGACTACATCAAATCAAAGTGGACATTGGCCCATTTTGGTGACAGAACAGCATCACATGCAAGTCCCCACAGATTAGTTGTGATGACTGTCTACAATGTCTTTTTTACCTGTGTGTCAGTCTCATCCGGCTTTGTTTCCTCAAGGAACATCTGGGCTACAGGACTGGTCTCTGTCTCTACTGCTGCTGCAGGAGACTTAGGGTCCACCACCTAAAATTCAATTAAACAATTAGTGATGTTAAATCACATCACAGACCAAACATCACATGCATTCCCTTAGATACACTCAGAATAATACTGGAAACATGATTAATATTGGAGAAATACAAAACTTTTTTACATTTATATGTCTAAAAAAAAAAAAAACTCCATGCTTAATCCAACCAACTCACCTTCATGCGCCAAGGCCATTTTGAATCACCATAGTTGTACTCAATTTCAGATCCTATTTCTATTTTCTGCAAACTAGAGAGAGAGTGTGTTTGTGACATGACATGACTGGAAACAAGTGTGTGTGACATTAGCTGGCTGTTATCACACCATCTAATATGAACATTGATGGCTCATTTCGGCTTAGTCTTTCTGATGTATCAGCAACTCTCATTAGCCATTACAAAGATTTGCAGTGTCTCACATTTGAGATATCGCTTTAAAACACGCAACAGCTCACACAGTGTACAATTATGACTGTTAAAATTAAAGTTGAGATAATGCCAAGTGTTGCCAAAGGAACGTAAAAACACCTACAGTGAGAACCAAACGCAAGGGCCCCATACGGGTGAGACTAGAGAAAGAGTGTGTTTGTGACATGACATGACTGGAAACAAGTGTTTGTGACATTAGGTGGCTGTTATCACACCATCCAATAAGTAATCATGACTACTTTAAAGTAATATGAACATTGATGGCCCATTTTGGCTTAGTCTTTCTGAGGTATCAGCAACTCTCATTAGCCATTACAAAGATTTGCAGTGCCTCACATTTGAAATATCACTTTAAGACACGCAACAGCTCACACAGTGTACAATTATGACTGTTAAAATCAAAGTTGAGATAATGCCAGGTGTTGCCACAGGAACATAAAACACCTTCAGTGAGAACCAAACGGAAGGGCCCCATACGGGTGAGACTAGAAACATACAAGTGTGTTAAGTTCCCCTCCCCCATCAAGAGTGTTTGTGACATGAAATGACCCCACAAGGACATGACTTGAAACGTGTGACATTAGGTGGCTGTTATCACACCATCCAATAAGGAATCATGACAACTTTAAAGCAATATGAACACTGATGGCCCATTTTGGCTTAGTCTTTCTGAGGTATCAGCAACTCTTATGAGCCATTACAACAATTTGCAGTGTCTCACATTTGAGATATCGCTTTAAAACACGCAACAGCTCACACAGTGTACAATTATGACTGTTAAAATCAAAGTTGAGATAATGCCAAGTGTTGCCAAAGGAACGTAAAAACACCTACAGTGAGAACCAAACGGAAGGGCCCCATACAGGTGAGACTAGAGAAAGAGTGTGTTTGTGACATGACATGACTGGAAACAAGTGTTTGTGACATTAGCTGGCTGTTATCACACCATCCAATAAGTAATCATGACTACTTTAAAGTAATATGAACATTGATGGCCCATTTTGGCTTAGTCTGTCTGAGGTATCAGCAACTCTTATGAGCCATTACAACAATTTGCAGTGTCTCACATTTGAAATATCACTTTAAGACACGCAAGAGCTCACACAGTGTACAATTATGACTGTTAAAATCAAAGTTGAGATAATGCCAAGTGTTGCCAAAGGAACATAAAAACACCTTCAGTGAGAACCAAACGGAAGGGCCCCATACGGGTGAGACTAGAAACATACAAGTGTGTTAAGTTCCCCTCCCCCATCAAGAGTGTTTGTGACATGAAATGACCCCACAAGGACATGACTTGAAATGTGTGACATTAGGTGGTGTGATAACAGTCAGCTCACAAGATATAATGACTACATCAAATCAAAGTGGACATTGGCCCATTTTGGTGACAGAACAGCATCACATGCAAGTCCCCACAGATTAGTTGTGATGACTGTCTACAATGTCTTTTTTACCTGTGTGTCAGTCTCATCCGGCTTTGTTTCCTCAAGGAACATCTGGGCTACAGGACTGGTCTCTGTCTCTACTGCTGCTGCAGGAGACTGAGGGTCCACCACCTGAAATTTAGATGCCAGACAAGGAGACATTTAGAGCTGGCCATTTTGAATCACCATAGTTGTACTCAATTTCAGATCCTATTTCTATTTTCTTCATCGCGAAAAGGCACAAATGTGGCTTGTTGTTAACTATGATTTTTTTCATGACAGTTTGGATTTTTGTGGTTGTCATTGACTAATCTTCCAAGAGATCCATCTTCTTCAGATGCATCAAGGCTGAAAAGTATAAGAAAGATCGTAGTAGTGTTTTAATCTTAAATAGTTTCATTGGAAGAAATATGTTTTAATGAATTTTCCAAGAGTATTTGCACTTTAGTTCATTCAACATCTATTAAAAGTTTGTTCTAGGGTTCATTTATCTAGCGGCTATACATCTATACAAAACATCTATCTTTACATGCTTACCAAAAGTGACAGTTCTGCCACTCAAAGTCATAGAGGAATGTGCTTTCAATGTCCGAGTAACATCGTGACTGGCATTCTTCCTGTGTGAGGAGTTTTCCCCTGTACTCCAAGACAAAGTCCCCTGGTTCAATGGGGTTCGTGGCAAACACTCCTCTTCCTACAAGAATATAATAAAGTAAAGGTATGTTACAGTTTGTTGTGAAGTGGGTTTGTGTGCAACACTAACGTCTAGTCAATGTGCCTGCAGACAATGCTCAGCACTTCCCCAGTTTGATGGCAACAGCAATAAGAGTTATTTTAGTTTCCTAAAAGAGGTCCCTATTGTATGTATTGATATGCAAGTACAGTGAATATCTGCAGTATTTTTCAGTAATTTAGCCAGTAGTAACTTCTCTGTATTTTTGGAGGGGGACCCTGTCCTGCCCTGTGAGCCATCTAGTGCAGGTAACACACCAGTAAAGCATGTGTACATCATACAAGCCAATGCAACTTTTGACATGCAACATGTCCCACAATTTGGAAGTTAAATATATATCAGACCGATGTCACTGATCCATAAACCAATCCAGATTCCAAAATAGAAATAGAGAATAAGAAAGTGCCACTTAGCCTAAGTGTTCCTGCACCATTTCATATACATATATTGGAGTAAATGGGGTACAGAGAATACAGCCTCTAATAATAAGCCTGTGGAAGCTGAACTTCATCCACCTGATCATTTTGTTTTGAGACAATGTTGAAATATGCAAAAACAAACCATAGTGTATGAGCAGTAGCTAATTCTTTTAAATTTTTAAAATATTGGGTCTTTCACAGTCAGTCACATATAGCCTACACCGAGTTGGCAACCAAGGATATGTCACTTCCAGTCAGAGCCGTTACACGGTTGGGTAAGATCAGAGACGTTCAGATATAGAAGTTCAGGTTGTGGTTTTTCAACTTGGTACACAACAACTCAGGCAATGTCTCAGAGTATCTAGAGCCGGCCGGCGGCAACCAAGAGAACGACCACAAATATGACTGACGGTGAAATACTTAATATTTTAAAATGTATGGACAACCATCGACCCAGATCGTGATGAGTTTTCTTAATATAGCTCTTTGTCAGCATATACAAGTGATTGAAACTAAGACATAATGGGGGACAAGCATTAGACAAAGGTTTAAAATGCCACGTTTTCACATATATCTCTGTGGAGGAAACAGTTTGTTTTCCCCCACAGCTCTGACCGGAAGTGACGTTTCCTTGGTTGCCGACTCGGTACTGACATTTACATGAACAAATCGTGTTCCCTTTACCAAGACACCACAGGTATTTAAACTGAAATGGGACAGTGTGCAAATAGGCCTAGTGGTTGCAGAGATGTACTCATTTCATTGCCACAACAAAAGCCTCTACTTCAGTGGACACTTCAGTAGAATATTTTAACAAAGCACACTGTCTTGCCTGGACTGTAAAATATCACACTAATTTCTATCAGTCTGTCTGATTGAAATTCTCTGTCAAAAGCAAAAAAGCCACATACGTATAACCTGAACCTAAACTCTCCTTTGTATGCACTTTATGGGTTTGCTTTTGAAATGCATAAGTTGTGTAAACGGAACTACTGCCACTTACCTTTGTCACTGTTGATATGTCTTGCCAAAAGGCCTGGCTTGTCAGTGCCAGACAGGATATGTGTTTTTGCATCATCTGCAGGCTTGATCCTTCTTCTCCTGGACATAATGGACCTGGAAGAACATTTTTAATCGTTACTCCACATTCACCATAAGAGAATTGTTCAGTGAGCCAATTATATCCACCACTTTTCGGAGAATGACGGCTGCACAAAAATGCATCTGCACAAAATGATCAGAAATAATTTAACATTGTGCTAATGTTCAGACTAGTTCAAGACCAGCTGCAAATAGACTACCAGCAACAGCAGGTCAGACGAGTAAACTAAGCAGCCACTGAGACAGTTTGCTTTTGTTTATGTAGCCTAATAAAGTAAAAGCCTAAAATTAAAATCAGCCCAGTGCGTGATATAAAGCTGCCGCTTCAAGTGGAGATTTTTTTCGCCACATATTGTCCGTTCATTCATCATCCTCTGAATCAAACAGGAGGTGGGACCGTGAGAAATCCGCCGCACTACATGTAGTTCGCTATGATTAGTCGCATCACTCCCCCTTTACCCCCGCTCTCTCGTCCAGCTGACGTACTGCCAGCAGAGCAGCTACTGTAACGTAGGCCTACGTTAAAGTAATGGCCTTTTAGCCCGCAGGTAACATTATAGCTAACCACAAGTAAGTCTGTGTAGGTTCTCAGTCATCCAGGTCATGGTAATCCAAAAAGGGTTTCAAAAAAGGCAACTGGACTTGTAGATTTTATTTTATTTTTTTTGTATGCTGTTCAGTGCAGTGAGGAGTGTACAGACTTGTACATTGGGGAAACTAAACAACCCATCCATAAACGCATGTACCAGCACAGGAGAGCCAGCTCATCAGGTAACGATTCAGCGGTCCACCTACACTTGAAGGACAAGGGACACTCTTTTGAGGATAACAACGTCCAAATCTTAGCCAGAGAAGACAGATGGTTTGAAAGAGGAGTAAAGGAAGCATCTATGTCAGACTGGAAAAACCTTCACTAAACAGAGGAGGTGGACTGAGATTCAATTTACCATCTATTTACAATACAGTGTTAACTTCTGTCCCCAAGAAGTTTCAGTCTCTTTCACCCCACACAGCAGGGGACTCCTATGCGGATCCGCGTTCAAGTCGCCAAACCCGCGTGACTGTCACATTCGTTTTGGCTCCGCCCAGAGGTTCCGCTCCGCCTCCAGGTGGCGCGCAAAATTCCACTGTCGTACAGCTGTTCCGGAGCGGACCTGTATCGGATCCGCGGACGCGCCATTACGTTTGAATTTAAACAGTACGCAACGCAAGGCAAGAGACAGATCAGATCTTTTCTGGACACGGTTGATGCCTGCGCTGAACCCTCTTGAGTAAGTATATTGATTTATTGACATATTGCTACATTCACAGTAAACATTGGCCTTTGTTTTTTACCATTATGTGTTAATAATTTGTTTAAATGAATGAATGAATGAATGACTGTCATTTTGTGCCGCTATTAACGTTAGCTGAGATGTGATAATCATGTGAGCCTACTTGATTTAAAATGGGATAGCAATTTCGGTAGAATATGTTATGGTAGTGTGATTAAAAAACACGTTGTTTGATCTGACCTGTTTTAATGTGTCGCTGATTTATGTAGCCTGCTAAAGGCGTAGCTGCTAACCTTAGCTAGCATGCTGCTAGGCGCATTTGCATCATTTTGCAAGTTGCTAATGCCTATATGAGTTCACGGTTGCGATGCAAACTATAGATCAAGCTGATAAATTGGCACTAGTATTTCAGCCAGTGAAGTGGGGTCAACATTACAGTCTATCTGCTGTGATAGCTAATGTTAGCAACTAGGTCCATTCACTCGGCACATCAACGGTTAGCATAGCAGCTAGACCGATAATTATCGTTGTGAAAATCAAAATTCCACTGGAGCTTCAAGCGGTTTTGAGCAGTCACTATAACATTACAATGTCATTTTCAGCACATAGCTAATTTAGATACACTTAAATTTGATTTTGGTCGCTTCTTCTTCTTCTGAGTCTTGGCAGATGACTATTTTGTAGTAGCCTATACCTCCACAACAGGAGTATGTAATACTGTGAACTTCATGGAGTCTAGGCTTATATTAAATCAAAATAAATATATATATATAATCTTTTAATTAAACCAGGATTATGAAGGTAAATAAATAAAGCTTTCAGTCTCTCACATGCCCTTTTCTTCCAGAATTTCTTCATTCCCTGCCCTGTTTATAACGTTGTAAGTCACTTTTCTTTTTTAATTGAATGTCTTACTTATATCATAATGATTACAATATCATATTGTATTTAAGCATTTGGCTTTGGATGCTACATGCCACAGGCTAAACATCCCACTCAGCAAAAGGACTGCGCGGCGGATCTATCGGCGGCTTCCGGATGCACTCAGGAACGGATCTGCTACGAAGGCGGACCGCGGACGCCGAGTGGATGCAGCGCGGACGCGGAGCGGCGGGTCCGTTTGGGACCCGTAAATTGATACAGGCGAGGAGAAGCGTAATTAGCCCTTTAGCCTGGCTACTACAGCAATAGGTGTAAACTTAAATCTGCATTGCCTTGTATTTTTAACCATTGTCAACAGAAAATATTATATAAGCATTTGGCTTTGGATGCTGCATGCCACAGGCTAAACATACATATCTGTTTGTTTGATTACAGGTGCCCTGAGGAAAAACTAATTTACACGTTCAGCCACGGATGAGGAGGTCACAAAGCATGCCATCACGGTTCAACCTGGCGGCAGATCGGGCGACTAGGAGACGTCCCGCCTGCTTCCAAAAGAAGGGAGTGTCCTAGGCAAAGAGGAATAATAATTAAAGCATATTTTTATTTAACTTCTTGTCGTTCACCAGTTATTCATTTTCTGATATTTTAGCTGTGTATAACGCAGCATTTCACTGAAGTTGTAGCTTAATAGATGGCATATTTTATGTCTGCACCGACCTGGCGCCTGTATAAAGCACTAAATTGGGTTTTGACCACATAATGAATGTAGTAACCTAACAAAAACATAGACTATAACCTATAACTTTCCATAAATGTTAATGTCAATTTTATATTTCCATTGAGCTATCACTTTTGTACAGTAAATGCATGACTTGAACATTTTCTGTTGACAATATTGTTAGGTTAAAAATACAAGGTAATGCAGATTTAAGTTTACACTTATTGCAGTAGTAGTCAGGCTCGTTTTTTTATCCTATAGTTTAGTTTAACCTACATGAACAGAAGGGATTTTGAAAATGAGATAAACAGGTCCAAAACGGACCCAGGCCAGATGAGCCTTTGAGTCCGCTGCGGGTCCGCGGCGGATGTATGTATCAATTTGCGGGTCGCAAACGGACCCGCCGCGGAGGTGAGGCTTTAATCGCGGATGCGGAGCGGATGCAGCGCGGAGCCACGGCGGATCCGCGATCCGCCTTCATAGCGGATCCGTTCCTGAGTGCATCTGGACCCCGTTACGGGTCCGCGGGTCCGATCCGGAAGCCGCCATACATCCGCGGCAGATCCGCCGCGCTGTCCTTTTGCTGTGTGGGACACCTTGACACTGGAGCCTCAGACGGACAAGAGTCGTTAGAGAACCATTCATAGTTAAGAGGACAGGGACCAAAACAGTCCCCCCATCACAACAGATAAGTACCCAGTCGTTAGTGGGAATAGTTGCACCAGTTTCGGGTTATTAGCATAACAAGCAAGGTTTCTCAGGAGGAGTTCCTATTTACACCTCAGACTTCCCACCAGTCCCCCAGAACTGAAAAAGCTATGAGTGGTGAAACGTCTTCTCTAAAAAAAAAATCTACAAGTCCAGTTGCCTTTTTTGAAACCCTTTTTGGATAACCACGTGTAAGTAGCCTAGCTAAAGTTAGTAGCTAATCGTTATTGTAATAAAGTAATTTACGTCACTAATATAAACGATATAAACTGTACAAAAACCATGCATATACATATATCATTTTGTCGCGGTAAATGTGGTACAATATTTACTGATTTTCAACTGAACACTCAGCTTACCGTCACGTTTTCGTCTTCGTCTTCTTCTTTTTCTTTTTTTTCTTCTTCTACTTCTACTTCTTCTCTTGGATTCGCGGCAGATCCTACTTCCGGTTCGAACCCGGAAGTACGTCACCGCCGGAAGTACGTCACCACCAAAGCACTTAAGTGTGTGTGCATACTTCCTGTGTGTGTGGGGGGGGCTACGCTGCCTTCCGGTCGCCAGGGGCGGTAGTGAGCAAAACGCTCACACACACTTTCACACACATCTCCACTTTTTGTCACCATGGGGGACATGCAATAAAAAAGCGAGAGGGCCATCAGGGGGAGCTGATGAGCTCATTTTGATTGAAATCAGTCTGGGGCCCGTCATTTTGGGCCCCGCGTCGGTTGTGGGCCCCCCACTGTTGGTGGGCTCCCACCGCTCAGACCCCCTGAAGTAATAAATGCAAGTGCACACACACACACACACACACACACACACACACACACACACACACATTTGTTGTTTTTGTATCTTTGCAGGGTTTAAGGTTACTATCTGGGGCCCAAGAATAGTTTCTATTGCACATAGAAATAGACTGCATTAGGGATCTATATTTCAAATTAAATTGTGTACTTCCTTCGTTACGTCTCTTTTCTCTCTCTACATCTGCAAATTGTTAGCTCAGTAACTACTGTCTGTGCTATCATCTTAACAAAAGATAAATAACAAGAAGACAGGGCAGTAGCATAGTAATCAGATTTAGATTTTTTTTATTTTTTTATTTTATTATTGTGTCAAGCATTAGCATGCCCAGCCCACAAGGGCTTACAAGACACCATTATAAAACACAGACGGACCAAAAACCAAAAGTAGATGCTAAACAATACTAACATTAACGATCTAAACTATCCTGACGTTTCATCCAGGCTTTAGTAACAAAAGAGGCTAACTTATGAACATTAAAAGTAAACAAACATTCCATCCTGACATCGTCATTACTCCAAAATATTGAGCATATTGGGTTTTGAGCAAACAGTTCACTTATAACAGGTGCTCTTAGTTCATCATGGAAGGGACAGTATAAAAGAAAATGTGATTCATTCTCCACTTCTCGTAAATCACAAAGTTCACAAAGTCTCTGTTCATCAAATGCACTGTGCATTATAATGCCAACAAACAAAAACAAAAATATGGCTTTAGGCAACTAAACTTATGAGGCTAACAATAACATAAAATACTTACAATGAAGTATAGCAGCTAGGGGTGGTAAGCTTAGCTGTGATATGGAGTTGTTGACTGTGTACTATGTTAGATTTTATTTAACACCTAACATGTATTTAATCGACAGTTAATAGTAACGTTACAAGCTAGCAGAAACTGAGGTAAATTAGCGTCCATTCATACCTTCAATGTCGTGGATAAAACCTTCGATCCAGTTACTGTATCCCTAAATTAACACTGCCCGGGGGATGTTGCAGTCGGTACTGGCCCACTGTTCCACATTTTGTATAGTTAATTCAGGCAGACAGGCAGAGCAGCTGAATCTCTGATGATCGTATGCGTCAGAGTCACACTTCCGGGTTTGTGTACCCCTCAACGGCGTTCGAGTTTTCAAAATGGCCGCCAGGTGAATAAGGCGAATGATGGCTAACTCAGGGCTAGCAGGGTTCCTGCGGAGTCTTAAAAAGTCTTAAATTTGATAATGCCAATTTAAGGCCTCAAAAAGTCTTAAATACGAGCATATTTTGCATTGTATGTCTTAAATTACATTTTGTCAAGTCTTAAATCCTTACATCCATTCACCGCTTCAGTCTCATTTTGTTCAATGCGTCGGTGACATTCACAGTTAGTTCCATGTGTTCTGTGTAGTTATTAAATATAACTATTAGCAGTACGCTGAAATTAAACTACAAAGACCTGGGAGTGTAATCCGGTGTTCAGCCTGGTTTGTAATGTGTTACTGCACTGGGTGTGGTACTGTCCTATGGCGCAGGTGAAGCGGGGAAATTTTATCGTCACATCACGTTTGTTAGTGTTTTTTGCCTCCTTTTGGAATTCGAGACTTCCTCTGTCACATGAACCTTGTTGTCAACTTGGGAAACTGGCAAAATGTAAATTAAATGATTGCTGGCTTTGTAACGTGGAGTTGGAGAAAAGCATAGCGCCACGTTTGCTAGTAGTATGCTTCAACATGAAGTAACAAGGAGACGAAGTGGAGGGATTTCAGCACAATACATTTATTAAACAGAACCATATAAAGCCAGGTCTCACGGCATTTTACAGAACACTATAATAACCGAAAATAAAATGTTCATGGCTTGTAGCCTTCACCAGCATCCATTACGGAAATGGAGGAAGTAAAAAAAAAAAGAGATGGATTCAAGAGTGACACCTGCTGAACTAAGTGATGAAAACAAAGGAGGCGCCGATTTTTTAATTATACCACAACAAAACAAAACAAAACTGTGCCTGCCTTTCCCTTCGAGACCGCTCGGCCAGTCCGAGACATTGCGAGACCAAGAGACCCGTGACCAAGACAAGACCGAGACCAAAGACTGTCGAGGCCGTGACAAGACCAAGACCACGAAAAAGTGGTCTTGAGACCGGTCTCAAGACCAAGACTGGTCTCAAGAACTACAAGTCTACAATATAGCCATTTTAATGAGAAGCTCGGACGCTCTTGAATGTGTTGAATGATATTTTATTCGAACAGTGGTCCAACAAATAAAAGAAATCACATTTATTACTGCCCCGGGGGTAGGGAGTGGATAAAACCTGTTGAAAGAGTGCCCGCCCGTATGCGACGCATTGCACCCATATACAAACAGGGATCATCTGATTGGTCACTACCAGCCGGCCTTCTATTGGTTGACAGCGTTGATACACCAAACTTCCGCGAGCAGAGAAAAATTCCGTGAGCGCACATATTCCGTGAGAGCAAGAGGGAGAGTTGGAGATTGAGCGCAGGAAATCTGCGCGAGCAACATCGTAACAAGTGCGTGGACACAGTTTGAGCACGCGCAAAGCACATTTGAGAGCGAGAGCAGAGTTTTGAGAGATAATATCACAAAATCTGAGAATGAAATTGATAAATCCTGCTCTCGCAACAATTTAAAATGCTCTTGCATTTTGATAGGAAATTCATTCCATAATATTTGGTTCCCATGCCAGCATCCGAGTCTCCTCAACAGACTTCACCAGGGACTGTGTCACCAGTCAAACAGCAGAATGCAGCTGGCGTCACAAGAACGAGGTCAGGCCTGTATTCACAGATTTACAGGATTTGTTGTTGTTGACTTATGTGTGAAATATGATGAACACTGATAGCAAGAGCTGAGACACTGTTTTGTTGACTATACAAAGAATGTTTATGGGTTTGTATTGAAGCCAGAGCTAAGGTTAAATTGAAATGCAGCTACAGGTAATTTCTGACCTAAAGGGAGATGTGGTGTAATTGTATTTTGTTTACATGTGATGACATTATAGACAGGTGAATGCTGGGCAGTTCGAGGTCAACAGAAAGGGACATTGCCGCCTGTTACATGCAGTTTAAGTTTATGCAGTAAACGTACAGGAAATAACTATACGGTGTCATTATTTAGAATTAGAACCCGCACAGACAACACAACAAGAGCCACAGATAATGAGTGGATGTTAGTCCCTCTGCTGTTTCCTGCTGAAGTCCACTATCAGTTCCTTAGTTTTGCTGACGTTCAGCAGGAGGTGGTTCTCCCGGCACCAGTCCTCCAGGTGGGACACCTCCCTCCTGTAGGCTGTCTCGTCGTCGTGGGAGATTAGTCCTACAACAGCGGTGTCGTCAGCAAACTTGATGATGATGCTGGAGTCTGAAGTGGCCTCGCAGTCGTGTGTGTACAGCGAGTACAGCAGAGGGCTGAGCACACAGCCCTGGGGGGATCCAGTGCTGAGTCAGGGGGGCTGAAGTGTGGTGACCCACTCGGACCACCTGTGGTCTGCCGGTCAGGAAGCTGTAGATCCACCTGCACAGGGAGGAGTCCAGGCCCAGGCCATGCAGCTTAGCAGGTAGTCTGGAGGGAACTATGGTATTGAATGCTGAGCTGTAGTCAACAAACAGCACTCTCACATAGTTTCCCTTACCAGTGTCCACGTGGGAGAGGGTCTTGTAGAGGAGGAGGTTTATGGCGTCATCTGTAGATCTGTCCGGCCGGTATGCAAACTGTAGTGGATCCAGGGTGGTGGGCAGAAAGCACTATGTACCAGAGGCATACCAGAATGTTTTTTGTGACCTTCCATAGAACATCAGTTCCATCACTATCTGAATGATCAATGAACCATAGCAACAGATGCTCCTGAGACTACAGTAACATACACCACCCAGCCAAAAAAAAGTCGTCACTGAAAAAAAAAGGTCACACAGTGTAATAATCAGATTTATTTCCATCCAGTGTTGCATTCATTTTTCACCAAGATCTTGTATTGATGATGGAAGAGTTGACCACTGCACAAGCTTCTCCAGCACATCCCAAAGATTCTCAGTGGGGTTAAAGGGGAACTTATTTTTATTTATTTATTTTTTTTACAACCTGGACCTTATTTCTGGCATATAATACGATAATTTACCAACCCATATAACTTGGGGGTCATTTGGAGTTATTCGGAAGATATTTAGATCTAGCGGAGGACCACGTATATCCACATAGTGAGAGTGATCGGGATACCGAAATGCAGCCTCTAAATGATGCATTATCTGCTGCAAAACTCATTTCATTTAATTTCACCACTATTTTCCTATGATACGCTCGTGCTAGTCCCTGTTGAGTCTGGAGTTACGTGTTATCTATTGCGAATATGGTCTGTTGTTCTTTGGCCAGCTGACTCTCTCTGTCTCCGCATTAGAGGGTGACATGGGAATCGTCACTCTGATCTTAACCCCCCCCCCCCCCCCCCCCCCCCCCCCCAAGTCCCGTCCTGCTCCCTGTGTTGTTGTCTAAAGTTATCAGAGTATGTTGTGTAATAGAAATTTTTATTTCTTTGTCTCGGCCACTACAGACGGCCAACTTCCCCCCTTCCCAACATGAGATACTGG
Source organism: Planiliza haematocheilus (assembly GCA_005024645.1). NCBI lineage: Eukaryota > Metazoa > Chordata > Actinopteri > Mugiliformes > Mugilidae > Planiliza > Planiliza haematocheilus. The sequence continues at coordinate 764,948 of SRSE01001219.1, forward strand.
GCCCTTTTGTCTTTGTGGATTGTGATGTCTGGACTCGGCTTTTCACTTGAGTGCAAGATCCTGCAGGATGCTCCAGGTGTAAAACACCAACGGGGGGTCGGCGTCGCTACCTGCAATAGACAAAAGGGTGTGGCAACACTTCCCAGTGGGGGCACCCCTGCAGCAGACAAAGGGATGCAAATGGGATGTTCCTCAGGTATAAATGTTTAGGTTACCCCACATTCGGGGTCCTTCTTCACTTTTGACCGCTCGCGTGTTGATTGACCTTTTCTTTGCAAAGAAAATAAAACCTTGTCGGCCGGCAGAAGTCTCCATTTCATTCTTCACCAGCAGCAGAGGAAGAGGCAGAAAACTTCCACAACAGTTGCCCAACTTGCCCCCCTGTAAGCATGTTTAGGCTACACTTAGGCTACACATGCATTACCTGCAGGTCTAGGTGATTTCATTACATAGATCTTCTCACACTATGCGGAGCGCAGCCATTCCAACGTATTTGAGTCGGGATTAGTGTCTTACCTCCACCTTTTCATGTCATAACTGGACTCTTCCGTCTCGCTCCTGCCCGCTCCCGTTGATTATTTGTTCTATCCCTGCGGGACCTGCGGGAAAAATTGTCACCCTCTACTCCGCATCCTACCTTCAACAAGCATCCGTATACTCTGGCTCAAAACGGTAAAGACAGGAGTCCTCCACAACCTCAAAATTGGCAAAATATTCAACCATGTTGCAAAAAACGAGCAGTAGCAAATTACAGGTGAACAAGCCATGCAGGGTGTGTGGGGTGCTCAGAGATGACATCACCCAGGTCAGAGATTAGTAGGTCAATCTACAGAATCTGGATTATGATAACAGATAACTCTAGGGCAAGCGGGCGCCAGGACGAGGGGGATGTCACCATCACTCCCACAATCAGAGATTGGGTACCAAGTCCCAACAGCTACCAGCTCAGTGCAAGAGCTGCTGACCTGAGAATGAAGATCATAGCACAATTAGAAGCCTGGAACCCCCGTCGAATACCGAAGCTGACTTGTAAAGTACCTTCAGAAGACACATAATAGCAGAGTGTAAGATGCTAGCCGGGTCAGCGTACATGGAGAGACACAACCAAGTGGCAGGAACATCTGTACCCAGTATGGAATAGAAATACCCAAAGTACCCCGCACCACAGAAGGTGGCTGAGATCAACAGGGCCAAGGTTGCATGCCTTTCTTTCTCAATCGACAGAGGCCACAAGTTTGGCAGTACACATGTTCGGAGGGCAAATCCTAGGGTACAGGAGAGAGGGGAGTATAACATGTACAGCATAGGCCACTTGTTTGTGGTACCTGTAGCTACACTGGTCCAACAAAAAGGCCACGATTCTTACTGATGTCTTGATTTCTCTTTTATTTTTTCCGCCTTCACCGCCGAACAAATCGTGAGACACCGTGAAAACTATAAAGTCAAAAAACAGAATCGTATGAGGCTAATACAATGTAAACAGATAGACACTTACTCAAATGTATTGTAAACCACTAAATAATTGTACAAAAATGCAACAAAAAAAACACAAATACCGTGTGCGCCTCTTGGACACAGTGAGAATTTTTACAAGGATGCACCATAGCTTCCTGCCTCCATGTTAGTGGTCCCGCTTCTAACCCACAATCCCACACTTCCCACACAAGGTCATGTGATCATATAATTTCAAAATAAAAGTCCTCACAGGAAGGTTTCTCATTTATTGTCTTTTACTTGTATTCCTATTTATTAATCCTTTTTAAAATATTTAAATCTTTGTATTTACAAAACATGAAATGTATATTTATTAAAACAATTAACCTGTCCCACAGACAGTTACACTCCCACCAAATTAGTATGATTTATGATCACCTTTACCCTTGAATAAATCTACTAATTTTTAAACAATACACAATAACTGGTATAAGAACTCTGAGATCTATAACTGCATTTGCATCTCTCAACACAAGTACATGTAATAGTAACTATGGAATTACATTTAGTTACTCTCCACTAAGACAACAAGTTTGTGAATAGGACGCTCAATAATGGATGGATTAGTGAGCCTTTGACCTTCTTTCCCTAATTTCTTGCTACCTATCTGTATGGTGGCCTTCCGCACCAGACCATCATCGTCTGTACAAACATTTACAACTCTTCCCATTCTCCATTCATTGCGGGAAGCCCCCTCTTCTTTGAGAATGACAACATCTCCAACCTTAACATTTCGTCGTGGAGAATGCCACCGTTGCCTTAGAGCGATGTTTGCCAGATATTCTTTCTTCCACTTACTCCAGAACTGTTCTGTTAAATATTGTACTCTGCGCCACCTTTTCTTGGCATACAGATCTTCTGCCACAAATTTTCCTGGGGGAGGCAGAGGAATAGAAGTTTTCATGGTGAGTAAATGGTTCGGTGTAAGTGGCTCTTCACCTTTAGGATCACTGATGCTGTCAATAGTGAGTGGGCGGCTGTTTATTATTGACTTGGCTTCATAGAAAAATGTTCTCAGGGACGCATCATCCAACCTCCCAGCACTCTTTGAGAGGACCCAAGTCATGACACTCCTCACTGTCCTAATCTGCCGCTCCCATACACCTCCCATGTGACTAGCATCAGGTACGTTCATTACAAGGTCACACTGCTTCTCTGCTAAAAAGGCAGCCAATCTGTCTTTGTCCACTTCATTCAGAGACTTTGAGAGTTCATTCTTAGCCCCTACGAAATTTGTCCCTTGATCTGATCTGATCTCTCTTACAGCTCCTCGGATAGCTATAAAACATCTCAAGGAATTAATGAAGGCATCTGTTGTTAGATCTTCAAGCATTTCTACGTGGATAGCTCTCGATGATAAACAAGTGAATATCAGACCATATCGCTTACTTTCTTTCCGACCCTGTTTGGTTAGAAAGGGTCCAAAACAGTCCATCCCGCAGAACGAGAATGGTGGTGAGGGGTCAATACGATTTACAGGCAGATCAGCCATTTTTTGTGTTTCTGATGGCCTGCGAGCTCTTCTGCATGGGACACATTGTTTGATGCAATTCGCCACAACCTTGCTGCCACCAACAACCCAGTAGCCATTTGCTCTCAGTTCATTTAGAGTTTGACCTCTGCCTTGATGCTGGGTTTTCTCATGACAATAGTCCAAGATCAGGCGTGTGACAACACCATGTTTGGGCAGGATCACGGGATGTTTCAGGTCAAAAGGTAAGGAAGCTGCTTTTAATCTCCCTCCCACCCTAAGGACACCCTCTTGTAATACTGGATCAAGCGGAAACAATTAGTTACTATGTGATAGTTTTCCCTGCTTAATCTTTTGAATTTCCTCTTTGAAGGCATCTCTCTGTGCTAATCTGACAAGCACTAAACCAGCCCTTCTCCTGTCCTCAACTGTTATAAGCTTGGATGATCTGTCTTTTTGTGCTAGCCGTAGAATCCGAGCTACTACGTTCACTGCAGTATGCCACTTAGAAAATCGCTTGAATCTCTCCAGGAAATTTTCTTCCTTGACTACATCAATTTGCAGTGCTTGTGTTGTTTTTACCTCGGGATCTCCCACCATAAGCTCTGGAGTTGTTTTTACTGTTGCGATTTCTCTCTCCCAGAGGAACTTTGGTCCAGTAAACCAGTTGGAGTTGATCAAGTCTGCCACCTTGAGGCCTCTGGAGGCATGATCCGCTGGATTTTGATCGGTATTGATGTAATACCACTGGGCTGGATCGGTTGTCTCTCTAATCCTCTGGACTCTGTTTGCAACAAAAACATGAAACCTACGTGCATCATTAGCAATGTAGCCTAGAACTACTTTTGAGTCTGTCCAAAAGTATTCTTGATCGATTTGGAGTTCCAGCTCCTTTTTTAACATGCTGCTAACTGCTGAGGACACAACGGCAGCTGTTAACTCAAGTCTTGGTATGGTTATTACCTTTGTGGGAGCAACTCTGGCTTTGCCTATGATTAGCGAGCAATGAACTTTATCTTCACTCAGCACTCGGATGTATGAACACTGACCGTACCCGTGGCTACTTGCATCTGAGAAGTGATGCAATTCGACTCTTTGAACCTTTCCTAAGGCTTCAGGAGCAAAGCATCTTGGGATTTGGAACTTTTGCAGACTCTTTAGATCATTCAGCCAATCTTTCCACTGAGGCTGCAAGTCTTTGGGCAATGGTTCATCCCATGCTATGCCCTTTTGACACATTTCTTGTAGTACTTTCTTTCCCAATAGGAGAAAGGGAGCAAGAAAGCCTAGAGGGTCAAACACAGAGGCTACCATTGAAAGGATTCCTCTCCGTGTTGCTGGTTTCTCGTCCAGGGATACACTGAAAGAGAAAGTGTCACTGTTCACGTTCCACTTTACTCCCAAAACGGTCTGAACAGGGAGATCTCCATGACTGAGATCTACATCATGAACTCCACTGGCTCGTTCACAGTCAGGTATTGACTCCAGGACTTCCCTGTTGTTGGAGATGAACTTGTGGAGATGTAGTTTCCCCTTTGCACACACAGTTTGTGTCTCTTCCACTAATTTGATGGCTCTATCTGCAGATTCTACACTGATGAGGCCATCATCGACATAAAAGTTTTTCTTAATGAAGCTGGCTGCAGATGGATAGTCTTTTTCATTTTTGTTCGCCAAGAACTTCATACCATAGTTTGCACAGCCAGGGGAGGACGCCAGTGGTGTAGTCGAGGGGGTACGCCGGTATACGGCGTATACCTACTTATTATTCAGTCAGCATTGCGTATACCCACTTCTAAATCCCCCCTGATGCGCACCAATCAGTAATATCTGTGAGCCAGATTGACAATTTCTTCCTCAGGTATGGTGAAGCCATGACCCACCCTCCTCTGCCTCTAATTGGCTGGTACTCGCTGCCTTCACTGATTAGATTGGCTAACTTTAGACATGAGGACTGATGAGCCAATCAGAGGCAGAGTAGGGCGGGTCATGCCGAGCAAACCCGCTAACGGCTCAGGTGCCAGTGAAAAAAAAAAAAAGCCTCAGGTGCACTTAACGATAACGGCAGCGGCAGAGTGACCAAACAACAGGCGGAGGTGTGCCGAGTTGATGGAGGACATATCCTGAGGTAAGTTTTAAAGTGGTTTCCAAATGAATCATTGTTTAAATCGTTTTTGTTCTGGCAATATGACTGCACAATTAGAGGAGAAGAGGTTTTGTTGCCAGTAGTTAAACTGTGCGAGTCAGTAACGTTATCCTAGCACAGCAGTAACGTTAGTTTGAAGCTAGCTAGATTGGGATAATGTGGGGAAACCGTATCATTGTTGGTTTTCAGTAAGTGTTTAATCAACCCAGTTTGCAAGAATTTCATACCAGACTGTAATGTTAGATGATTATCTCAATGTCTGTGAAGCTTGTTTGATATTGTAACGGTCTAAATTATAACGTTAGCCAAGTTACTTAGCCCTGGGACAAATAGTTTAAACAAATAATATTGAGGTGTAATCAGGCTGTCTTATTTTGTATAGGGACAGATAACAATGAAAAGGAAGGGAGATATTGCTGACTTTTTTGTAAAGAGGCATAAATCAGGCCCAGACCAGGCCCAGGCAGACCCCAGCCCTGAAACCAGCAGCCCGGGCAGCCCCCAATTGGGCGCTAGCCAGGCAAGTCAGTGTGAGCATAGACAAGGACCCAGTCTACCACCACAAGGTCAGAACATGCAGTGGCAGTAAATTGCATCTCCAGTTTATTGAAAAGTGAAGACTTTTGCCAGATAATGTTGAGTTAGCTTGTAACAATACATGAATTTATGTGTGATGTTGTTTTATTGCTGTTCTATTATTTTGTCTGTATCCATGTTTTTTTTACACAATGCTAACATTTTGTACATTAATATAAAGAGGTGTGTGTGGTGTGTGTGTGTGGGGGGGGGGGGGGTGTGTGCGTGTAGGTGTGTGCGTGTAGGTGTGTGTGTGAGAGAGAGATGCATAATTTTTTTTTTTTTTATATATAGACATCAATAATGACTGGCCAGACCTGTGGAGTGCTAAACAAACAGAAGACTTCAAATCCAAGAACCCATGGTTGGGATCCAAAAACAAAAAATTGGGTAAGTTTCACTGTTTCTGGACTATCGGTACTTTTAAAAAAAAAGTGAAAATTGTGAGTATACCCACTTCTCCAGGGACCATTACACCACTGGAGGACGCCGCTCCAAAGAGGTGAACCTTCATACGGTATTCTTTTGGCTCTTTACTGGTGTCCCCATGTTCCCACCAAAGAAACCTCAAGAAATTTCTGTCCTCTCTGCTTACATGAAATCTATGAAACATTTTCTCTACATCGCAGATGATTGCAACTGGATGTCTGCGGAATCTACAGAGCACTCCCGTTAGACTGTTGGTGAGATCAGGTCCAGTCAGTAAGTGATCGTTTAGTGCTGTGCCCTCATACTTGGCCGAACAATCAAAAACAACTCGAATTTTCTCAGGTTTTCTTGGGTGATAAACACCTTGATGTGGAATGTACCACACATTTCCAGCCTTGGGGAGGTCTTCAGCCCTCTCTGCTTCCCCACCCTCGATGACACCTGTCATGAATTTAACATAGTCCTCCTTGAATTTGGGATTTCTCTCAAGTTTCCCTTTTAGGTACTTCAGTCGTAACAGAGCGAGACGCTTATTTTCCGGAAGATGTGAACGTGTTTTAAAGGGAAGTGGCATTTCCAGGTGACCATCTGAGTTCTGCTGTATTGTTTGGTTAAGGATTTGCATGAACTGGATATCATCTTGTGATATGGTCTTTTCACCACAGTTCGTGTCTTTAAAATCCGATTCCAGGACTCTGATAACAGCAGCTGGCGTGAGGGATGGAAGTTCTTTGACGGATACACGATGGCATATACCTGTCACCTCTGTTGACTTAGCGACCTTTGGTGAGCTGCCAACAATGCTCCATCCTAAGTCGGTCTTAATGGCATATGGCTCTTCATCACCACCTGTAATAACTTGTCTTGGTGCTAATGCTCTACAACAGTCGTAGCCTATTAAGAGTCCAACTTCACAATCTAACAACTCTGGTATTTCCTGTGCTATAGCATTCAGGTGCTTCCATCTCTTAGCTGTTGCAGGAGTAGGAATGTGTGAGCGTTCAAGTGGGATAAAATCTCTCGTGTACGCAGGTGGCAAGTTAATAAAGCTATGTGAGGAAAACCCCCTAACTCTGAGACCAATAACCTTGTCACTCTGAACAATGGAATCTTTTCCCATCATAGTGGTAAGCTTTAGCTTGACTGGCTCTAAACCTGCACCCATCTTCTCACATACCTCTTTGTCCACAAAGGTGGTGCTACTCTGAGTATCTAACAATGCATATACTAATTTCTCTGTCTCAGGGTTTGCAACTGATGAGAGCCACACAGGCACTATCATGGATGTGCTCCCACCATCATCTTTGTCAACAGAGCAAGAAAGTGAAGATGAATTTTCTTCTGCCTGCACAGCATGAGAGGATGTGTCAGGAGCAGTGTTGCGGTACTTGTGCAACGGTGTTGGATGGTGTTTTTTACATATACTACAGGTTGCTTTGTTTCTGCAGTCCTTTGAATTGTGTCCTTTCTTAAGACAGCCAAAACACAAATTTTTGTCCAGTATGAACCTTTTCTTTTCTTCTGTTGGTTTATTAGTGAATGTCTGGCATTTGTGGATGGAGTGACTTTCACCACAGTACATGCATTTGAATGGACTTGAAGAACTGAATGGCGTGTTCGCCCTCATTGATTCACTTGCATCCCTTGCGCTGTTTTCCACAGTGCCTTGTGTTCTCATCACTGTATTGAATTTTTCTGATTCTTTTGTGTTTGTGACAAACACGTTGGCCTTTGGCCGCTTTAAATCTCTGGATGGCCTTTCTTCAGATGACTTTAAGGCATAGAGGGATGTTACGGGATTGCATGCCACATCTGCCTCATGAGCCAAAAACTTGGCAAACTCTTTGAAACTGGGATATTCATGGGTTTCCTGCAATTGTTTTGTTACATGTCGATTCCAGCGGGACGTCACCCAATCGGGGAGTTTTTGGAGCATCCTCTGATTTTCTTCACAGTCGTTTAGTACTTGAAGACCTTTAATGTGTGGCATGGCATTGCTGCATGCAGTCAGAAAATCACTATATTGTCTGAGTTTAACAGAATCTCGCGAACTAATCTTTGGCCAGTTATTCAGTTTTTCTCTATATGCACGCTGAATTACAAAGGGATGGCCATAGCGAGCATTCAGTGCCTCCCACGCTTGCTTGTAAGCATCTTCATCCTTCCTGTAGAAGTTTCCTTCCAACACTGATCTTGCTTCACCACTGATGTACTTTTGAAGGTAAAACAATCTGTCAGCTGGATTCGTGCATCTCCGTTCTATGAGTGCCTTGAAACTAGTGCTCCACTCTATGAACTTGAGTGGGTCTCCTGAAAAGACCGAGGGCTCGGGCGCTGGAAGTCTGGTAAGAGCCATTGTGTCATGTAGTGCTTGTACTAAAGAAACTTCTTTGCTAACACTGTCTGCTTGTTCATTGTCATGGTTTTGATGTAATTGTTCTTCTTTTGTCTCTTTGTTTTTGTTAGGCACAGGAGGCCAGTGACTCACCTCGCTTGTTCCAGGGTCCTCACCTGAGCCTGCTTCAGAATAAGCTTTCATCTTAGCAGCTATTACTTGAAGATCTCGCTGATTTTCCAGTCTTTTAAGCTCTTGCCTTTGTGCAGCTATGGCCTCCTCCATTTCCATTTCTGCCCTCTTGGCAGCAAGTTGTGCAGCACAGTCTGCTCTTTTTACCATGATGCTTTGCTGTTCTGATGGACATTTTGACTGGTGGCTATAAACTGAAGATTTGGGGACTGAGGCACTAAATATTGACTGGGCATACTCTCTGTCAAGTGTCATGTGCAATCTAGCATTTTCTGCCTTAGCATCAAAGTCATCTTGCCCCACTTCACTCATGCGCACTTTCAGTAGCGCCATCACATCTGCAGTTACTGCTGAGCAGGAATCCATTTTCCGTCTGATATCAGTGGAAGGTGCAGACTGTACTCGGATATTCTCATATGCATTTTTCACTTGAGCCTCCAGCCCTTCAACATCTTCCATCATGCAACACAAGTCCTTGTCAGAGCACTCATTTTTGAGTGAGGAGCGTGTAGCTTTAATTTGTTCCTTCCATTTGTCATACAACACTGAAAACTTATTCTCCTTTTGAGAAGTCTCTTGTTGCTTTAGCTCCAGCATTTTGGGAGTTAACTTTCTTTCTCGTGAGGATTTGCGGGGTTCAACTTTGGAGGTAGACTCTGTTACTGATACCTTTTGAATTTGAATTTTTGCATGGATATCATCAATAAGTGTCTCTAGCCCCTCTATTTCAGTCTCATCAATCTGAAGTTTTAACCGTTCATTTAATCTTACTAACTCTGCTTGGAGTGACTCAACGTGTTCATTAGGACCACCACATTGTGATTTGTTACTGTGAACTGACATTGCAATAAGACAGTATAACTAAATTATTGCCCAAAGTATGTATGTACCAGAACAATAAAGATAGTTTCTCTTATAAAACTCTGTAGGACCACAGGACATTTATGACAACATAAACAGGACCGTTTAGGATTTCACTCAAACCCTCTGACGCTTATTACTTAGACTCTTTCAACCTTTACTTTAAATGTCCATACAGTTCTAGGTTGGTCTCAAATCAAATGCTTATTGCAGAGCTGCTCTCGTCTGCCTGTAGACTATAAATAATGCCAGCTGAAGCCAGGTAAGGATATATGAAGAGCTGTAGCAACCGCTGGTAAACGCTGCCCTCTTGGCGAAGTTGCGGTAACTTGCGGTCGACGATGCCGTCCTCTCTCTTATCAGCAAGCCGTGATGAAGTCGCGAAGCTCTGCGGGAAACGCTCTCTCTCGCCCCCTCTCTCTCTCTCTCTAGTCGGCTCCTGAATGTTCCGGCCACACGTCGCTCCGCTAGTCTCTCTCACGTAGCTCTCGTCTCTTAACTCTTGGCCACGTTAGCGTTACGTTTTCACTGTAGCTACACTGGTCCAACAAAAAGGCCACGATTCTTACTGATGTCTTGATTTCTCTTTTATTTTTTCCGCCTTCACCGCCGAACAAATCGTGAGACACCGTGAAAACTATAAAGTCAAAAAACAGAATCGTATGAGGCTAATACAATGTAAACAGATAGACACTTACTCAAATGTATTGTAAACCACTAAATAATTGTACAAAAATGCAACAAAAAAAACACAAATACCGTGTGCGCCTCTTGGACACAGTGAGAATTTTTACAAGGATGCACCATAGCTTCCTGCCTCCATGTTAGTGGTCCCGCTTCTAACCCACAATCCCACACTTCCCACACAAGGTCATGTGATCATATAATTTCAAAATAAAAGTCCTCACAGGAAGGTTTCTCATTTATTGTCTTTTACTTGTATTCCTATTTATTAATCCTTTTTAAAATATTTAAATCTTTGTATTTACAAAACATGAAATGTATATTTATTAAAACAATTAACCTGTCCCACAGACAGTTACAGTACCTAACAAAGTAGTTGTGATCTGTGTGGACCTTGAAAACTTGATTTGACCTGAGAGTGTTTCCTTGATCTTCACGGATTGTGTGCTGAAGTTACCACATATGGGTCCTTGCTTCATAAAGGGTTAAACTGCTTTGAATTAAACACTTAAGTCTTTCTGTTACTTAATCCGCTGACTACAATGTGAAAATATTAGGAACATGTGTCGACCCAGTACAATATATATCAATAGTCCAAAAAGTTTCAAAAAGGGCGACTGGATGTGTAGATTTTTAGATTTTTGCACTATCAATAGTGTGATTTGTGGATATTTTAATGTTTTTGAAAGATGTTTTATACATTAAGTATGGACAGATGGTGTAAAGTGAAGATATGGCTGTGTAGCAATCAGACACATGCACAGAAAAGTTGTCAGTGATGCATTCATGTGTTCATCACATCAGTAAAGGTGGAGCTTAATTAAATACAGAGTCATCACATCGTGATTATGTAAAATATTTTCACCATTAATCTGAATCTGCTAAAAAGCTGAAGCTGTCACACTGTGTGGCGATATAAAAGATTAAATATTATCTATGACATGGAGTCAGTGAAGCAGGAAGTAGGAGAGATGTCAGATCCAGGGTTAGTAAATTAGAGTCAAACAACATCTGTTCTGTGTGAATGAGACACGTGAAACTGTTTCTAAATCACATGATGTCTTCAGGTAAAAGTGATCACACACTCACAAAAGTGATGACACAAAATCATCGTTTATAATGGGGCCCTATGGCCGCACTCTAACTCGCACTCTAACTTCAGCGTTTCTTCGAAATTCTGAAAAAAATAAGTTTCAATCTTACAGGGTGGCCACATTGTTTGAGGTACAGAAATAACAACTGTGTTAGTTTTATTTGTGTGGGACGTATGGTTTGGACTGGAAGCTCCTCTGAGCGAGGAGTGCTCCAACCAGTTTTTCGAATTTTTCTCCATGAGTATATGTGGAAATCGAGAGGGATTTTTCGTCGAAAATCCGTGTCGCGTGCCTTTCTTTCTCAATCCACGGAGGCCACAATTTTGGCAGTACATGCGTGGGAACAGCACTCAATTGTAGAGGAAAGATGACGCTCACAATTTGTTCGTTTTCTCGATAGGACTTGTAGTTTTTGAGATATAAGCATTTGTTCAGAGGGCAAATCCTAGCGTGCAGAAGAGAAGGGAGTATAACTTGTAGAATATCATGTGCGCCTTGGGTAGTCATGGGGGAGGGTGTCGTTGAGGTGTCGTAGGCCTAACTTAATGAAACATTGGTGAAGGGAGGTGCCCGCTTGAAAACCCCAATGATATGCTGCATACTGCTGTTGTTCATATCATGTTCTCATGTTACTTGGTAGCCATGGTTTGCTGCTGAGCGGGCCATACAAGCCAGCAGCATTTAGTTAGGTATGTTTTACAATGTTTGAAGTATCCTCTGCTGCTCAATGGGCTTACAAGCCAGCAGCTTCTAGTTAGCCTAGGTAGAATATAGGTTATTGGTCATATTACATGACTGTAGGCTTGGTAGGGCCACTTAGTCGAACAGGGCCTCTAAACGTGTTTTGCCTGGGATTCTGGCACAAGGGATTGTAACATCTTGTCCTGTTGTCGAAAGAGGAATGTTACTACGTGCCAACAGCTCTGAATCCGGCGGATCATGCAACCTGGTTTATGCCAGCATGCCAACTCCAACACAGCAGCAGGTTCTCGGGACCAGCTTTTCTCTAACATGACAAGACAGCGGAGACGTCTGAATCTAGTATCTTCGCCCTCGTTGAGCCTGAAGCTGATGATGACATTCGTCCAGAGGCTACTACTCTAGCAACCAAGGCATCAGAGTCTCAGTTAGGCTCCCAACACTTCGAGCGATGCTCAAGCTGGAGAACACTTTATCACACCATAGCCAGACTCATTCACGTTGCAGCATCCTTCAAAGGAAAGTCAGACAAGGCTGAAAGGAAAGGATGGAAGTGTTTTGGAGATGCATCCAGCACGAGTGAGCTTTTACAAGCCAAAGCAGTGATTATCCGCTCTGTGCAGCACAGCATCTGGAACTGAATTGTCTTGAAGGTAGACAGACGTTCCCCAAACAAAGCACACTCAAAAAGCTCAATCCAATCGTGGATAAAGATGGTCTGCTTCGTGTTGGAGGTCGTCTTTCTTCTGCTGACCTGTGAAAAGAAGAAAAACACCCACTGATCATTCCACACACCCATCATATTGCCACACTACTTGTGAGACACTTTCACGAACAAGTAGCTCACCAAGGGCGACACATTACAGAGGGAGCAATCAGAGCAGCTGGATGGTGGATAATTGGGAGCAAGCGTCTGGTGTCAGCTGTCATTCACAAATGCGTTACCTGCCACAGACTGCGAGGGAGGTTGGAGGACCAGAAGATGGCCGATCTACCTGCCAACCGACTTATTCCTGAGCCTCCGTTCACCACTGTCGGCCTCAATGTTTTTGGGCCATGGTCCATCTTGACACGCAGGACAAAAGGAGGATATGTAGACAGCAAACGCTGGGCTGTGCTGTTTACGTGCATGTCAACCAGAGCAGTGCACATTGAGCTGATTGAAACCATGTCAACAGACAGTCTTATCAATGCTCTCTGGAGGTTTTTCTCCATTCGTGGTCCAGCCAAACTTCTGCGGTCTGACAGAGGGACGAATTTTGTGGGAGCTTGTAAGGAACTGAATATAAATACAGACGACACAACAGTCAGGAAGTACCTCCAGGAGAAAGGCTGTTCCTGGGTGTTTAATCCCCCTCATGCTTCCCACATGGGTGGCTCCTGGGAAAGGCTCATTAGAGTTGCGAGGCGCATCCTGGATGCAATGTTGCTTCAAACAGGTTCAACACGTCTCACTCATGAAGTCCTGAGGACTTTCCTTGCAGAAGCCATGGCAATTATGAACGCAAGACCTCTTGTGACCATATCCACTGACCCAGATATGCCTATGGTGCTGACCCCAGCGATGCTCCTTACTCAGAAGGTGAGTGCAGTTTCAGCCCCTTGTGGAAACTTTGGCACAGCTCAGTTGTATGGCAAGCAATGGAAACAAGTTCAGTGTCTTGCTGACACATTTTGGAAGAGATGGAAGGGAGAGTAGCTGTCTACGCTGTCGAAGGAGGAATGTATTCCTCTCCTTCAGCCCAGGTTCTTTATACCTATTGGAAAGGTTAGTCCAACTACGAATAGAGCACCCAGCAACTTCTCTCCAATTCAACAATTTATTTGACACGCAGAGAATAGGTACAGCATCAGCGCTGAGACTTCAACTTAACCACCTTAAGGGTAGAGAAGAGAAGCCCCGGACACAGTCTGCACACAGGTTTTATTCTATCTGGGCTCCACCTGGGACCAATAGGAGGAGCACGGCCTGTCGTGTATCAGTGGTATTCTATGTGTGGCCGAGGTCGGCGCCAGCCCTAACTGATGTCTTCAAGGTGAATTATGCGTGTGGTGCCTCTTATCTAGTGAGCAAGCTGAAGCAAAGCATTACATAATCACATATCTGAACAGTACAAGAAGGAAAGAAGGACACTTCTTTCAGTCCTGTACTGTTTCCTTCTTTAACTCTTTTATATCAAACAAATCCCCCTGTTGGCGTGCCTTAAGGACACGCCACCCCTTATCCTGGCCTATCACCTAAAATCATAGAAACAGGTGTATGGATGCAGAGTAACCTATATGTGTAACCTGGGCCTCCTTCCAGCGGTCACGTGAACGTGCTCCCCCAGACACGTTGCCATCTCTCCGGTAGACTCAGGTTGTGTATGTAACAGCCTGGACAATCAACTAACATTGACTATATCTATAAAATGGATACATATATATATATATATAAACCTAAAGCAGAAAAGCAAGCGGCAGAGCAAAATACTATTCTAACATTGTGAGATCAGTTATTGTAGACCCTAACTCAGACATCATCTTCCATGTCAGACTCCTCCTCGTCAGATCCTGGATCGTTCGAATAGATCAGAGGCACACCCTCCGATAGGTTCATCTGATAAGCTGGAGGAGCTCCTTTTAACTCCACGTTCCCCAGCGCCTTGTCCATACATCGCACCATGAGTGCCCTAATGCAAGGAATGCAACAACAGCCACACAAAACAAATACAACGAAAACAATGGCTAACGATGTGGCCACTAAGCTACTAAGTTGCCCCATTTTCCTAAGAATTTATCAAACAGGCCAATTAGGGGATCAGAGACCCCATAATGTTATTTTAATTCATTTGAGAGGGCTTTGAGGCCTCTCAGGGTTTAGTCAGAGATCCATCAGGGGCGGTGTTATCATAACAATGCTCCGAGGACTCTCTCCGCCCAGTTTGGGTCTTACAAGATATTTTATCCTTCAAACTAGACGTTGTCAATTTGCATATGATCCAGTCACTTTCCATCCATTGGTTCTTGTTCCTCTCGTATGATGTTTCATATCTATTAGCCTTCACAACAACAATGGGACATTGAGAAGGTCATCACAGAGACGGCTAAGCTGGTGCCGACATGTTTTGCCTTGTGTGAGCAAAAGTATGACAATCAGTACTTAAGAATTTCTCCACTATAGGAGTGAACGGGGCACCGAGACACCGCCTCCAAATAACACATTATCTGTTACAAAGGTCATTCATTTCATCAACATTCTGTCATGCTAGCCAGCACTCAGAACATTTCCACTACAAAACGTACAGTGCATTTCTCCAAACATGTTACAAACACCTCCTCTGTCAGCCAGTATCAACAATGGAATAATCAATCATAACAATCAAATTTTGAGTCCCCCTGTTGAGATATTTGTTCCACTTGGAATGGTTGTATTTGGTAACACATCACTTGACTGAGTTTGTAACTTATCCATCTATATTCTGCCATAAAAATTACAGGGCGATTAACAGACCTACCGCTGCAAAACAGGCCAGCGTAGGCCACGACCCAAAGGTCAACATTTTGTTCTTCCTCTGTGTTATGGCCTGGCTCAAGTGGCCACAACAAAGAAGGAAACACACCACGGTAATTGCAGGGAAGAGGAACAATTATTTATTTATTTAGTCAATGAACCAAAGAGGCAGCTTAAACCACACCAACGACACCTGCAGGAGGGAAACAAAGAGAAGTTAGTTGGTCTGTCTCACGAGAGAGTGAGCTCTCACACAGCCTCTTTTTAAACTGCAAGAGTGGTGGCAGCTGAAGACTCCTGGTCAATGGACACAGGTGCCCGGAGTTACTGTAATTAGCCTCAGGGAATGCAACCACACCCACACATGCCCACAGGGGCATCACACTCTGTTTCTTGTCTATATCCCTTAGGTGCTTTCTGATTTCTCTAAGGTTTCTTTCTGTAGATCCACTCTAACTCTTTTATCCCCTCAGATTTTTGTTGCATCACATATTTTAGCCAGTTGTTGTTTGATTGACTGATTAGTTCTCTCTACCAGCCCCTGTGATGCAGGGTGGTAGGCAGACCCAAAGCGCTGCTGGATCCCAAAGTATTTTTCATCTTCTTTCAAGGTCTCCGCTGTAAAATGAGTCCCATTATCAGAACGAATACATTCAGGGACACCATAGCGGGGTATCAAGTCATAAATTAGCCAGTTTATGATTTCTTGAGCTGTTTCAGTTTTGGGGAGTTTTGCTTTCACCCATCGAATAAAAGTATCAACACAAACAAGCAAATATCTACAGCCCTTTACTCTTTGATTCATCCCCATGTCAGTAAAGTCAGTCACCACTTCCTGTCATGGTCTGTTTGGGACAGGGAATGCTCCCATCCTCATCTTAAGAGTCGCTCAAGGATTAAACTTAGAGCAACTGGAGCAAGTATCTACAAAATATTTACACTTCTGATAGATAGGGATGCCACCATGTTTGTCCTATCATCTTAGCAAGTCTTCTTCCTGATTGATGTCCCCATTTGTGTCCTTCTTCGCATAACATCATCAGTAAGGTAGAGGAGGCTACAATTCTCCCATCATGTGACCTCCATGTGCCTGTTGTTTTACATTTAGTGGCACCTTTTTTCAACCCACGCCTGTTTTTCATGGGGGGCTGCTTCACCTTTCATGCTCAACACTTCACAAATTACTGTTTGTTGCATGGTATCATTCTTTTCATCAGTCACTTCTTTTAATGCCATTTGTAAGGTCTTACTGATTTTTCTTCATAACCTGCCACTTTTTAGGCATTGTTACCTAATGCTATCATACCTGTCCCTGTTTGGTGTCCTGTACATGTTATGATATCTGCCTTACGGGGCTTGGAGAGAGCTTCTTGTAGTTTTATCATCTGATTCATGTGTTTCACAGGTTTACCAGTACTGGTGAGGAAATCTGTTCTTATCCATTGTTTTAAGTCTACATGTACGGCTTTCACAGCATAAGCAGAGTCAGTGTAGATATTAACCTCTTTCCCTTCGCTCAGTTCACAGGCTCGGGTTATAGCTATAATTTATTATTATTATTATCTGAGCTGACATAATGCACATTTGGTTGGAGTAGTATTTCCTGCATTCTGTTGGTTCTTTGTTGACTTAAGGTAAACTTCTGGCTCGAAATATAGCTTGTTACTGCATGGTTTGTGTGTACTGTAATGTCCTGTCCCCTTGTGATGTGAGCTGTCCCTTTCAGTGCTTTAACTATAGCACATAGTGCTCTGGTACAGGTAGGATGGCCTTTTTCCACAGGTTCTAGTTTAGTGCTATAATAGCATAACACTCTCCTCCCTTGAGCTCCGGGCTGCTACAGTACGGAGCTCACAAAACCATCAGAACATTTCCACTACAAAACGTACAGTGCATTTCTCCAAACATGTTACAAACACCTCCTCTGTCAGCCAGTATCAACAATGGAATAATCAATCATAACAATCAAATTTTGAGTCCCCCTGTTGAGATATTTGTTCCACTTGGAATGGTTGTATTTGGTAACACATCACTTGACTGAGTTTGTAACTTATCCATCTATATTCTGCCATAAAAATTACAGGGCGATTAACAGACCTACCGCTGCAAAACAGGCCAGCGTAGGCCACGACCCAAAGGTCAACATTTTGTTCTTCCTCTGTGTTATGGCCTGGCTCAAGTGGCCACAACAAAGAAGGAAACACACCACGGTAATTGCAGGGAAGAGGAACAATTATTTATTTATTTAGTCAATGAACCAAAGAGGCAGCTTAAACCACACCAACGACACCTGCAGGAGGGAAACAAAGAGAAGTTAGTTGGTCTGTCTCACGAGAGAGTGAGCTCTCACACAGCCTCTTTTTAAACTGCAAGAGTGGTGGCAGCTGAAGACTCCTGGTCAATGGACACAGGTGCCCGGAGTTACTGTAATTAGCCTCAGGGAATGCAACCACACCCACACATGCCCAGCAAGCTGAAGCGAAGCAGTGAATCATCACATATCTGAACAGTACAAGAAGGAAAGAAGGACACTTCTTTCAGTCCTGTACTGTTTCCTTCTTTAACTCTTTTATATCTAACAACGCTACAGAGCCGCAGAAAGTGGACAAACTGAATGTGAAAGAAGAAGATGTTGTCTTGCTGAAAGACAGCCAGGCCCACAGGAATGAATGGCCAATGGGCCTAATTGTTAAGGTTTTGCCAAGCCGTGACAACAGAGACCGCAAAGTAGAAGTATGGATTGTGAAGGACGGGACAGCTAAGGTGTTTCTGAGGCCAATCTCAGAGATCGTGGTCCTTCTTTCAGAGACCTACTGAAAGAACTCTGATGTATGCCGTTTTCAGAAGGCATTCCTCTTCAAATTTGTTTATATCTGGAGTGATATATTGTAAATATATCAAGCGGGGAGTGTACTGCCTTAAAATGTTAAAAATGTGTATTTCTTGGTTGTGAGAAACCCCGTCAGAGTGAGAGCTCTATTTTTTTTGCTTTAGAGAAACCGCGTTGGTGTGAGCGCTCTTTCCTTTAATTTCCAGCTATGTTGTGCCTTGTTGTGTTTACCTGATGCATTCCCCACTGAGTCGAGTTAGCAAAGCAGACGGCAAATCATTACTGTTTAAGTGTTTTCTGCGCTTTTGCCTTGGAAAATAATTATCTTTTTTACAGGAGAAAAAATAACAAAGAGGACTTCATTAAAGGATGAGAAAAGTCAAGCCTTGTTGTTTATTGAAGGACTTTCATCCGTTAGCTGACTGTCTAGCTGTGCACAAGCATACGCACTGCGAGGGCAGTACACTGGGGTTGTTCTTGTTTTCTTCTATTAATGATGAATAGTATGCTGTTCTAATACTACGGAGAGCTTTTTTATAAGTCGTTAAACTATCTTTCCAGGCTATGTGAGCTTCTTCAGAATTAGTGGAGTGCCAAATTCTTTCTAGCTTTCGGGCTGCCTGTTTTAAACAGCGTAACTGTGAATTATACCAGGGAGCTAGCCTCCTCCCATTCATGACCTTCTTTTTCAGAGGAGCAACTAAGTTTAGAGCTGAACTAAGCGATGCTGCAGAGCCATCAACAAAATCATCTAATAGTGCAGGAGTTAAATTGTGGTTGCTGTCGTCCACATCTCTGACACATGGCACTGGGATGAATAAAGAAGGAATTAATTCTTTATATCTAGTTACAGCATCATCAGATAAACATCTACTGTAATGATATGTCTCTTCAATTCTTGCGTAATCCATTATAGTAAATAATGGTCAGATACAAGAGGGTTATGGCTAAATATAGTTAGACCTTCAGTTTCTATGCCGTATGTTAATACCAGATCTAAGGTGTGATTAAAACTGTGAGTTGATCCATTTACATTCTGAGAAAAGCCAATTGAATCTAATAATGATGTAAATGAGGAGCTAAGGCTGTCACTGACAACATCAACATGGATGTTAAAGTCACCTACTATAATGACTTTATCTGTTCTAAGAACTAAATCACATAGAAACTCAGAGAATTCAGCTAAAAACTCAGAATAAGGAGCAGGTGGGCGATATACCACAACAAAAAGAATTGGTTTTTGTGTCTTCCGGTCTGGATGAGCAAGACTAAGGGTAAGACTTTCAAATGAATTAAAGCTCGCCTTAGGTCTAGGATTAATAGATAAATCAGAGTGGAAGATTGCTGCCACTCCTCCTCCTCTACCTGTGCTTCTAGGAATGTGATAATTACTATGACTGGGTGGCGTAGACTCATTTAAACTAACATATTCATCATCCTGCAGCCACGTTTCAGTCAAACTAAATAGATCAATCTGATGATCAGTTATCAGATCATTCACTAAAAGAGATTTGGATGAGAGAGATCTGATGTTTAAAAGACCACATTTAATTTTCCTATTCTTCTGTTCTGTCAATGAAGTTGTTCTGATTTGTATCAGGTTCAAATGAGTGACTCCTCTGTTGTTGTTTTTTGGTTTAAATAATCTGGGAGCAGACAGAACAGCAGACAGAACATCTATAGAGTTTATAGAACTTTGGTTGTGAGACAGTGATAGAGAAGCTGCAGAGAAATAATAAGCTCTCCATCACACAATAAAAACAAAATAACCCACATTTCTCTACCACAGCATGGCCCTACTGTTCAGAGTTCACAAACAGCAACAGGTGCTGGGATTAACATGACAAACAACAATGACAATTTCTTGACTGTAATGCAGAGACAAAATGATATTGCTGCTTTATTGGTTTTACAGCATAAACAAGTATCACTACCTGAATGTGAAATTCCAGTTTTTGATGGAAACCCTCTTAATTATCAAATCTTTATGAGGGCATTTCAGCATAACATTGAGGAGAAAACAAATAACTGTAATAAAAGTATACAGCAGGACCCTGTCAAGAGTTGGTCCGTAGCTTTCTTCATATGGATGCTGTAGCAGGCTTGTGGAGGCCAAGACACTGTTAAAGGTTCATTTTGGAAATGAATTAAAGATTGCAAATGCGTATATGGCTAAAGCTCTGAACTGGAACAATATAAAACCAGAGGATGGAAAAGCACTGCAAAGTTATGCACCTTTCTTAAGAGGCTGTTGTACTGCCATGAGAGGTTTGCAGGACATGGAGGAGCTTGACCTACCATCCAACTTAAAGCTCATTGTGTCAAAACTTCCTTATAAACTGAGGGAGAAGTGGAAAACGACAGCCTGTTCCATTTTGGAACAGCGAAACACACGGGCAAGATTGCAGGACCTTGTTGCATTTATCGAAAGAAAAGCTAAGATACTACATGTGGCCAGGCCAACGAAGGAGGGGACCGGACACAAAAAATATATTTTAGTAGGATCTTTACTGCACTCGAGCGAGCACTGCATTAATTCTCTAATTTTGAGAGATATGCTGGTTACAGTCAAACAAAATAAAAAAACAAATTCAATTGGTTTTTCCCTTTCCTTTCTTAATATTTTCTGTCTGTCTTCGCACAGAGCAAATGAAAAGCAAACCACTAACGAAACAATCAAAACAAAACAACAAAACAAAACAACAGTAGTGGCCTTATTCCTATGTAAACAGGAAATAGCAATACATTAATACATTTCTAGGCCACTCTTCACATTTTTAACAGACACATTTTACAACATGCATCAGGTTTTAACTCTGTAAACTTCATGAATTAACTCTAATTTATATCCACTTGGAAAAACATATTTATAGTGTCACACAGATACAAAAAAAAATCATGTGCACACTTACGCTAGCTTGTAGCTTGAGAAGCTCACCCTTCCCCTGGATGCAGCACTTGTACATACGGCTCTCTGTCACTCCTCTACATGGGTGACAAAACAGTTTCATAAACATCATTGAATGTTTTGCTGCTGAGCTAGCCTCTCCTCAGCCTTCCGTTCAGCACATTCTCTCGCTCTGGCATGTGCGTCCTGGAGACGATCCTGGTGTACAGCCAACCAGTCTGGTTTATCACTATTCTCCTGTTCACAGCCCAGCAGTAGTCGATCGGGGGATGAGGGTGAACTCCAAACAGCAGATAATAGGGTGAATACCCTGTAGTCGAGTGTGGTGTGACATTGTACGCATATACTAGTTCTGACAGGTGTTCAGGCCAACGGCGCTTCTTTTCAGGAGGAAGTGTACGCAAGAGATCGTGTAGAGTGCGATTGAATCGTTCACAATGGGGGTTCCCTTGAGGGTGATGTGGAGTTGTTTGGGTTTTCTTTACTCCATACAATCTGCATAACTCAGCAATCACAGCACTCTCAAAGTCCCTGCCCTGATCAGAGTGCAGGCGTTCTGGTACTCCATACTTTAGAAACCACTCTTTCAAGATGACTTTAGCAGTGGTATCTGCTTTCTGATCACGTGTAGCAAAGGCCTGACTGAACTTGGTAAACACATCGGTCATTACAAGCACATATTCACGACCATCTGTGGCACATTCCAGTGTGGTATAGTCCATAGCAACCACCTCAAGAGGGCGAGTGGCCAAGAATGGAGTCTGGGGTGCTTGAATCTTTGGCTGTGGTATTTTTGTTAACACACATGTTATGTTGGTGAACTACCGAACACAGTAAACACAGACACGTACGGGATCGCCCTCTTTACTTTCCTTTCACATCATCTGTACACTTCTTCTTTTCCTCTCCTTTCCTTTTCTCCCTTCACAGTCCCTCTAGCGCCTCTAGCGGACGGATGTTATAACTAGTGATCACATTCTATTTGTTATGAACACAACATTTTCCCCTTTCAGTAAAGCTAACTTCTTCCGTAACATAACATTTGAAAACTACTCATTCAGAATAACAACATTCTCGATGCTGCACTGGGCCTAACACTGTTCACAGTAAATAACTTAACCAGCCTTTTGAATCAAGAGCATACATGAACATCTATCAAAAGTAAGGGGTTATGTAATAGCTGTCAACAACTGAGCAAAGCTAATGCATAAATAATAACAATATTAGTCACCAACAGTATCAATGTACAATTATCTTCTGTTTCTTTTCTCTTTTTTTTTTTTTTCCTCTAACATTTCAACTGAAACAGTTCTTAGCCTATGTAGGCAGGTGACCACTGTTAGGTCTACCCCAAAATATAGTCTTTGGTCCAAGCAGGGAGATTTCTATCCCTGTCAGGTCTACGTTGTTCAGTAGTCTCTAGGTGAGCATGGGCCGCCTGCTGGGGATTTCCCTCGTCTCTGTCCATGCTCACTGCAGCGTCTAACGCTGGTAGCGCAGACAGATGCGACGCATTCCACGTCCTCCCATCATCAAGCAGATATGTGTTAGGGCCTTTCTGTCTCACCACAGTTCGTGGTGGTGTGAACTTTTGTTCTCCTTTCTTAACTGTCCATGGTTTTCTGACCCGAACCTGGTCACCTGGGTAAAAGTGCTGGTGTTTTGCACTTCTCTTCCCATCGGTGT
The DNA here is from genome assembly GCA_005024645.1 of Planiliza haematocheilus. Lineage (NCBI taxonomy): Eukaryota > Metazoa > Chordata > Actinopteri > Mugiliformes > Mugilidae > Planiliza > Planiliza haematocheilus. The sequence goes on from SRSE01001219.1 coordinate 787,846, forward strand.
ATTGTTTCGATTTTTCCTGCTTGTCTTTCACTCTTTCTCTCACAGCACCTTCATTCACTGTGGTAGGAATGACATCCAGGATCTGGAGTTTTGTTCTCATTTGCCTTCCATGGAGGAGAGATGAAGGACTGACTCCTGTGGTTGCATGAGGGGTTGCTCTGTAATCCATAAGGAAGGATTGTGTGAATGATTTCCAAGGTGCACCTTGTATTGAAGCAGTCTGCAGACAGTCTTTCAGCACTCTGTTGAACCGTTCCACTTCTCCGTTAGCACGGGGATAGTACACAGATGCTCTGGAGTGCACAATTTCTCTTTGCTTGAGAAATTCCTTGAATTCAGCAGAGATGAACTGTGCACCATTGTCACTCACTAGCTCCCTTGGGTTCCCCTCTCGTGAAAATATGGCTGTTAGAAACTGGATAATTGTTGTTGTATCAATGTGTGTGACAAAAGCAACTTCTGGCCATTTGCTGTAGTAATCCACTAGCGTGACCACAAACCTGCAGTGCCTCGGTGCTGTCTCAAAAGGACCAACGATGTCAATGCCAACCTTCTCCCAAGCAGCTGCTGGTAATGGAATAGGGTGTAGTGGTGCATTGTGGGTTACAGCTGACTTATCATTTTGTCTACATGTAGCACACGCCTTGATGAGAGCTTCCACCTGACTGTCCATTCCTGGCCACCAGTACAGTTCTCTCAGCCGTTGTTTGGTGCGAGCAATTCCCTGATGGGTCTCATGAGCAATGTCAATCAGGTGTCTCTGGAGGGACTCTGGTACCACAAGGCGGTAAGTGCCTCTGACAACACATTCATCCACAATAGACAGTTCATCACGTATCATGTAATAAGGTTGTAAGTCAGGATCAACAGCAGTCTTTTTCCCTGGCCATGTGTTTGGAATTTGTGCACGGAGCTTTGTAAGAACGGGGCAGGAGTGGCATTCAGCTTTAAAGTGTTCCGTAGAAATTGCATTGGTGTCTGTCATTATTGCTGCAACTGACTCCACAGTCTCTGTGTAATCCATGACAGTTCCAGGGAGTGGTAGTCTGGACAAGCAGTCTGCAACATTATTTTGTGATCCAGACCTGTATTGGACATCATAATTGAACTCCATGAGACGGGCAGACCACCTGGCAATGCGAAGACCAGCCCGGTTATTCCCTTTTGTGGTCAAGAGCGTGGTCAGTGCTTGATGATCTGTGCGTAGAAGGAATTTTCTTCCCCAGAGCCACACACGCCACTTTTCAGCAGCCCATACACATGCCAGGGCCTCCTTTTCTACAATGGAGTATTTTCTTTCAGCATCCGATAGGCTACGAGAGGCAAAAGCAACTGTTTCTTCTTCTCCAGCATCATTAACTTGTGTTAAAACGGCTCCAAGCCCATAATCAGAAGCGTCGGTGGAGACCACTGTAAGCTTATGGGGGTCAAATAGTTTCAGTGCTGGTCCATTGGCAATCATGCCCTTAACTCGTTCAAAGCTCGCTTGTGCTCCATCATCCCAGGTGAATGCACTGTTCTTTCGCAGCAGAGCTCTCATAGGTTCCACAATGCTGGCATAGTTAGGCATAAACTTGCTATACCATGCACTTAGACCTAGGAACGAACGCAGGGAAGCTGCATCGACAGGTGCAGGGGCATCCAGGATTGCTTTGACATGAGAATCATTAGGCTCCAAGCCATCAGGTGAGAGTCTATATCCAAGGAAGTCCAGTGTAGTCTGGCGGAAGAGGCATTTTCCTTTATTTAATTTCAGACCAGCGTCCTGAATGCGGCGTAGGACAGTTTCCAGATTGACGTCATGATCTGCTTGTGAGGAGCCATAGACGATGACGTCGTCCAAGTAGCACTGTACGCCCTGCAACCCCTTGAGAATGTTTGTCATCATCTTTTGGAATGCAGCAGGGGCGGAGCTTAGTCCATAAGGCACTCTGCAGTACTGATATAGACCTTCATGCGTAATAAAAGCTGTAAGCCTTCTGCTCTCCTTGTGCAATTCCAGTTGATGGTAGGCACTCTTCAGGTCCAAAGTGGAGTACATTCCAGATCCACGCAGCTCTGACAGCAAGTCCTCAATCAGTGGCAGGGGGTGGCTGTCAGGCACCACTGCTTTGTTAGGTTCCCTCATGTCCACGCACATGCGGATCTTACTTTCTCCTACTGGTGACAACAATGGGGGACACCCATTCAGAAGAGTCAATTTTCTCAATGATTCCTTGCTCTTCCAGTTCAGTCAGTTCTTTGGTTACAGCCTCCCTCACTGACAGTGGCAAGCGGCGGAGCTTTTGCTGTACAGGTTTCACCTCTGGCCGGATTTGTACTTTATGCACAAAGTTCTTGGCGTGTCCAATTTCCTTCTCCACTCTGTGAGCTGTGGATGAGAGCAGAGGTTCTGGTGGGGAAATCATTGCACAGTCCATTATGGGGTCAGGTGGAGGTCCCACCAAACGTCCTCCTTTTATCTCAATGTCAAGGGCTTCACACAAATCCAGCCCAATCAGTGGTATGCCGGACTTGACAACATTGAAAAATCCAGTGACACTCTTATTGTGGTAAGTGACTGTAGCTTCAAGGCGTCCAAGTACTCGCAGTCTGTGTTTTGAGTATGTCTGCAGTCGTACTGTGGGTGGGCTGAGTTTGCTTTTCTTGAAGTGCGCCATGTATATGTGTTTGGGAATTATTGAAGCACCAGATCCAGTGTCAAGTAGCATATTACAGGTATAGCTTTGAGACTGTGATGTGGCTACAGTGAAATTTCCGAACAGTTTCCCTTTAACTGCCTTCCTGTTGACACATAGTACCGTCACCTCAGGTAAATCCACTTCATTTACTGATGTAGTAGATGATTTGCAAACCCGAGCAAAATGGCCTGTTTTCCCACACTTTTTGCATTTGGCATTCCTTGCAGGGCAAGACTGGTCATTAGCAAGGTGACTCGGTGAGCCACATCTGTAACACTGGCTGTTCTCCCTTCGTTTGTCCTCCTGTTTCACAGGCGTCTTATTTCCTTGTCTGTACACTGCATTAACATCCTTCGTTTCAGCATCCCTGAACGTTTTAGCATCAATCAGGGCAGTTTCCATCATTCTGGCCAAGGTAAGTGTTTTGTCAAGTGTTAATTCAGGTTCTATTAACAGTCTTTCACGTATCCGAGGCGTGCATGTCTTCTCAACTATTTGATCACGCAGCATTTCACCTTCCATAGCGCCAAAATTGCATGTTTTGGCGAGCTCACGCAGCGCTGCCAAATAGTGATCAATTGACTCACCCACAGCTTGAGCACGCTGCCTAAAACGGTACCTCTCAGCAACGACGTTAACTTTTGGAGTGAAAAACGTCTGCAGGGCCAGCACGGATCCATCGTACGTATCAGCAGGAAGGGGTAAAGTATTATAAAGTCTTTGTCCCTCTGTTCCCAGACAGTGAATTAGAAGCGCTCTTTTCCTCTCTGCAGAAAAGGCAGATCCACCGATTGGGAGCAGGTAGTTATCAAACAACTTTTTCCAAGCGTCAAACGCTACTTTCGGTTCTCCCGGGCACTCCAGGAACGCAGAAGGGGGTTGTAGTGCGAGCAGAGCCATCTTCGTTTGCTTTTTCTTTTATCCTCGTCGCCACTTGTTATGTTGGTGAACTACCGAACACAGTAAACACAGACACGTACGGGATCGCCCTCTTTACTTTCCTTTCACATCATCTGTACACTTCTTCTTTTCCTCTCCTTTCCTTTTCTCCCTTCACAGTCCCTCTAGCGCCTCTAGCGGACGGATGTTATAACTAGTGATCACATTCTATTTGTTATGAACACAACAACACACCTATGACATCTCTTCACCCACTGCTCAACATCCACATGCATACCCACCCAAAAACATCTTTGTCTCAACAGGCCCAGCATTCTTTCAATTCCTTGATGTCCCATTTGCTCGTGTACACTTTTGAGAACCTGTTCCTTGAGACAGTCCGGCAGCAATAGCTGATGGCAGATTCCTGTGTGAGCATCTTCAATTACTCTGTACAAAAGTCCATCTTTCTCTTGTAGTCGTGACCATTGTTTCAGCAAGGAACGGACTGGCTTTGTCAGAGTTTTCTTTTCCTGGTAAGTTGGTTTCCTTTGTCCATCCCAGAATCCCCTCAAAACTCTGATTGCGGGGTCAGACTCTTGGAAACTCTGAAGCTCTGCTCTGGAATATCCAGGGAATGTGGGAGTGTTATTCTGGGCCGCATTGCTTGTCTCTGTCTCACTGACCTCCGATGCACTCAACTGTCTGAGCCTACAACACCCAACACTCGCTGTCACTAGATCTACGTCTAGGGCGGTGCCTGGCCTGAGAGTGTTACATGTGGCTACACACCCATCATATTCTGCATCCTCACTATCGGGTTCTGGCTCACCATTTGCTGGTCGCCGGCAGTATTGCACCGGCTGGGGCGAAACTTTACATCAAAATCAAACATGGCCAACTGAGCAACCCATCGCTGATGAATAGTTCTTAAACTGGGTGTGGCGAGGTGGCACAAGGGGTTATTATCAGTGATGACAGTGAACTTTGACCCCAAAAGATAACTCCTAAATTTCTCTGTGACTGCCCACTTTAAGGCTAGGAGTTCAAGCTTCATGCGGCTATAGTTTTGATCATTCTTTTCTGCCCCTCTGAGCCTCCTACTGGCATAGGCGATGACTGTCTTCCTTCCCCTTTGTTCCTGATACAGAACTGCCCCTAAACCTAGGCTGCTTGCATCTGTCTCCAGTATAAAAGGAAGAGTAAAATCTGCATAGCCCAGCGTGGGAGCACTGGTTAGCTTTCCTTTCAAATGCTCAAAAGATTGTAGACACTCTGGTGTCTAAGACGACCTGAACAGCTGATTAGCCCTGACCTGACTGTTTTCCCTGACACATGCAATTACAACATTATGGAGAGGCCCTGCAATCTGTGAAAACCCCTCTATGAACCTCCTATAGTAACTGCAAAACCCCAAAAATGACCTACGCTCTTTTACTGTGCTAGGGATGGGCCATGACTTCACTGCGCTTATCTTTTCTGGATCTGTGTCTATACCTTGGGCTGAGATCTTGTGGCCAAGGAACCTAACCTCAGGTTGGAGAAAATGACACTTTTTCACTTTAACTTTCAGACCTGTCTCTTTCAATCTCTTCAGAACGGTCTCAAGTCTCATCAAGTGGTCCTGGAAAGTTGAAGAAAACACGAGCAAGTCATCCAAATAAATCAACACAATCTGGAAGGCTAAATCACTCATTGTGGCCTGCATCAAACGTTGAAACGTCACAGGGGCGTTACACAGCCCGAACGGCATCCGCAGGTACTCGTATAGTCCAAATAGTGTTGTGAATGCCGTTTTGGCTCTATCTTTCTCGTGCATCACAACCTGGTGGTATCCGCTTGCAAGATCAATGGTTGAGAAGAAAGCCGCACCACTCAGGGCATCCAAACTCTCGTCAATGCGTGGAAGTGGAAACGCATCACGCCTTGTTTTTGAGTTCAGCTTCCGGTAATCTACGCATAGCCTCAAACTTCCATCTGGCTTGCGCACAAGCAGGATCGGTGAAGCATAGGAGCTTGAACTCTCCTGAATCACTCCCTTCCTCAACAAGTCAGAAATGTGCTCTTTAACTTCTTTGTACTGATTAGGTGGTATACGGCGGTACAGTTGGGACACTGGTGTTCCATCCAGCAGTGGGATTTCATGTTTCACTTGATCAGTGTACCCCAGATCTTGATCATTAGATGCAAACACATCTGCGTACTTCATCAAAACCGCCACTAGTTCTTTCTGTTGCTCTGGCGTACCTCCTAAGTGCAAACAGTCAAGTAAAGTCTGTGCGTCACTGCTGGACCCCTGATCATCTTTCAGGTTAACTACCACTTCCTCATGATTAGCAGAGATACGCTGAAACTTTACCTCGTAGGGGTCACTCTCAACACACTGACACTGGCTTAGAGTACCAAGCCTAGTCTTTGGGGAGAGCCAGATGTCTTCTGGTGAGAAGTTAACTACTTGAACTGGAAAAATGTGACTGTTGGATGATATTACTGTAGGAACAACTATCAACCCACCAGGAAGTGGAACGTTCCCTGGTTCAAACAACAGATCACCCACACCCTCTGTCTGGGTTCTACGGCCCCTTAGATGGACAGTGGAAACGGATGAAGCAGGTACATGTACTTTGTGTTTGCCAGCTACACGAGCCACAGACATCTTCTCCATAAGCTCCGCCTCTTGCACCCGGTTGAAGGCCTCTCTCCAAACAGAATCCAGCTCGCCTCCTAGTGTTGTGTCAAACTCTGAGAGCATTAACTGCCTGCAACGTTTAGCAATGTTCATTCCAATGATGCCAGGTAGAGAAGAGTCTTGTTTGTTTGTGTCATTGTCTTTGATTATGAGGAAACCACACTCTGGGATGGTAAGCCCTGCCACCTGTATGTCAAGCTCAACATAGCCTAAGTATGGCAGCGGTAATTTGTTTGCAGCTGTCAATTTAAGCCATTTAGCAGTGCAGTGCATGTCACCTTCCTCTCCATGGAGATGGTCTCTTAAGAAACTTTCTGTCAAAGTGCTAACGTCACTCCCTGTGTCCAACAAGCACCTGAGAGGAATACCATCTATCTGAAGGTCTACCTCGGGGCACTCACCCACAGCATTTTTAAAAAAATGCTCTTTGGTTAAGGTGTCTGGTGAGCCTTCTGACTTGCCTCGCATTGCCCGGCTCATAGCAATGGAGGGATCCCGTTTCCCTGGGTTGCAGGAGAGGGGGTTACATTAGTCTTGCTCTCTGGTTTACGTGGTATAGTGCAATGTCTAGCAATGTGTCCCACCCCTTCACAGCGTAAACAGATTGGCTGACCATTGCTTGTGTAGTTAGGCTGAACTTTTGGCCTACTGCACTTGCTATCACCACCTGTATTGAGGTTCTGTGTAGTGAGCTCGCGGACTGCATTGGTTAGCTCACCAATAACTTTACCCTGCTGTGCAATTATCTTAACTACTTCCTGCAGAGTCAGTCTCAAGTCAGTCGGCGAGTCAGTGGTCAAGTTTGCCTGTGCTGTGACCTCATTGGGGCTAGCACCAACTAGATTTCGGCTTCTTGCTACATTTGAGCTACGAGGACGGTCTTCCAGAGCCCACATGATTGCTTCCTCACGGACGTCAAACAACCTAGACTGAGGTTTTTCTCTAACCAGCCTTCGGAGTTCGCGTCGAAGGGCAGAGTCACGTACACCTTCAATAAACTGGTCTCGAAGTGCTAGTTGCGCATCTGCGACTGCATGGAGACTGTTGGAGAGCGGAGTTAAGCAGCTGAGAGAGTGCATGGGAGTAATCTCGTAGGTCCTCTCCCTCTAACTGTCTACGGGCATAGAAAGCATGCGACAGCTGTGGGGTACTGCGCTTTTCCCTGAAAGCTTCCCTCAGACGTGCGAACAGATCACTGGGTTCCCACACCTGTCCCCTCATGCACAACTTAACTTCTTCCAAGGCTGGACCCCGTAACATCGAAAGGACAAAATCTGCTTGATCCGAATCGCGTAAACCCCTCACTCTCATTGCCCTCTCTACCTCTTCTATGAACTCATCAACAGTGTAAGCATCTTTCCCTGGTTCACCACTGAACGGTACAATGTGTTTTTCTCTTGGAACGTAAACAATGGATCTTGTTTGAACATTACCTAGATTAGCAATACTAGACATCACTTCATCATGTTTCTTACTCAGTTCCAGGACCTGTGACTGCAGCTGTGCCGAAGGGTTACCTTCATCCCCACACACATAAGCAGCGACGCTGTCCTCATCGCTGAATCCAGGAGCAGCCGCTCCCTTGTCTTCTTCTGACATTTTGAAAAGTCTTTTATCGTGTCTTTCCTGCAGGAAAATAACACAGTCAGTAGCGGGTTCGACGTCTCTCAGTCCAACAGTCCCAGAGATGGGGACACCAGACGATCGTCTCCTCCCGTGATCCACGTCAGCGATGCAGACACCCCTCTTGTCATGGATAGCCAGTCCTGCACAGACCTGACACCAATTAGTGTGGCCAGACCAACGAAGGAGGGGACCGGACACAAAAAATATATTTTAGTAGGATCTTTAATACCCCGACTGCACTCGAGCGAGCACAGCATTAATTCTCTAATTTTGAGAGATATGTTGGTTACAGTCAAACAAAAAACAAATTAAATTGATTTATCCCTTTCCTTTCTTAATATTTTCTGTCTGTTTTTGTACAGAGCAAATGAGAAGCAAACCACTAACAAAACAACAGTAGTGGCCTTATTCCTATGTAAACAGGAAATAGCAATACATTAATACATTTCTAAGCCACTCTTCACATTTTTAACAGACACATTTTACAACATGCATCAGGTTTTAACTCTGTAAACTTCATGAATTAACTCTAATTTATATCCACTTGGAAAAACATATTTATAGTGTCACACAGATACAAAAAAAATGTATGTGCAACACTTACGCTAGCTTGTAGCTTGAGAAGCTCACCCTTCCCCTGGATGCAGCACTTGTACATACGGCTCTCTGTCTCTCCTCTACATGGGTGACAAAACAGTTTCATAAACATCATTTAACACTGAAAGTGTAGCTAGCCAAAATTTCAGTATGCCACTAACGCTGACTAGCGGTCGTCTAGGGCGGCTCCCGACACACCGGAGACAATAAACAAACCCTCGACCGGCGAGAAATAAACAGTCTTCAGTCGCATATCTCCGTCAACCGACTCAATTTCAGGTCTAATGTTTCACTTCGGTCACGTATTTCCACTTCGGGCACAGTGTTACACGGTTCAAACTTTCCAAAACTATTCCCACTCTCACAGACAAGAAATACACCCCGAACTACCTGTGCGCTATTGCGTGCATTATGGGGCGCTCACACTGACAGTGACAGAGGCGATCTGAGCAACAAGCGACCATTCATTTTCAATGTACGCAGGCGACGAGGGGCGTTTGGGGCGACGAGGGGCGGCGAGCGGCACGAAATGAGCGAATTGAGCGACAAGAAAAGTTAAGAATACCTCAACTTTATGCAAATAAGAAGCGGCGCGACCGCGGCGACAGCCAATCGTGAGCCGAGCTGGATTCACAAGGCGGAAAAAAATACAGAGAAGACAAGAAGACAAGACACAGTGGACGAGAAACTCCTGTAGATCCATGGACCGATCTTGTTGAGGAGGTCATCAAACTGACTTTTATCCAGTCTGAAATAACGCTGAAACCAGGCATTATCGAAACGGGGCTCCTGAACCAGCCGGTGAAACTCCCCGTGGTGACTCCGGGCTCTGAGGATTTTATGGACCCAGATGGACCTACGGCCCCGGTTTCTTCTTTTGTTAAGCAAATATGCCGACGCAACACAAAGAAGGTTTCCCAAAGTGCGATCCATGGTGAAAGAGGGAAACAAAGTCATAAGCAGGACCTATATATAGATTCCAGCGTACCCCCCCCCCCCCCCCTTAAAATCCCGCTTGTCAGAAAGCGCCAAGTATGATGTGCTTATGAGTGGTTTTCATTTAATCTATGTCATCATACAATTTACACGAATTAGTAGGCCTTGTGAAAACAAGGATGACACCATAGACCGTATGGATGACACATGCATGTCACTACTGTCATGCCCGGGCAGACACATCTGGACCGCAGCTTGAAGCACCGCCCCGCGGTCGCTTCCAAATCGCCTGCACAAACTGACACAAGCAACGCGAATTGAGCAAACTGAGCGACCACAGGCGATTTTGTCGCTGTCAGTGTGAGCGCCCCATTAGGGAGACAGTTCGCGCTTATTCTATATACAACTCTCGCGTGATCTCCCAGTTCTCACGGGATTCTCAACCTAACTGGCCTTAAAGTGGCAGTACACCTTCTATTAGGGCACAGTTAACACAAAAAAATACAGTAGTCCCTGTTCACTTGGCTACATACAAGATCCTCTTTTTGGTGATATTCATGATCCCCTCACGCATAATAGGACTTTAAAGGCCAAAACTACTACAGACACAAAACTAAACAGATTTAAAAGTAGAGGAAGCAGCTTTGCTACCACAATGTCAGTGGTGTCTGACAGCAAAGAAGAGAAATCTCCCATTAAAGTCAACTTGAACTGCAGTACTCATGAAACTCTATGCTCCTTTTGTGCTATTATGCATCTCTTAGCTGACTGTCAGAAAATAAATGTACAACCTCATGCGAACCCCCCCCTGTTGACTTGGGCCCTTTGGCAGAGTTTACAAAGCCAACAGTTTTAAACTTGGGTTTTAAGATGGACAGTGATTTTAAACTGGATCGACAAATTAGCTCTGTGGTAAAGTCCAGCTTCTTCCAAATTAGACAGCTGGCAAAGGTCAAACCACTTCTTGCACATCAGCACTTTGAAACAGTAATCCATGCCTTCATCACATCTCGGCTGGATTACTGTAATGCACTTTATCTCGGAGTTAGCCAGTCCTCCCTTGCACGTCTCCAGTTGGTGCAAAATGCGGCCGCACGCCTGCTAACTGGAGTACGTAAGAGGGAGCACATCACCCCCATCCTGGCCTCCCTCCACTGGCTGCCTGTGCATTTTAGAGTTCATTTTAAGATTCTTTTATTTGTTTTTAAATCTTTAAATGGACTGGCCCCATCTTACCTCTCTGAGCTTCTTCACCCCTACGCCCCTGCTCGGTGCCTCCGGTCAGCTGATCTGCTGCTCCTGGAGGTACCGAGGTCCAAACGGAAGCTCAGAGGGGACAGAGCCTTTTCAGTTGCCGCTCCAAAATTGTGGAACGAGCTTCCCCTCCACATTAGACAGGCCTCCTCACTGTCCATTTTTAAAACTAGTCTTAAAACCCACTTTTATTCTTTGGCGTTCAACTCAGCATGAGACTCTACCTTAGTTTTGGTGTTTTACGGTTTGTTCTATTCATTCTTTTTAATGTTTTTTACTTTAATTTGTTTTATTTAAATTCTAAATTGTTCTATTGCTTTTGAATTGTTTTGAAAGCAATTAACAGTTATTATGTTATATTTATTCTTCTGTTGCATTATGTACAGCACTTTGTTTCAGCTGTGGTTGTTTTAAAGGGCTCTATAAATAAAGTTGAGTTGAGTTGAGTTGAGTTGAAGCTAAAATTTAGTTTCTCAGAGAAAAGGGATTGTGCTTTGGATGTTTGAAAGTGGGGCATCTGAGTAAAAACTGCAAAAGAAGAATGAAATGTCAGAGTTGTCAGGCCAAACACCCCACTATTCTGCACATAAAGAGATCTCCCAAATCCGATGCATACATGCACAAGCCAGAGCAACACAGTATGGCAGCTAAACCTGAAGAAACATCAATAAGCAGTGCTCTTGTGACTCTTGGAGAAGGTGAAGGAAATGGGGCTGGCAGAGACTGCACACTGGCCATAGTTCCAGTGCTGGTTAAACTCTGTAAAGGAATTAAAAGTGTACCTACCTATGCCTTCCTGGACCCCGGAAGCACTGACACATTTTGTACTGAGAAACTTATGAGGAAGCTCAATGCTAGAGGCCGTAGAACTGAAGTTCTTCTGCAGACTATGGGAACAGAAAAAACAGTTAAGACCTATGAGCTAACAGGTCTAGAGGTTGGTCATATAGAAGATGGTACTTACCTGACACTGCCAAAGTTGTATACTCAGATAAAATCCCTGTGACAAAGAAAAACATTCTCACACAGGCGGATTTAAACAAGTGGCCTTACCTGCAGGAGATCAAGGTAAAGGAGATAGATACTGGTGTGGATCTTCTTATTGGAGTGAATGTACCAAAGGCAGTGGAACCATGAAGAATCATTAATAGCCAAAGAAATGGACCATATGCAGTTAGGACACTGTTAGGATGGGTGGTTAATGGTCCACTCAGTGTCTCTTCAGCTATGGAGAAGGAACGCACCGTGGCATCAGTGAATCGAATCTCCATTGTGCACATTGAAAGACAATATGCACACAATTTCCCAGAGGAAGATTATGAGGAGAAAAAGGAGATGTCAGCTGATGACCGACGGTTCATGCAGATTGTCTCAAGTTCTGTTGATCTCACAGATGGCCACTACTACTTACCTTTACCTCTTCGTGATAAGAACATCAGCATGCCAAACAACTATCAGATGGCAGAACAACAAACGTTACATCTCAAAAGAAAATTTCAAAAGGATCAGGTTCATGCAAATGAGTACAGAGACTTCATGAGTGACATCATCAGGAAGGGTTAAGCTGAGAAAGTACCACCAGAAGATTTAAAACCAGAGGCTGGCAAATTGTGGTACATACCTCACCATGGTGTGTATCATAAACGTAAAACAACCCTCCGTGTAGTCTTTGATTGTGCATCAACCTTTAAAGGTGCATCACTCAATAATGTACTCCTACAGGGCCCAGACTTGGCTAACACCCTGATGGGTGTCTTGCTCAGATTCCGGCACGAGCCAATTGCAATTATGGCAGATATTGAGAGCATGTTTCACCAGGTGCAGGTTCACGAAGAGGACAGGAACTTGCTCAGATTCCTATGGTGGCCAGAGGGAGACACAAGTCAAGAACTGGAGGAATATAGGATGACAGTCCATCTGTTCAGCGCTGTGTCTTCTCCAACTTGTGCAAATTTTGCACTACAAAAAACTGCAGAGGATAATAACAGCACATTCAGTAGGGAAGTGTCTGACACAGTCAAATTTAATTTCTGTCTCAAGTCAGTTCCAACAGAGAAGCAAGCCATATGCCTTGTTAAGAACCTCAGAGAAATGTGCTCCCTCGAAGGATTCAAGCTTACCAAGTGGGTTAGTAATAGTCATACTGTATTGGCATCCGTCCCTGATGATGACAGAGCAAAGCAAATTAGAAACTTGGATCTGGACAGGGAGAAACTGCCTAACGACAGAGCATTAGGATTGTACTGGGACATTGAGAATGATATATTCAGTTTTCGTGTCACTGTTAACAACAAAAGCCCCACCAGAAGAAACTTTCCATTGTTAGCTCTGTGTATGATCCTCTTGGATTTCTTGCCCCTTTCATTCTGAAAGCTAAGCAGATCCTTCAACAACTAAGTATAGATGGGATGAGACATTTCCTGTGGAATTGTTAAAGTCATGGCAACAGTGATTCAAGGATCTGGATGAGCTGGACAGATTCCAAATAAACAGAAGTGTGAAACCAAGAAACTTTGACCAAATAAAAACTGCACAACTGCATAACTTTTGTGATGCAAGTGAACGAGGTTTTGGAACTGCAAGTTACCTAAGGTTGACAAATGACTCTGGAAAGGTACATGTTGCATTTGTGATGGGAAAATCAAGAGTAACTCCACTCAAAACAACAACTATCCCAAGACTGTAACTCACTGCTGCCACAGTGGCTTCATGGATAGACAGAATGCATCGCTCAGAACTTAAAATTGAACTCCAAGATTCCACTTTCTGGACTGACAGACAGTCCATTCTAAAATATCTTCGAAATAAAACACGTAGGTTTCGCACCTTTGTGGCTAATAGGATTGTGGTGATCCATAATCTGTCAAAAGTGAGTCAGTGGAGGTTCATAGATTCCAAACTCAACCCTGTGGATGATGCATCTTGAGGACTGAGCATTGAACCCTTTCTCAGTTCCAAACGATAGCTTCAAGGATCAGGGTTTCTGGAAAATTCGGAAACAGGATGGCCAGGAAATCCTGTAGAGTTTGGCTCCATCCTCCCAGACGATCCAGAGGTGCAGAAAGAAGCTATTGTAAGTAACATTGTCACCTCTACCTAAGAGAAAAGTCCAACAACGAACACAGAAGATGGCTATGCCCATAGAAATCAAACACCCCAAGATCCTATCTAAATATTCTCATGTGTCAAAGTTAATACTGAGTCATATGCTGTAAAAACAACCTGTACCATACTTATATACCATAATATTTATGCCACGTGCACTTACTGCCTATTGCACTTCTGGTTAGATGCTAAACTGCATTTCGTTGCCCTGTACATGTACATGTGTAATGACAATAAAGTTGAATCTAATCTAATCTAATCTAATATTCACAGACAGGTTGGTCACTCTGTGTAGTGGCCATTTGTCCATAAAAACAAACAAACAACTAAATAAACTTCAGATCAAACATAATTAAAGGGCCACTGATGCACCATGAGAATGTGGTTTAACGCAGGCAAAAGAAGGTGAATGTCCATACCAGATCTTGCGTTTGGTGTTAATTTATTTCAAATATAATAAAACAAACAAAAGAACAAAGAAAATCGTGGCAGCTTCCACTTTGCGCTGGTAAAAAACCATAGGCCCACCCAGGTGCATGCTGGTCCTCAAGGTGCCTACTTCCTTAAATAAACTCAGGTACCCACAGCTATCCAAATACCAAAAACCAAACTAAAATTTTAACTATGCAAATATCCTAAACAAATAACTAACAAAGAATATCATCAAAAATCAAATCTAAACAAAACAAACACTTAAGTTAATCAAATAAATTTACTCTTAAGTAGCAAATTAAATTTACAACTAAGAATCCAGCTCCTACACTCTGGGCGAGGTCATATGCTCTCCAAACTTCACGAACGATATTGGTTGTCTGGTGCCAACTATTGGCAAGTAAGATTATCAAGAGCTGTGTGTTTTGCAGAAGACAACTAGCTAAACCTGGAGAGCAGAAGATGGCTGATCACTCCCCACTCTTGTAAAGAGATGGGGAGTGATATTCACTTGCCTTGTAAGCCGTGCTGTTCACCTGGAGGTTGCCAGTCAACTAGATACATATGCATGCATAAATGCTATTCGTGGGTTCATCTGTCGTCGAGGTTCAGTGAAAAGCTTCAGATCGGATCAAGGCACCAACTTCATAGGGGCACAGAGAGAAGTGGAGGAGTCCGTGAAACAGCTGGATAATGATAGAATCCAAAGATCACTTATCAAAAAAGGAATTGACTGGACATTCAATCCCCACGCTGGAGCTCATCATGGTGGCGTCTGGGAAAGACTAATTAGACTGGTTAAAAAGATCCTTTACTCCGTCTTAAAGGAACAAGCTTTGGATGATGATGGTCTACATACAGCTTTGTGCGAAGTGGAAGCAATTATGAATGACAGACCAATTACAACAGTGACCAGTGACCCAAATGACCTCGAGCCACTAACTCCAAATCATCTGCTTCCCTTAAAAACAAACCCCATCATACCCCCTGGACTTTTTCAGAAAAGGGACATATATTCAAGGAAAAGATGGAGACAGGTGCAATATATGGCTGACTTGTTCTGGAAGAGATGGACCAGGGAATACATCCCACTTGTGCAAGAACGATACAAGTGGAACAACATCAAAAGGAACTTCGCTCCTGGAGATCTTGTCGTCATCATTGATGACAATGCCCCAAGAAACACCTGGCTCCTAGGACGAGTAGTCAAAGCTCTTCCAGGGGCAAAGGGCCTTGTTCGAAGTGTTTTGGTGAAAACCAAACCCAACTCAATCCAGAGATCCATCACCAAGCTCTGTCTGCTTATGGAGGAAGAACAGAATGGACTGGTACCATGAGTGTACCCTTACATGGACATGGACTGTTCATAATATGAACTTTTTGGCCTAGCCACGGTCTTGTATGCATTATTGAAATTGCTCTATTGAATTAGTAATTGTTATGTAATAAGCATATTGGTAAATTATTGGTAAATTATTGGTATATTACAGCCATTTTTGTATATTTGGTTTGATTATTATTATCCCCGTCCCAGGAAATGAGGACAAAAGGGGAGAGTGGCACAGGTGTCTCAGATGAGACAGGGGAGAGCTATAATGTCTTTTGACCGCTCTTCTTTTTGTTTTTGCTCTTATTGTTATAATTGTGGACACTTAGAGCCAGATGCAAATAAATACCGTATATAACTTAAAGGAGGCAGTGATTGTTTTTACTTGGAGCGCATCATGACCACAGCGAACCCCTGAACAAAGAACGGCGTCTAGAAGCCGGTTGCCTGCTTTTCTTACTTCGGATATTTTTCTTACAAATATCAGTAATGAATAAAACAATCTATCACCAACCATCAACCAACCTAGATTTCTATGCATTTTAAATACATTAGTTCTAAGATCACAACCCAGGACAATGCGAACTGCTCTATTTTGCACTTTTTGAAGTTTATTAATTAGTGCCGAGTGCCTATGTCAAGAGGCCCCTCCTCCCATAGGGAGGAGGGGCCTCGTGCCATAGGCACGAGGCAACTCTTGATCTTCTGCGTGTTTCTTTGCAGTTTTCTTACTTAATATTATTCATTTTCCGCCCTTTTTCGGCAATTAATGCGGCCCGAACCGGCCAGAGGACCCCAACACATATATCGAAACGTGTGTTTTGATCCCGAATCCTATGCTATTACTTGGATAAGCGATTGACGAGTTTTTCGAGAATTTATTCGCGAAAAAGCGCGAAAAATTTCCCATTCAAATGAATGGGAGACCCCGAAAAATCAACAGGCATTTTCAACAATCAACTGCTCTGGCATACTTTCACCCAGAGACTTCATTTAAACTTTAAAATGAAGGCACTCTTGTCTTCTCTTCAGAGATTCCCCTCACTTATCGACACCTTTTACTGTTTTTAAACTATGAAGCCTCAAAGCGGTGTAGGTTTTTACTCAAATTTCAGGGTTTATAATGGGTGTGTATTGCGCGGAATGTTCGCGCTAGAGGGACAGCTAGAGTGAGAAGAGAGAAGAAAATTAGGCAAAAAATAAAACAGAAACTGCTCCCGTGGCCACAGATTTCACACCACAGACATACACTATATTACCAAAAGTATTCGCTCACCCATTCAAATGATCAGAATCAGGTGTTCTAATCACTTGGCCTGGCCCCAGGTGTATAAATTCAAGCACTCAGGCATGCAGACTGTGAAACAAGACATTTGTGAAAGAATGGGCCGCTCTCAGGAGCTCAGTGAATTCCAGCGTGGAACTGTCATAGGATGCCACTTGTGCAACAAATCCAGTCGTGAAATTTCCTCGCTCCTAAATATTCCACAGTCAACTGTCAGCTCTATTATAACAAAATGGAAGCGTTTGGGAACAACAGCAACTCAGCCACGAAGTGGTAGGCCACGTAAAGTGACGGAGAGGGGTCAGCGGATGCTGAAGCGCATAGTGCAAAGAGGTCGCCGACTTTCTGCACAGTCAATTGCTACAGAGCTACAAACTTCATGTGACCTTCAGATTAGCCCAAGTACAGTACGCAGAGAGCTTCATGGAATGGGTTTCCATGGCCGAGCAGCTGCAGCCAAGCCACACATCACCAAGTGCAATGCAAGGCGTCGGATGCAATGGTGTAAAGCACGCCGCCACTGGCCTCTAGAGCAGTGGAGACGCGTTCTCTGGAGTGATGAATCACGCTTTTCCATCTGGCAATCTGATGGACGAGTCTGGGTTTGGAGGTTGCCAGGAGAACGGTACATTTCAGATTGCATTGTGCCAACTGTGAAATTTGGTGGAGGAGGAATTATGGTATGGGGTTGTTTTTCAGGAGCTGGGCTTGGCCCCTTAGTTCCAGTGAAAGGAACATTGAATGCTTCAGGATACCAAAACATTTTGGACAATTCCATGCTCCCAACCTTGTGGGAACAGTTTGGAGCGGGCCCCTTCCTCTTCCAACATGACTGTGCACCAGTGCACAAAGCAAGGTCCATAAAGACGTGGATGACAGAGTCTGGTGTGGATGAACTTGACTGGCCTGCACAGAGTCCTGACCTGAACCCGATAGAACACCTTTGGGATGAATTAGAGCGGAGACTGAGAGCCAGGCCTTCTCGACCAACATCAGTGTGTGACCTCACCAATGCGCTTTTGGAAGAATGGTCAAAAATTCCTATAAACACTCTCCTCAACCTTGTGGACAGTCTTCCCAGAAGAGTTGAAGCTGTAATAGCTGCAAAAGGTGGACCGACATCATATTGAATTCTATGAGTTAGGAATGGGATGGCACTTCAGTTCATAGAATGAGTAAAGGCAGGTGAGCGAATACTTTTGGTAATATAGTGTATGTTAAAGGTGAGATGATCCCGTCCAAAACATTCTTGATTAGCCTCATATCAAGGTCGTTGACATCCGTAGATGTTTTTGCTACGCATGTATTGACCAGGTGTCTAATCTCTGTTGTCTCCACTGGTGTGAGAAACAGTGAGTTTGGGTTTCTGCCTCCCTTTTTGTCAAAGTGGTCCCAGTTCAGGTCAGTGCAGTCTGGAATGTCCTTGGCTAGATCTGGCCCCACATTAACAAAGAATTCATTGAATCTGTCTGCTATGACTCCCATATTATCTTCCCTGATGTTATTGTCCTTGAAGTGGGGGGGGGGGGGGGGGGGGGGGGGGGGTAGCTTGGATTAGCCGCTTTGTTATTGGTCACTTTGTTTATAATATCCCATAATTTTCTAGTATAGCTCATATTATCTGCTAGTAGTATTATCTGTCAAACTCGCCTATCAAAGTCAGTGGGCGGATCCTAACACCTGATTGGTTACCCTGCACATCAAGTCAAGACAAATTGATTCCAGATAATGGGTTGATGCATCTTAGGTCCTCCACTCCAGTCCAGTTGTTGGCGGTAAATGCACCTAAAAGTTGCAACAGCCAAAAAAAGGCAATAATAATAGAAGAAGAAGAAGGTTGACGCAATCAAACAACTTTATTAGTAGGGATGTTCAATATTATCGGAGGGTATCGGTATCGGGTTTTCATAACCGATATTTGTTCTGTAGGCATCAGCATTTCCGAGTCTGCATGAACGCAGCATGGGACGTTAACAGGCGCGTGCTTGATGACGTATAACAACAACACGCTAGTCTCGTAGATCGCTAACCGTGGCTAACAAGCTAGCCTGCCCGGTGTACATTGTGTTGATAGTAAAACAGGCAATTTTTAAATAGCCATAACTTGCTCAATTTTCAACCGATTTTCAAACAGTTTGGTTTATTCTAAACGTCAAAGGTGAAGTTATGACACTGAATACTTTTGAATAATTATCTTATGTTCTAAAAAATAGAATAATGTTCTAGAATAGGTAGACTAGGCCTACAAGATTTCCCTTAAAAAATATACATCAAGAAACGCTGCATGTTGAAATCCCCCCCCTGTACAGAGATGACAATAACACAGCACAAAGAACCAGTCCATATTTCCAAATTTGTAATAATATTTTTACACATGAAATGGTAGTGAACCAGTTTGTTTAGACATTATAAAGGCACTTTTGAAAGATTTTTGAAGATTTATTAAAATCAATGTTTAGACGGAGGTGTTAGAGACATTAGATGTTTTTTTTTATTTTTTTTTATTTTATTTTTTACATTTTCATAAAAAATTTAGCCAAGTAACAAGGTGTCCTAGTGTCCCGGTGGTGCTGGTTCTGGTCCTCATGCTGCTGGGCCTGATAAGTGATGATGCAGTGATAAGTGAACAGGTTGGCAGGTTGTGAGTCGCTAGGCTGTGCGGGCCAGGACATCTGGACATGGTGACAGCAACAAGAGATGGTAGGGCAGTCGTTGGGTTGGGACTTCAGGTGCAATGAGGGCCAAAAGTGAGAGGGAAAGACCGAGAGAGGGAATGTGATTCTACAATGGGTGAGTGTGTTAGTACCAATCTATTGTGTTGGTAACTTCACTCATAAATCTATCTACAGTCAAATATGATAAAATACCAATATAATATGTGCAACCTTTTATGTGTGGTTGTTCAAGACACACTGAAGGCATGATGGTGAGGTTTGCAGAGTTATATGTACACTTGAAAGGGGTGGGTTGTGAGGGACCTGTTGGGACTGTTTTTTCTCAATAATGACCAGCGATCTATACATTGAGCTCCACCCTATGCAACTGGGTCCAGGACTTCCTAACAGACAGGCCGCAGTCTGTGAGGATCCACGACGTCTCCTCCTCCTCCATCACCCTCAGCACTGGCTCCCCCCAGGGCTGTGTGCTGAGCCCCCTCCTGTTCACCCTGCTCACATACGACTGCTCAGCGATTCACCCGAGCTGTCTGATTGTGAAGTTTGCGGACGACACTGCTGTGGTTGGACGTATCGTGAACAACGACGAGTCTGACTACAGGAAGGAGGTAGAACACCTGGAGGGTTGGTGCAGAGAAAACAACCTCTGCATCAACGTGAAGAAGACCAAGGAGATGATCGTGGACTTCAGGAGGAGGAGCAGACACCTCTCCCCTCCCCTGCACATCGGAGGGACAGCAGTGGAAGTGGTCTCCTGCTACAGGTACCTGGGCGTCCACATCTCTGACGACCTCACCTGGAGCACCAACACTTCCTGCCTGATTAGGAAGGCACACCAGCGCCTCTATTTTCTCAGGAGGCTGAGGCGCGCTGGACTGGGGAGCTCAGTCCTGACATCTTTCTACAGGTGTGTGGTGGAGAGCGTCCTGTGCTCCTGCATCACTGTGTGGCATGGCAGCTGCTCTGCAGCAGAGAAGAAGGCTCTGCAGAGGGTGGTGAAAGCTGCACAGAGGACTGTGGGACACAGTCTATCCACCACCACGGACTTCTACACCTCCAGATGCAGGAAAAGGGCCACCTGCATCAGGAAAGACCCCACCCACCCCGCACACACACTGTTTGTCCCCCTCCCCTCAGGCAGGAGGCTACGGAGCATTAAAAGCAGGAACACCAGACTGAGGAACAGCTTCTTCCCGGAGGCTGTGAGACTGTTGAACGCTGGAGGATGTTCGTAGCCCCCCCCAATAGTGAACAATAGTCACCTCCACGGACAGACTGCATTGCACTGCACGGTCACTTTAACTCATTTGCACACTACCTCAATTCATTTGCACACTACCTCAATTGCACAGGACCATCATAGTCAATTTCATAGTCTTTATTTTACTGTACAGTTAGCTAATTTTATTCTCTATATTTGTACTTTTTTATATTTATACGTGTCTTTTCTTTACTTATGGCTTGGAACGGGACCAGAGAAACCATTTTCGTTCCTTCATATATACCAACATGTGTAGAAATGACAATGAAGAATCCTTGAATCCTTGAATCCTTGAATTATCTCTTACCTATATGATGCTATCATTAGTTTGTGACATTCCACATGCAAATACTTACAACATCAGGCATCAAGTCCATTGGCAGGTTGTCTTCTAGTTGTGTTGAAGTTGTAGTGCTTCTTATTGCTACTGACTAAAATAAAGTAGTTTTGAGTGTCTAAAATATGCTGTAATAAACAACAAATTATACCTTGCAGAAACAAAAACTAATCACATGTGTATATCGATATATTTTTGGTCAGTGATAAACATACACATATCCTTTGAAGATGTGCTGGAAAGCTGAAAATGGATGGCACAACACCATCTTTAATCCGCACAGTCTGCCCAGTCCTGTCGAAGTCCTCGGTCCTGAAGTGCTCCCTGCAGATCAGTGTCCTATCAGTGGCAGCAAAACCGTCCCTTCTTAGGGCAACTTCCCACTTCCTCCTCCTCTCTTTGGATTTGGGAAACCTTAAAAAAGTGAGAAATGTACCCAGATATATAAATTATTGTCAACATTTTAAATCCATCTTTCCATGTAAGGGCAAGGACACAAGTGCACACCTAGATAATCATATGTTGGGGGTAATTGTATGTATGTATGTATGTAAGTATGTATACACTTCAAACGTTCAGTGATTATGTAAACAAAATATTCTAAACCTTGTGTCAACAACAATCTAGCAATTCTATTATGTCATATCCCCGCTGTTCCTGTGTAACAGGACCTGTATTGTACTTCCACTAAGTAACTAACGATGATCCTAAAAATAATTCAGAATATTGTAATATCCTACAGGTAACAGGTGATCCCTCGGGTTCTCGTTTTGAGACAAAGGCGGTTACAGCAGCCATAGGCGGCACAAAAGTCTGGCATCTTGTCAGCAATTTCCTTAGAAATCATAATGTAAGATGTTTTAACAAACCGACCAGACAGGAAATCATGTATAAATTCAGTTAAATCATATGTATCATGTGTGTATTATATTGAAGAGATATTAAAAGAAAGCGTAATTCTGCCTCGCACCAAATTACTCGGTAGCTAGTAGCCTAGCTAGACGTGATACACAACTAAACTGCACGATTAAATCGTTTTTTGTTTTTTTCCGAGGAGATAAGCTGCGATTTCAACATATTCAAGCATCCAGAATTATAACCACGTTAATACATTACACTTACATTACTACTGTTTACTGTAGTACTTACATTCTTTATATTTTTAATTTTTTTTACTACTGGTTGGCAGGTACAAAAATACATTTCACTGTGCATTGTACTATGTATAACTGTGCATGTGACAAATAAAACCTATCTATCTATAAAGATGGTAAAAAAAAACCAGTTTGTAAATCCATCAAGATTTCAGCGAAATAAGAGTATTAATGTTTGTGCAGGTCATCTAGTCGTTCTATATATATATATATGCTCTGCAAGGTCTAAAATATCTCTCACCAGCTCACTAGAATGTTCATGGGGATCCTCCATCAAAGTAGCCGCCATGTTTTGAAAGACTTCTTCTTTGACGGTTTCACAGGGGCGCAGATGGGATTTTCGAAGTGGGGGGGACCAACTCAACTCAATAAGTTATTTTTGTGTAATTTGGGTTTAACTAGCACTCAAGTACTTACTTTCATAATAGGCTATGGGCCAATGGTTTGGAGAATTCTTATTTGAAATCCTGGTTAAACAATTATGAACATTGTTAAACAAAGGCCTACCCGATCAACACTAGGCACACATGATGAAACTGTTATTTGTCTGGAATGCCAATCACTTACCAATACTTCATGTCTTGTACAAAATGTATTTTATTTTAACAATTGTGTATGAACTCAGAACTTTAAACAACATATTTACATATATAAAAATAAAAAAAATGTTTACCATAAATTCAATTTACATTTTAAATGACAGAAGCAGTACTATTAGGAATTCCCTATAGTGCAGACAAACACATTTACTAGAAGACTAGATGAAGGACCCAAAAACATCTCTCCTCCTTTCATTACCCTGAACATACTGCTGGGCAATTTCTTGTCTGTCCAGTCTGTCAAGTCTCTCTTGATGAATATGGCACACAGCAATGCCATTGAGTCTTTTTTGAGTCATGGTTGATCGCAACCACGTTTTCAGCCTGCGTAACCCACTAAAACTGCGCTCTGCCTCAGCGGAGGATATGGGCACCACCATCAGTAACCTCACTAGTGTCTCTACCTGATCAAACAGGCCACGGACTTCAGGGGTCATTTCCTTCAAAGCATGCACAGCATCTGCAGTTGTACAGACCTTGTACTTGTTTTTAAACATGGCCAGTTGGACTCTCAAGTCTTCCTGTTTCAGTTCAGGATATTTGCGAACTGCTGCCTCATTTGTAACGGGAGTCAGGAGTGTGTTTTCCAGTTCTTTCAGTGTTTGAATGCCTGGTTGCATAAACCTGTCAGTTATCTGTGCATCCACTGTATCTAGGACACGATAGAACTCCACTCTGTAAAACTCCACAGCTGATCCAGGTGTGTATGCAGGAGCCTGCCCAGAACATCAGTTAGGGGGCCTGTGTGTGCGGGGTGGAACAATGGGCTCCAGAGACAGATTGTCACACCTCTCCTCTGCCTCCTTAAAGACTGCCTCAAAGTGGTCTGAGTTTCTCTTTGATTTTAAACTGTCTTGGACCAAGGAGACTGCAGAGAGCATGCCCTCCATTGTCTGAGTCTTTTTCTGGAGAGATGTGTTTAGAACCTCTAGTTCACTGATCACATCTAAAGCAAGCAGAAGTCCCAGTACAACGTTACCCTGCTGCAGTCGAACACGTAAGCCCTCTGCCCTGCTTGCAGACTCTGAATGACTTGTGGACATCTCATGTAGTGCATTTAGTATCATCCCATATTGGCTGAGAACAGCACGGATAGCAGGTGAGCGTACAGTCCACCTTGTGGGACATAAAGGCCTGATGGACAGCGCTGGCCCTTCCCCTTTAGCTGCAACAATGGCATTAAACATCTCTTTGAGCTTACCAGACTGCCCAAAAAATGTGCCAAGTTCATGGATCCAGGCAAGTGCATTTCGCACAATACACGAGGCTGAGCAAGCTTGTTGTGTAACTAAATTGACACAGTGTGCTCCACAGTGTATATATGGTGCTAGTGGCTGCACTCGCTGAATAACAGCCTGTGCACCTGAGTACTTTCCAGCCATGTTTGAAGCTCCATCATATGCCTGACCTCTGAGGCCCAATATTGGCAAATTCAGCCTCAACAGAACATCCAAAATGATCCTGGCAACATTTTCCCCTGTTGTAGACGCTGCTTCATACAACCCTATGAATTCTTCGTGTACCAGCAAATCAGGGTCAACATAACGTAGGCACATTGCCTCTTGCTCAACACCAGAGACATCCCTTGTCCCATCCATAATAATGGAATACTGCAGCACTGGTAAGGACCAGATCTCATCTGCAATTTTCCTGATAATTGATGAACTCATCAAATTTATCCTCTCATTTTGACAATCCCAAGATGTGTGCGTCCCCCTCTTTGCAGATAACCACCTACTGAATGACTCATCATCTTCGGCTTTGTATTTTAGAAGCTGGTCAAGGTTACCTTGATGATGTTCATGCCCTCTAAAGGCCAATCCCTGCCTCACCAGAAACATCTCACCCCTTATTATTTTTAACAGGCTAGCTCTGTTTTCTGCCTGCTGCGTGCTGACTGCACTGCTAAACTGTGTAGTAACTGGCCTGTTTTCATATGCAGCAGTTGTAACAGCCAGTTTGTGACCCTCTGATTTCTCATGCATGGAACATTTTTCAAGTGCTTTTTTCCAGTTTTTAAATCCAATATTGACAAAAGCTGGGTCGATACTCTTAGCTTGTGCTGGTTTCCCTGTCTTAAAGTATTTCGAGCAGTGAAAACACAGAACACCATCAGTACTCCTGCTAACATGCAGCCAGGGATACTTCTCATACCATGCTTTTTGGAATGTCAGTGTCCGGTCTTTGAGCACTTGCCTTTGCAAAACTTTAGGGTCAGGTTGATTTGGCTTTGTGAACGTCATTATCATGTCAACTTCCTCTTTCTCTGTGTCACCTCCTGTCCCTCCTTGTTCTGTCCCTGCTTCTGTCTGTATACCTTCTGTCTCTCCTTCCTCATGCAGTCTTTTTTTACTGTGGTTGCCCACTGGCAGATCCTCTCTTGACTGACTAGGACCTCCCTCACTGTCCTCAGGAATTGCCTGCAGGCCAGGATAATGTTCTTCTTGTCTGCCTGCTTCGTGGCTGACTTTTCCTCCCTCTTCATCTCTGTCTTCCTCACTCCTGGCCACATCCTCACATACCCCCTGATCAAAATGTTTGAAATGAAATTGTGAATTTGACATAAACACACTAGACACACATGTGCACCTGGGATGGAAATAAGCACCACCCATAACACAAACACACACACACAAGGGTGCATTGGTAAAGGAATAGACAAACAGTTACAGTTGTGGCACGCACTAGCAAACCTCAGTGAATATTGAAAAGTAATATCATCAAATATATGCAAACAATATTTAACTGAAGCAGGCTACTGGTGTTTAATGTCAACATTTTTCAACTTTCAGCTTTCAGCTTCACTTACAGGATTTCTCTTGAAAAAGGTGTCAATTGTCTCCTGCCTCTTTCTTTTCTGCATCTTAATTATACTGTGTGACAAAAAGACAGCGGTAAACTTGATGACATGGGTCTGATTTACAATTAATCCCAAAATACACTGCCTAAAAATGGCAATCCCTCCTTCTTCATGACAGTTTATACTTTATACGAGTGGTTCCCAAATAGTGTGTGTGTGTGTTTCCCGGGATTCCCGGGATTCCCGGGATTCCCGCGGCACGGGAGTCAATTTCACTGTTGGTAACTTGATAGGAACTGAATAGAGCAAAAAATCAACAGGACCGGGACGGAGGTCGGAGCCGGAGATTAAATTAATAAATGACGCTGCACTGCGGCGAGTGGGGGGTGGGATCAAGTGATCGGGATATGACGGGAGATATTTTGGGCTCAAAATGACACAGAAAAATGACACTGCTAACAATGAGATGGACACAATTTTGACGGGCTCCCACGCAAACATATTACATTGAAAATAATTAATAATTAATTAATTATTTTCATTTCGTCGCTAGCAGTGTCCTGCTATTAATAGCCTAATTACTTAATTTTTTTTTTTTGAGAAAGTGGGAACCACTGCTTTATACATTACATGGCACATAACCGAATTTAGCTAGCTCCTGAACAATATACCAATTAGTAATTAGTATTAGTCAAAAGGCGAATTATAAAATATTCGACATGTCAACATAAACACATATCAAGATTATTTAAAAACCTCGAAAGCATAACTACTCATTCACAGTACCTGGAATGTAGAGATATAAATATGTAAATATATGTAAATGATAATTTCTTGTCTCCCGCGGTATCACTAACAATGGGGCTCAGAGCTCCCCCTCCCGCCACTGCAGGTATTACAAATCAAATCACACGATATCTCAGAGAACGACCAACAGCTGGGTGGGCGGTGACGGTGTCAACTGTCTATCTAGCTAGTTCCCGCCTCCTCGGCACTAGCTGAACGGTAAATCTAACACAGCAAGAGAGGCGGGACTTACGACAGAACAGCCAATCATCAGCCGCTCGCGCTCAAAGCCGGTGTCAGTTTGAGGCAGCAACAGGGAGGGAGGGGGGAGCGCAGACACAGAGCGGCCGGAGAAACTGAGCGACTGTCGAGAGGCGTTTGAGCGTAACTGCTCAAAATCTACAGAAAAAGTGTGGGCTTTGAACCCCCTCACCGGGTAAAGTGTGGGTGTTAAAACACCCACATCCACCTCGGATGCGACGCACCTGAGTGGGGGGGACGGATCGGGGTCACTATGAATCTGGGGGGGGTCACGTCCCCCCCGTCCCCAGTGCCATCTGCGCGCATGCGGTTTCAAGACTTCAGACCAAAGCAATGTGCGAGTTTGACAGACAAGATAAATTCATGAAGCGCTGCAACACAGGACCATATAATAATTAATTAAATAGTGAAATAATTATATATGTTTTTTATATGAAATGAATTGGTATTTTAATGAATTAATGACACATTTAATTCCAATTTTAATTAATTAATGACAGATTTAATTAATCAATGACACGTTTAATTAATTATTTAGTGGTGTATTTAATTATTTAATTATGGCACTTTAAGTCCTCCATACAGTGGTAGCTGTTGGTAGTGATCGAGGCTTTGTTGAAGCCTCAACACGTGATTCAAAAAACGGTTCATTACTCGAAGCTTCAATGACACAGTGCTCTATTAGGACATCTAGTGGACAATAAAATGTGGTGCAATGGAGACGTGTCTAACTGGTTCATGCTTGTGTGAGACTTGATTGAAACGGTTCATACGTCATAAAGCATGTGATTTGTCCAAACCAAAGCTATACACACACTTCTGACTATATGTTTATGTCTTATCTGTATCTCTCTATCTTATCTATATATAACGCTATTTAGAACTACTATATGTAACTATGTCTATCTATCAGTATAGTGTTATCTAACTATGTAACTAATTCTGTTTCTCTCCGAATCTTACGATCTATCTCAACAAAATACGCAACTAACTCCCAACAAACCATCCTATTCTGCAAAGAAACATTCAAATGAGCACCACTAAATAGGGATAGGATATCCAGGATATCCCTGAACACACTCAATCCCACCAGGTGATTCGTTACCGCTGAAGCATTAGAAGCACTTGAACTGCTTCGAACGTCATTCAAGTGCTTCAAACGTCACTAGTCACGTGACCGAACCACGCCTCAGCACAGTGGTTCGATACAATTGCTTCATGAGCTACGGCGCATGTGTCGGAGCCTCGGATGTCAGAGGGCCATCACTTTGTGTGGGTGGTAGAGCGAGGGTGAGCGAGCGCAACGGTGAAAGGCAGTTAACAGTGAGACTGGTTAGCGAAGTTGGCAGTATATGAACAGTGCATGTTACAGTGTTCTTTAATAAAGACTGTCACTGCTTCAAAGACAAAGGGAGCTCCCGTGTATTACTTGCCATTGCTGGAGATGAAGTAAGGGGGGTTAGCCCCGAAGTTAGCATCAACATATTGCTTCGTTGCTGTTTTACCTTGCTGCTGTTCTATTAGTAGTTTGATGCTTCGCTTTATGCGTTGCATCTTTTCGCGGTTTTTATACTGTCTCCCCTGGTGCTTCGCCACCCGTTGGGCGGCTCAGGCGTATATTGTTTCATGCATTAAGGGAATTAGCGTTTAATGGTTGACTGAGAAGTGGGGTTAACTTTATATTCGATTATTTTGTTTTCTTTCTATAGTTTACTTAGTTTATTTTGCCTGTTATTGGATTTGTTGTTTTTCTTTACATTCTGTTTGGTGGATTTCTTTATTATTTTTCTTTATTATTTTCTAGACCTGACAGTTGGCTGTTTGTATTTTTGTCTTGTTTATTGCTGGATATTGTTGTGCCAACTGCCTGTTTGGTTAGAGTTTGAGTGTGTTTTCTTTTGTTTGTGTGCTAGTGCAACCCCACTAATTCCCTGTTTTATTCTTTAGTTGCTGAGGTCCGGTGGTGATGTTGGTGGTCTGGTGGTGGATCCCCCCGTTTGGTGTGCTGTGCTCTCCTTGGTCCTGGGTTTCACTGAATTTGTGTGTGCATGTGTGGGCGACTGGCACAAGTGTCTGGGTGTTTATTGTTTTAGTTGGGTGTCTCCGCCCCAGCCCCTAGTTCCACACCGGTAAGCCTCAGCACCCATTTTCCCATTAGTTTCCCCTGTGTGGATGGTGTTGTTATTGTGTGTTTTAGACTTTGTAATAAAGTATATACATATTATCCCTCACAAATAACTGTGTCTCTTGCCTTGAGCAAAATGAACCTGTGTGTCCTTAAGGTGTCTGGGATTTAAAACTACTTCCTGGGGTGAAACTCCCCAGGTGGCGTTGTCGGTAACCATTCTCCGTGATAGTGTAACTATACACAGGCTTCTCCATAACTCCCCCAGTCACACCTCGCCACATTTGCATTTCTCAGAACAAGTGGCAGGTCATTGGTGTAAATAATGTACAATAACAGTCCCAAACAATACCCCTGTGGTACTCCACATGACACAAAATTCTCTTCAGAAAAACACCCATTAAAGAAAACTGTCTGTCTTCTATCAGTTAGAAAACTCCTTAGGAAGGACAAAGAAAAAACCTCAAACCCATAACACTCAAGTTTTTTCAACTGTAAATTGTGGTCAATTAGGTCGAATGCAGCTGAGAAATCAAGCGTAACCACACCAACTAGTTTATCTAGTTCTCTCAGCCAGTCATCTGTCATTTGAGTTAGAGCTGATGTTGTGGAGTGACCCTTACGATATGCGTGTTGGAAATCTGTAAGTAAATTGTTCAGAGATAAGTAGTTTGTAATTTGTTCAAACATTACACATTCCATAATTTTACTTAATACAGGTAAAAGACTAATTGGACGACTGTTGGCTCCTGAAAATTGCAGTTTCTTGTTTTTTTGGTTATGGAATTATCTTGACACGCTTCCATTGTAGTGGACACAGACAGTTGGCAAAACTCATATTTATAATGTGACATATAGGGGGTGCAGTTTCCTCTGTGACCAGCTTTAGTAGCTTTCTATCAAGATTATCAAAGCCTGGAGGTTTATTTTTACAAGTTCATAACATATCTTCTACTGTCTTAATACATACTTTAAATTTAAATGAACATTGTTTATCAATCATAATGTTTTTTTTGTTAATAGATTGGATATGTTATTTATATCAATAGGTGGCATATTATAACTTAATTGATCACGTTTTTATTAATCATGAACACACAGACAAAAAGTTACAATTTAGCCAATTACAATTTTTACTGAACCACCTCCCCAGGCCCAGAAGCCAGTGAGTCCTGGAAATGTCATAAGGGCGTCTCCATCGCTGGTCTGTAATCTTTTTGGCTGAAGTTAAGCAAGCCAACCAGATTTTGCATGTTTTTTCAGAAAGTGACAGCTGAGAGTCATCGTTTGATTAGTTTTATTCATGAAATATGTCAGATGGCCTCGTGAGGTAGTTGCCATACCTCTAAGAATGATGGTGTTTGAGGATTTTTGCCCATTAATTCATTCAGTGTTTTCCATACTTTTTTGTTATCATTTTTATATCAATAATCTTATTTTCATAGCAAATTTCTTTTTTTTATTCTATTTAACTTTGTAACACAATTTCTTAACTTACGATATAGTATCCAGTCAGACTCATATCCTGTTAGTATTGCAGTTTTCTTTACTTGATCTCTGTGTTTCATGCGCTCTCTGGGTTCGTGATTTAACCGTGGTGTATGTGTGTTTCTGACTGTGAATTTTCTGAGAGGAGCGTGCCTGTTTATTACCGGCATCAGAATTTCATCAGATTTGTTCAGAGCTTTGTTTGGGTTACATTCATAAAGAATTTCCTCCCAACTTATATGCTTTACCTCCTCCTTAAAGCACTCAGTTTTAAACCATTTGTATGATCTTTTAAGAATTATTTTGGGCCCCGTTTTTGGAATTTTTGCCTTTCTTACCACCGCCACCATGTTATGATCACTACAACCGATGAATAAGATGTGACAATGAAAAAGTTGTGAGACATTGTTTTGGAGCATTTGTGAATACATGGTCAATACATGTTGAGCTCATAATACCCCGCACTCTCAGGCATGTTCTAGTATATTTAAAAGCTGTTGAAGACCACAGGCAAAAATAGTAGTTAACAGTTTGTTTTTTTGTGAACAGTTATGCGACAGCCAGTCTATATTAAAGTCACCTGTCAGATATATTTCTTGACCCATAACACTAATGCAGTCTACCATCTGACATATTTTATCTAAGTACCTACTGTTGGCAGTTGGCAGTCTGTAACAGCAGGCCAACAAAACCTGTTTCAGGTGAGACAGATGTATTTGCAGCTAAAGTACTTCGATTTCAAAGTTCATCTGGTCTTCTCTAATTTTAGTAGGTATGCATTCTTCAACATGTGCGACTCCACCACCAAATGCATTTCTGTCTCTTCTGTATATGTTGTATCCCTTGATGTTTAAAGCAATGTCTTCAAATGTGGAGTCTAAATGTGTTTCCGATATTACAAGTATTTGTATATTATCATTATAGAAAATTTAATTTACTTCATGTACTTCATTCCTAATGCTATTTATGTTTACATGTGCAATTTTTAGTCCTTTATTCGGTAATTTGTGTTTTTTTGTAAGAACTTTTGCCATAGAGTAAATGAGAAAGATCTGAGATAAAACTCAAATCAGTCATGCCATTAAGTATGGTGTTTGGAGTCTGATTTGTTTGAACGTAGATTTACTTCAAGTTCTTTATCTGTGACTGAGTTTGAACCAATAGAAGAAAGAAGCCAGTCAGAGGAAGAGGGCGGGCTTTACTTGGTGTCACTGAGAAAAGATGAAAAAAGGTCAGACGAGAGAGAAGGACAATGAAGGAAACGTCTCTACAGCGTCTGCTCTGTAAGTCCACAATCTTTGACTGTTGATAAGTGATGAAGGAGACATGAAAACTAGTCAGGATCAAGTCAGCATGAGGACGAGCTGCAGGTCTAAAGAGGAACTGGAATCATTGAAAGAGGAAAGTGGTCAGAAAGGAACAGGTCAGCTTCAGTCAGTGATTCTATCAGTGGAACTGTCAAGTCAACACACACCTGTCTTTATGCTCTGAGCTCCAAGTGGTGTGTTTGTTGAATATTCCTGCAGCACAGTCACTGTTCATAGTCAGGAGAACCATGAGGAAGCTTCAACTTCTGCTTTTAGATTCAAACTAGAGCGTTAAACTTCAGGACACAACATCACATTTCATGTTAATGCTCCTCCATCCATATTATTGCCTCTAATCATTGATCCTACCTGTGTATAGTTTATATTTACTATTTCCATTAATTGAAGTTTTGTACATAAGCAAGTGTATTTTGCTTATACTATTTTACTTATGAATTGATTCCTTTGAATTATTTAACAATCTTTAACTATCTTACACCTATCTTTATTCATTACTAGTGCTTTTTTTAATGTTTTTTTGTGCAACTGAGCTGTGACCCAGCAGTTTCCCTTGTGGATCATTAAAGTTACAGAACAGAGTCAGTTCATTTCTATCAGAGTTACTGCTGCAGCGATGGAGCAGTGGAAATAGATGGATGGGTTTATTAAGTAATACAACATATAAACTAAAAATATTTTTACCTAATGAGTAAAGTGCAACATGAGGCATAATGGTCCTTTGAACCTGCCAACAATATAACAAAAAGGATTTAGAGTTAGAGGCTGTGTTTGATAAAGATGAGGACTTCTACGTGTGTGGAGGACGTAGATCTGTGCAGTCATGTCCTCTGGCTGAGAACTGCAGTGTTAGAATATTTCCTCTGTGACCTTGTGTCCACCTTCATTACATCTGTCTTCACTGTCCTCCACATGGAGCTGCTCTGTCTGCGTCTTTAAAGGATGAAGACTTTCAGAATCCCAGCAGTTGACATAAAGTCTGTGTGGAGTTAGTGTTGAATGATTCTTTAACATCACTGAGTCCTCAGCAGTGGATCCAGCAGAGATCTTAGAGGAACCAGAGATGAATGAAACTCTTCTTGATGATTTAGTTGAACTCAAACTAACCTGAGTGTCATTTCTCTTTAGTTCTGAGCTCTCTGCTGTTCAGCACAACAAACCAAGGTTAGTCAACGTCTTCATTCACTTTAAACCTGTTCAATCCTCATCATTATTACTCAGTAGAGTCAAAGCTTTCAGTCAAAGACATTCAATCAATCATATTGTTTCATCTGAACCCTCCCAGCTCGTCTGACTGTGAGTCCCAGCAGCTCTCAGGTCTTTAAAGGACAATCTGTGTCTCTGAGCTGTGAGGAGGGCGACAGCTCTGCTGGATGGACTCTGAGGAGAAACACCACCACAGAACAGAGGACTCAGTGTGAAGACTGGGGAAAACCAGCTGGTTCTTCCTGTACCATCAGTGGTGCTTCCACTAGGGACAGTGGAGTTTACTGGTGTGAGTCCAGAGAGGGAGCAACCAGTAACAGCATCAACCTCACTGTCTCTGGTAAGCTCAGACTGTGGAGTTAGTATTGAAGAAGCTGTGTGGAAATGGATGAAATGCTGTAGTTTGTCTCTGTGTTGAGGTGGACCAGTGATCCTGCAGAGTCCTGTCCTCCCTGTGATGGAGGGAGATGACGTCACTCTGCTCTGTAAAACAAAGACCACTCCCTCCATCCTCTCAGCTGGTTTCTATAAAGATGGCTCCTTGATCAGGACTGAGTCTACAGGTCACATGACCATCCATGTTACCAGGTCTGATGAAGGCCTCTACAAGTGTCATATCATCAGTCATGGAGAGTCTCCATCCAGCTGGATCACTGTCACAGGTGAGGAGGTCAGAGATGATTCTTCAGCAGCTTTCAACATTCACAATGAGACAATCAGTTCATTATTAGCTTTGCTTCATTCTAGAGAGAAACACCACCACACCTCCTCCTACATCTACACCTCCTCCTACATCTACACCTCCTCCTGGTTCCTCTTCTCTCCTCCCTGTGTTGGTGTCTCTTTCTATCTGTTCTCTGGTTCTTCTGGTTCTTCTGGTTCTCCTGGTGAAACGATGTGTTCGTAGGAAACCTGAAGGTGAGACACAGACTTCTGGATTTATTTTATTTACAGAGTAATTTCTACTCTTAATTAATTACAGTGGTATGAAAAAGTTTGGGCACCCCTCTAAGATTTCATAATAATTTGCTCTAACTTTATAAAAGACGATCACAGCAACAAGATTTTATTTCCTACAGAGATGTAGACATTTAAGTGTTTTCCAGACCAAATTTCTTAGAGTATCATTACAAAGTTTTATTATAATAAATTAAAATGTTAAAAAATGGTATGTGCAATTCACATTGATTTCATGACCTGTAGGGATTTGTAGCTGACATGTTGCAGCCCAAAACTGCTTTGATTAGCTTGTGAGACCTTCAATTACAAAGGCAGGTAAAACCAATCATGTAAAAGGCTATTTAACAGAGGCAGCTGCTGGCTGTGCTTGTCCTATGCTCCTGGCAACATGGGGGCATCGAAACAACTCTCCACTGACCAAGAAACTAAGATAATTCATTATCATGAATCAGGAGAAGGGTACAAGAAATTATCAAGAAGGTTTGGGATGTCTATCTCCACAGTCAGAAATGTGGTGCAGAAATGGAAGGCCGGAAGAACAGTCACTGTGAAGGAAAGATGTGGTAGGCCAAAAAAAATACTGGAAAGACACAGACGAAGGATGGTTAGAATGGTCACAGACAAGCCACAGACCACCTCCAGAGAACTACAAAAACATCTGGCTACTGATGGTGGAGTTGTTCATCGTTCCACAATCCAGCGCACTTTGCACCAGGAAAAGCTCTTTGGAAGGCTGATGCTCAAAAAGCCTTTCCTGAGTGTTCGTCACAAGAAGAGTCACATGAGGTATGAAAAAGCACATCTGGACAAGCCAGAAGCATTTAGGAAAAAAATACTGTGGTCAGATGAGACTAAGATGGAGTTATTTGGTCAGAACAAGAGGAGGTATGCATGGAGAAAAAAACACACTGAATCCATGAGAAGAACTTATTGCCTACTGTGAAATATGGTGGAGGGTCCATCATGTTATGGGGCTGTGTGGCTAGCACAGGGACTGGAAACCTTGTTAAAGTTGAGGGCCACATGAATTCCTCTCAGTATCAGCAGATTCTTGACAAGAATGTTCAAGAATCTGTCACAAAGTTGAAGCTACGCCGGGGTTGGATTTTTCAGCAGGACAATGATCCCAAGCACTGTTCAAAATCCACCAAGGAATTCATGCAGAAGCACAAGTACAATCTTCTGGAATGGCCATCCCAGTCCCCAGACCTTAACATCATTGAAAATGTATGGATTGATTTGAAGCAGGCTGTTTACGCACGGAAGCCAAGAAACCTGACTGAACTGGAGGCGTTTTGTTTGGAGGAATGGGCCAAAGTACCACCTGCCAGACTTCAGGGACTTGTCAGTGGCTATAGGAGGCGTCTACAGGCTGTTCTTGCAGCAAAAGGAGGCTCTATTAAATATTAATGGAATTATTTCTTCACATGCCTATTTTTGTTTAAATATTCATAAAAATGTTTCTGTTGGACCAATGAAAATGATTTCACTACTGAGATGTTTCTGTTTCCATAAGGTATAACATTTGTTAAAATAAAGTTGCTGCTTCAAAAGCTCAGCAAGTGACAAACTGATGCAATGATTTTCCTAAGGGGTGCCCAAACTTTCTCATACCACTGTATTTGTATCAACATTGTTCTTAAATATTGTTATTCTAAGTGAATTTTAAATAGTTCCACATTTAATCAACAAACTGTTTCTTTCATTGGATGTTCATTTAGATTAATTTCCATTAAATTCTGTTCTTGTTCATTTTGGTTCATTTCAGCTGTTGGAGGAAACGTCCCAGAAGACATCACGTACAGTGACGTCAAAATATCACGGAACAAGAAACAGCCAATGAGACGGAGCAGAGGTAGAGTTGTTATTCTTATTGTGTTTTCATGTCTTTGTGTCTTTGTGAGGACATTTGTTCTGTGATCATTTCTATGTGATGGTGATAGAACACATTATATCAATCAGTGTCTTCAGGTTCTCTGTGTTCTGGTTCTCTGATTCTTTCTCTTGGTTTCTCTAGTTTGTGTTTTAGGAGAATATTTTCGAAAGAGGAGGATACTTTTAAATAAAGTTAAAATATTTTAGACAACTCAATGACAAGACAACTGACATGTGATGAATTAATGCATCAGCAAGTAGATCAGCTGTGCTAAATGTCATCTTTAGTTGGTGACTCTGTTGTCAGGGAGGTTTGTTCTCTGTTCCTGTGGTGAGTCTGTTAACAGAAGCTAACGGCTCTGTTTCCTGATTCTGGTCTAAACATAGACCTGCTCATGGTTCACTGCAGGACAGGACAACCTTAAACCTTAAAATGATTTAAAATTAAAGTCAGTTCATGGAATTTTATAGACTCATTAGAGTCTCATATAATATGACATCAACTATAGAAACAACAATTGTCAGTCAAACAACATGAACAACTAAACAAAAAACAAAGCTGTTGATGGACTTTAATGCAGGTCAGTGTGTGTTGGACTCAGTGTCACATTGTGATGAACTGATGTGTAGTTAGTGTTTCACTCTGAGCTCTGGTCCACACTCAGTAGTTGTTAGTAGGATCCATTCATCACTGGTTTGTTGTGAGGATGGAATCAGACTTTGTGAAACCATGAGAGAATAAAGAGACAGACTGATGAGAACAGAGATCCTCTGCTGGGAGTTTTCAGCCTCTCAAACTGTCTCTGGATCCAGTTATTAATGTAGCAGTTTAGAACTCTGCATGTAAAACCACAGCAGCAACTTCCTCCTGCTGACTGCACTGACCTGTATCTGATCACATGGTGTGAATCTTCTCAGTATAGTGTGGTCTCCTTTGGCTGCTCTCAGTGTGTACATTGTGTGAGTTTTGTGTCTTGTTGTGAGATGTGTCAGCTTCTACAAATAGCAGCAAACTGTTTGTGGTCGTCCACGTCTCTGTTTCTCAAACGTTTCCACCAGAGGTGTTAAGAAGAGAAACAAACTGTGAAAAGCTGCTGCTGTAAATATGCTGACAGTAATGATGCAGCTTAATAAAGAAAGAGGAACAAATTAACACAGTCAGAGTTTAGAGCTAAGAATCTGTTGGTGATTAGACTCTGATGATGAGAATCAACTTCTCAGAGCAATGTCCCAAATGGAGGAAGGAGTCTAGACGTCAGTGGTGGAGCAGAGTTAATAGATCTCTGGAAAGATCTCAGATGAATCTGAAGGAAAGAGTTTGCTTCCTGAATCTTCCTGCTCTCTGTTTCTAGTCCCAGTAATATTGACCAATCATGTTTGAGCAGGCTTTGGTTCCATGCAGGTAAACAGATGATACCTGATGTGTTCACTGGTGGAAACTACAGCTGAGACTCTCTGGACATCCAGAAGGATGAGGTGGTTATGGAGAGGATTCAAACATATTTAATGAACAGAGAGACAGAAAGATCATTGGACAGTTTAGAGACGATGAGACAAAGAAGATAGAGAAGCAGGAACAGCACACATTCAATAAAGTCCCAGCACCAGGAACACGTCATCCTGACTCAACACAGAAGGTTCATTCATGGAACTCTGTGTGTTTTATTTTCCAGACAGTGATCCAGCTGCAGAGAACGTCACTTATGGACAAATAGCCACCAGACCAAAAAGGACCAGAGGTACAGCTGCTCTTTACTTTCTACTGTGGACAGAGAATCTAAACTAAACTAAGCTAAACTAAATTAAGATAAACTAAGATGAAATAAGATAATCTAAGTTAATCCAAGCAAAGCATGTCCTGTTGTGAAATATAATGATCTAATCTCGGCCTCAATTAAGTGGAGATTAACTCCTTTAAAGAGATCTGAGTAACAGAGTGGAATGATGTCAGGATGTTCAACCTGGTCTTAATTTGACCTAAAACAGATTTGAGTCTCATCTTGACGTGATGCCTAAAGATACAACTCTGTTATCAATCTCCTTTGCATTAAATATACTGTATCTGTCTTGTTTTAATCATTACATTTACATCAAATTCATGAATTTTAATTTGAAACATATGGTGTGAGTGTGAATGGTTGTCTGTCTCTCTGTGTTAGCCCTGTGATTGACTGGAGACCTGTCCAGGATCGACCCCCCCGCAGACCCCCGCAACCCTTAACAGGAATAAGCGGGTCCAGTCCTTTTAGGGGTCATGGGGGTCTGCTGGAGTCTATCCCAGCTGTCATCGGGCGAGAGGCAGGGGTACACCCTGGACAGGTCTCCAGTCCATCGCAGGGCCAACACAGAGAGACAACCATTCACACTCACATGCACACCTACGGGCAATTTAGAATCACCAAAGAACCTAATGAGCATGTCTTTGGATGGTGGGAGGAAGCCGGAGTACCCGGAGAGAACCCACACAGACACAGGGAGAACATGCAGACTCCACACAGAAAGGCCAGCCGGCCCATGGATTTGAACTGGTGACCTTCTTGATAATTATTTCTTTTTACATAATAGTAAAATAATAAAAAATATAAAAACTGAGTTGTCAGACAACACTAACATAAAACATCCTGCACAGTAGAGACTGAAGTTACTTGATAGCAGCAGGATTTCATCCAAAAACAAATCAAATTTGAACCAGATTTAATCTACAATAGAAAAGAAATTAATGTGTGTCTTATCTACTAGTGTTATGTGAATATTATGGAGGTGGCAAAAGTATTCACATTCTGTACTTAAGTAAGATGGATTAATGGATACTTGTTTAAAAAACATACTCTGATAAAAGTAAATGTACTGATTCAACTCCTTTGCACACGTAAAAGTAAGAAAGTACAGGCTCTGAAAAGTAAAAAGTAAAAATGATTTTGCCTTTAGTGAGTTTGATTGATTGTCTGTCTCTCTGTGTGAGACCTGGGATAGACTGGAGACCTGTCCAGGGTGACCCCACCTCTAGACCAATGACAGCTGGGATAGGCGAGATCGCCAGAAAAATAAATACTCAAGTAAAGTACAGATACCTGAGGTGTCCTTGTCTTGATTGTCGTTTAACTTCTGGCTCCAAAAATACCAAACTTGAGTCTTCTAACCCAGTGGTGGTCATCACTGTGGTGACGTCGGCTTTTATTCACAATCTTTGCTTCAGGCAACACTTTTCATTGAAATATACCTAGATTATTTTGAATCCATTGAAACCTGAATTTATTTAAAATCATATAAAATAAAGTAATTATTTTGATTATAATTTTAATTCTAATTATTAATAATAATTATCCATAATTATTAGTTTTTCTTTCAATCTGGTGCTAAATTAAGTGGAGATTGCTAATTTGTCTCGTACATAGTATCAGAGGTGGACAGAGTACACACCTTCACTACTGGAGTAAAAGAACAGACTCTTTGTCAAATATTACTCCAATACAAGTAATAGTCAAAATATCACTTAACCCTCCTACTGTCTTCGCGTTTACTTGCGCACCTTTTGTCCTCCCAGGTCAATTTGACCCGGGCTGTTTTGACTACTTATAAAACATGATGTATACATTATTTTTTTTATTGTTTCACCTTTTAATTGAACTTGTTTCCAACACATTAACATCAGTTTTATATTTAGTTTTGTAGTTTATGGTACGATTCACCTAATTTACAAAAAAGTACAACTAGTTTTTGAGTAAAACAAAAAATAGATTTCTGAATTCTATCTGAAATTCTGAATTATTTTCACTATGCTTATGATTAAAGGTATATGTGTTGATCCATTATCACAGGCTGGTATATGTCAATGTTCAGGCAGGATATTGTTTTGAAACCCTTTTGATTTTTTTAATGGCAACAAATAGTCTCACCTGTTGTCCTCCTGTGTCAATTAGACTCAGTAAAATGTAAAATGATTACACCATTCTGTGTTACTTATTTTTTGTCCTACTTCATGACAAGTCATTGCCACACATTTTAAACTTCTTTTAGACATGTTTTATGAAAATAAAGCTAATATAGAAGATAGTATTAGTTATTTGGCAGAACTACTGATTTGTACAGTATATGTAAACCATTAGTCAGGCTACCCTGAGGTCAAAATTTACTGATGCACTTGTTTTCATAAAAAGGGGAGGAAAGAAATATAATTTGCAAAGTTCAGCATTTATTTTAACAACTCTTTCTTTGATCTTCTTTATAAAATAATAAACACAGAAAAACAGTGCAGTTATAGTGTATTATAAAACTATATAATCATAGTTTTGTGTTTTTTCTGTATGTGTCCAGAATTAGAGAAAGACAAATCACAGGCAGCACTGATGCCTCACAGCAAGAAGGTCACCGGTTCGAATCCATGGGCCGGCTGGCCTTTCTATGTGGAGTTTGCATGTTCTCCCTGTGTCTGCGTGGGTTCTCTCCAGGTTCTCCAGCTTCCTCCCACCATCCAAAGACATGCTCATTAGGTTAATTGGTGATTCTAAATTGCCCGTAGGTGTGCATGTGAGTGTAAATGTTGGCCCTGCGAGGGACTGGCGACCTATCCAGGGTGTACCCCTGCCTCTCGCCCGATGGTTCCAGCAGACCCCCGTGACCCCTAATAGGACTAAACGGGTATAGAAGACGAACGAATGAACAAATCACAGGCGTGAAATTAACATGTTCACAAATGTTTAGCTTTGACATTTTGTGTTGTCTGGAGGACGAATGGACATCAGAGACTGGAAATATTACACTGCATGTTTGTTTGTGTGTCTGGGTATGCGTGTGTGTTTGTGCGTATGTGTGTGTGAGTATGTGTGTATGTGCTTGCATGTTTCGGTGTGTGTGTGTATACATGTGTGTAGGGGTTTGTGTGTACATGTATGCGTGTGAAATTGACCCGGGAAGACAACTGGTGTTTATGATTAGTGTTATAACCTTTGATAAAACCCTGTCCAGGGTGTACCCCTGCCTCTCGCCCGATGACAGCTGGGATAGGCTTCAGCAGACCCCCGTGACCCCTAACAGGACTAAACGGGTATAGAAAATGACTGACTGACTGACTTTGATAAAACACATATAATTTAACAAATATAGTCATAATTAATTTGAGCTGTAAAGAGCATAGCAGGGGACCATCCATATCATTTTTAGGCAATTATATGGAAGAAAACCAAAGTTATGACAGTTTACATTTTGAAATCAGGTCAAATTGACCCAAAGAAAATACATGGGTTAAGTAAAGTACTATTTACTTAAGTATTTGCTTAAAAAGATAATTAAGTAAAAGTATTTAAAAAATATCTCAGGAAATACAGGAGAGGAAAGTCGCTTTATTGCCATTATACAATCCATAGCCTCACTCTTTCTCTTGCAGACAGCCTCTCTCTCTCTAGAAGCTCATAAAATTACGTTTAAAATGTTCATCAGCAATTTAACAATTATTAAGCTGGCTAACTTCAGTAGCTACTTACATACCGCACAACGTGCTTTTTCAGGTTGGAAGATGAGTTCTTGTAGGCCATTATATAATTTGTTTGCGGTAAGCACAACAAACATTTAAACTGAAATGAATCAGTTTTTGTGGAAAAAATCTCAAATATGGGTTTGAGATAAGGCCATGGGTACTCGGTGGGAGTTTCTCCAGTTCTTCCTGCATTGTATCATCAGCAGAAACAGTTTATTTTCTCAGAATTTTGAAAAAAATAAAAATAAAATAAAAATAAAATAATCAGCTGTAAACTCAAAAGTCACAATATTTGTCCTTCATATAACAATAATAAAAATAATAATACATTTTATTTAAAAGTGCTTTTCAAGGTACTCAAAGACACATTAAATAAAAAGAACATCAAATCAACAAAACAATCTGAAATATAACATCAGAAACACAATAAACTTAGCTAACCATTAAAATCTATTTTAAAAAGGTGTGTTTTTGTGAGAGATCTGAAGGTGGTAAGGTCGGTACAGTCGCGGATGGGTTTGGGGCGAGAGTTCCAGAGGGAGGGGGCAGCTGCAGAGAGGGCTCTGTTGCTCCAGGTTCGATGCTGGTCTTGAGTGATGGAGTAAGGAGGAGCGGGTGATGGTGAGCAGACGTGCAGCAGAATTTTGGATGTACTGTAGTTTATTTAAAGTTTTGGATGGTGTGCCATAGAGGATGCTGTTGCAGCAGTCAATTCTGGAAGTGATGAAGGCGTGAATGAGGGTTTCAGCAGCAGAGAAGGAGAGTGATGGACGGAGTCGGGCAATGTTCTTGAGGTGGAAGAAAGCCGTTCTGGTGATTTGATTGATGTGATGATCAAATGAGAGGTTACTGTCAAAGATGACTCTGAGGTTGCGACTGTAGGGGGAAGGAGAGAGGTTGGAGTTGTCGATGGTGAGGCGGAAACTGTGGAGTTGTTGAGGGATTTGGGGACGATAATGATCAGGTCTGATTTGTCACAATTTAGTTTGAGGAAGTTGATCTGCATCCACTATGAGTGGATGAATGAGTTGGAGGTATTGTCGCTGGGCTTGAGGAGTTTATTTACTGTAGAAAACAGAGCCTTGGGGTTGGTGGAGCCAGAGTGAATGAGATGAGAGTAGTAGGTGGACCAGGCAGTACTGAGAGCATCCTTGTACTGCTGAAGGTAATCTGTATAGGCTTGTAGAAAGTGGGTAAAGGAGACAGTTTTAGTTTTGATGGGGGCTAGCTGATTGAGACAGGAGGAGAGTGTTTCGTTGTAGAATTTTTTTGTGAGGTCAGAGGGATTGTCAGTTAACCGTTTAACCTTAGCGGTGGGAGTGGTGCTGGGAAACTGTCATCAATGTGAAAACTATCACTCCGACCGATCGAGACTGAGCCAGTCGACCCTGAGCAGAGCCATGCAAGCCGTGTGGGACGGAGTTATCCTCATGTCAGCCAGGTAGATCAGATTCCCACAATGCATCTGAACAGGTCAACATTAAAGAGCAATCTGCAGCCAGAGACGGTTTCTGAATGGAATCAGAGCTATGGACTGCACACACATTGATAGAAAAGCACCATGGCATGAATTAGTAAATGTAAACAGGAAACATTTTCATTCATCAGTGTACAGATCATACGTGATGAACAAATGCAAGTAAACATTGTGGCAGCGTGACAAAGAGCATATTTTGTCGTCTCCAATTCGCTTTCTGTGAACTTCTTCTTCTTTCCCATCTTACTCATTCTTATGTTTTCATTTTCTGATAGCGCAGAGAGCGGAATCTCAGGTGCAGGGTCAATTTAAATATAATCTGCATATTTAAAAGAGGCGTTAGCATGGAGTTGCATATTTAAATGGGACGTGGACGGAGAGGAGTCCGGTACGCTCGATTGGGCTGTACAAAGGAAATGTGCCTCGAAATGCTTGTAAATCTGAGCTTACGTCACGATTTAGAAGGAAATCTACGCAACTGTTAGTACATGAGGCCCCAGATCCAGGATGTGACCACAGCTGTGGGTGGGAAAGTTGACGTGTTGAGTGAAGTTTAAGCAGTGTAGCAGTTCCAGGACT
Organism: Planiliza haematocheilus; assembly: GCA_005024645.1. Lineage (NCBI taxonomy): Eukaryota > Metazoa > Chordata > Actinopteri > Mugiliformes > Mugilidae > Planiliza > Planiliza haematocheilus. Next base: position 831,038 of record SRSE01001219.1, read on the forward strand.
TCAGTGGCAACTCCAGGTTGTGTCTTATTTCTTCATTTTCTTGGACAGTTCAAAACACAACTAAAGTGCAGAGAGTGTCTTCATGGAAGCATCAGGATTGTAAACCCTGTGATCTAACAACAGTGTTTGATGTGTCTGTGTTCAGAGGTTCCACCAAAGCCAGAGGTCGTCTACTCTTCACTGAAGTAGTCCACCAGTCCACCCACTGATGTCCAGCTGCTGGACTCTGACTGGTCCCCTCAGCCTCTCAGACCTCAGTACACCTGTTTGACGAAGATCTGGATGTGTTCCAAGTCTTTCTAAAATTGGACTCTCTCTAAATTAGTCTTTTAATTGTAATGTGAAATTCATCTGACTCTGGTCTGTTTGGAGAAGCTACTGATATTCTGCTTCAGAGGTTCATGTGTCATTTTCATCAATAGATAGAAAGATAATAGACAATAGATAAGACCTCTGACTGTCTGTGATCCTCTGATCCATCTATGATTTGATTTAATGACTGGGAGGCTGTTTATTGCATTGATGTCACTGCTTTGTGTTTATTGCAGTTATTTCCTGTTTTATTTTGAAAGGTTACTAAACCTTTAAAACAATCTCATTTAGTTTCTTCCTAATAATCCTTGTGATCCTGAGTATTCCAGCTGAGACAATGCTGTGCTGTCTTATTAACTAAAGGTTTATTTCTGATCTTTCTGTGCTGGCTAACCTCGTTCATTGATCTTTGGATCACGTCCTGTTGAAGCAGCTGCTTTAATAATAACTGTCTCCATCATGTAGGACTGTGTAAAGCTAGTGTGCTGCTTACTGCTGTTAATGGAGAACCTCTAGGATCTGAGCTTGGTCCACTTTCATTCTCTCTTTATAGAAATGATTTAGTTAGTTGAGTTATTGAACACAGAACTTATACTCATTGTATTCTGGCTTGTGAAGCAAAAATAAACAAAACTACAATGAATGTTAGTTCTTTATTGTCATTATTTCAGAGGCAGCTTCTTAGACTCAATGAAACTCTTCATCTTCTCACATGGAATTAATGAATCACCTTAAAGTCTTCCCTCTTACCTTGTTAACTTTAATGGAGCTTGATCTCATGGATTCAAGGATTCAAGGATTCTTTATTGTCATTTCTACACATGTTGGTACATATGAAGGAACGAAAATGGTTTCTCTGGTCCCGTTCAAGCCATAAGTAAAAAAAGACACGTATAAATATAGAAGAGTATAAATATAGAGAATAAAATTAGCTAACTGTACAGTGTATAAATAAAAACTACAAAATTGACTGTGATGGTCCTGTGCAATTGAGGTAGTGTGCAAATGGAATTAAAGTGACAGTGCAGTGCAAATGCAGTCTGTCCATGGGGGTGACTATTTTCACTATGGGGGGGGGGGGGGGGGGGGGGGGGCTACGAAGATCCTCCAGCGTTTGACAGTCTCACAGCCTCTGGGAAGAAGCTGTCTGGTGGTCCTGCTTTTAATGCTCCGTAGCCTCCTGCCTGAGAGGAGGGGGACAAACAGTGTGTGTGCGGGGTGGGTGGGGTCTTTCCTGATGCAGATGGCCCTTTACCTGCATCTGGAGGTGTAGATGTCTGTGGTATTTTGTCGTGTTGCCTAAGTGGGTGAGGGCTGTGTGGACCACAGAAGAAATGGCATCCTCTGTGGATCAGATGTGGATCGATGTATTACGTCATAGATAGTCAGAATTGTCGCTGGTCTTTGACCAAAACATACTGCATCTCTTTTCTTAGTATTTTACAGATATAGGATATAAACACATGAATATGTACAAGTGTTTTTCATAGACTACAACTCAGCATTCAACACAATCACCCTCAGTTTTTGATTGAACACCTGAGCCTCAACTCCTCCCACTGCAAGTGGATCCTGGACTTGTTTAGGAGACCTCAGTTAGTCCAGGGCCATCACACTGAACAGCCCCTCAGGGCTTAGACCACTGCTGTTCATTGTGCTGACTCACAGCTGTTCCAGTCCCATTGGAATGAAAAAGAAGCAGCACTAGATATAAGAAACAACAACGACATGTAAAGACAAATGGGTCCATGAATCTGTTCTGTAGCAAATCAAATGTAAATTGAATTACTTCACCATCACAGAGTAACTGACTAACTCTGAAGAGCAGTGGCTTTTGATTTTAATGTTCATTTACATCCTCTGCCTCCATGAGACGGACGAAAGCTGCTGCTCCTACTAACTGATGACCATCACATGTTGACTCTGTTACTGCATATCAGTCCTGCTGCTGCTGCTGCTGCTGCTGCTGCTGCTCCACCTCCATGATGTCCTGTCTCTCAGTATATGTGGCAGCAGGTTGCTGGGTCCAACCTTGGACAGTCCTCAGGTCCTGCAGATGTAACCTCTGTGTCCCCTCAGAAGGCTGCTAATGTCTCTGAGACACTCTGATGGACATGATGTTGGAAAGCAAACATCTCCCTCTACTGGTCACAAGCAAAAATGCAAAAACAGAACCATGGTTCTATTCCAGTTCAAAATACCATCTGACCAAACACAGTCCAAATGCCTGGATGTGTTCCTGCCTTGTCTGTTCCATCAGAAGGCAACTAGTGTGGAGCTGCAGTAATGTGATGTGTAACCATTGTATTTTCCAGACAGTGATCCAGCTGCAGTCTACTCAGCAGTGAGGTCCGATGACCGATTTATCCCACTTGGAGTGAACTAGTAGTGACGTCTAAGCTTTCTAGGAGAACGAAGTAGAACATAAACAATAAACATGGCCGAGTGCAATAAGATAATGTTTGTAATATATTTGAGATATATTTCTCTCAGAAATTTCTGACCTCCCAGTTTTCTGGAATGCAGCAATATTATTAGGATTGATCCCGAATCTGTTTCTGTTGTAACAATCCATCTAGTAGTTACTGCGCTTTCAGTCTGGAGCTGAATTTAAAAACCATGAGAGAATAAAGAGACAGATTGATGAGAACAGAGATCCTCTGCTGGGAGTTTTCAGCCTCTCAAACTGTCTCTGGATCCAGTTATTAATGTAGAACTTTAGAACTCTGCATGTAAAACCACAGCAGCAACTTCCTCCTGCTGACTGCACTGAGCTGTATCTGATCAGATGGTGTGAATCTTCTCAGTATAGTGTGGTCTCCTCTGGCTGCTCTTAGTGTGTACATTGTGTGAGTTTTGTGTCTTGTTGTGAGATGTGTCAGCTTTTACAAATAGCAGCAAACTGTTTGTGGTCGTCCACTTCTCTGTTTCTCAAACATTTCCACCAGAAGTGTTAAGAAGAGAAAAAAAAACTGTGAAAAGCTGCTGCTGTAAATATGCTGACAGTAATGATGCAGCTTAATAAAGAAAGAGGAACAAATGAACACAAGAAGGGTGAAGGTCTGTCCAGCTGGAGGCTGGACCCCTAAGGAAGAGACAATACTGTGTGTTAGGGACATAGTTCCCGGAACATAAAACAAAAATGCAAAAAAGGCAAACAAAAGGTGCTGGAAACTCCAGGAGAAAAGTTTCACAAAGCAGCTGCCGGGGCAGGAATCTGGCTCTCTGGAAAAACACAAGAGATAAGTTCCAGGTTTGCAAAGATAAATGCTCAAAGCCACAAGGCAAGGCCTGAGAGCTAGCAGAAAACATAACATGTAGAATTATCTGGCACTGAAGGGAAGCCAAGAACGGCCTTTTAAAGAGTGTTGATTGAAAACTGGTCACAGCTGAGTCAGGTGCTCCTGCCAGATACCTGCCCAGTGAGCCTAATGAGGGAAAAACAAAACAGCATCAGCACTGGAAATCCAGGACCATAACAACAAGTTTAGAGCTAAGAATCTGTTGGTGATTAGACTCTGATGATAAGAATCAACTTCTCAGAGCAATGTCCCAAATGGAGGAAGGAGTCTAGACGTCAGTGGTGGAGCAGAGTTAATAGATCTCTGGAAAGATCTCAGATGAATCTGAAGGAAAGAGTCTGGTTCCTGTTTTTCCTGTTTAAGGTGTTTTCTAGGAGGTATGGCGTCCTCTGAGACGCCTCCTCTGTCTATCAGGCAGGGAGTGCGGATAGTCCCTCTGGATGGCTCTGTAACTGTGAAGGACGTGTTGTTGGCTGTTGGTGAGCAGGTAGGACATGATAAACTGTCTTATGCTTCCCATATGAACAAGGCGGTAGTGGTGTTTTTGAAAGACAAGCCTTGTGTCCATCAGCTGATTGAGAGCGGAGTGGTTATCAGAGATTTATTCGTGCAGGTCTCCTTGCTGTCAGTGCCATCCACACAGATGTTCCACGTTTATACCAAACACACTGTTGGAAAACAAGCTCAGTAGGTTTGGGGGGTATTCCAGAAAGCAGGTTTACTGGCTTATCTGGATATGTTAACCCAGAGTTAGCGGTAAACCTGGGATTTCGGTTCCAGAACGCTCAGATATGATCAGGCTATGTAAGTAACTATGGTAACATATGCTCTGGACTTATCTGGGTATGTAAACCCAGAGTTAGCGGTAAACCTGGGATTTTGGTTCCAGAAAGCTCAAAAATGATCAGGCTCTGTATGTAACTATAGTAACATAGGCTCTGAACTTAACCTGGTAGGGGTAGGTTTTGTTCAGGTTATGTTCGGGTATTTAATCTTTAAAGGTCATTTTCGTACATGCAAGGCTACACAAATTAGATATAAGTGATTTAGGCGTAGGTCTATTAGGGAAAATACATTGCACTAGTTCATTTTGGTTGAGGGCTTCGATGACGTGCCCCCAGGAATCCCTTCCGTCATCGGACGCCCTCGATTGATACTGATCACCAGCTCCTCCACAGGGGTGAGGGGGGACACCGCTGGTCCAGAACCGGTCTTCCTCTCCTCTGCTTTCTTCCTATTGGCTATGAAATGAATGTACCTTGTTGCAATATGGCAATTCAAGAATATAATAGTGGATAAGAGATGTCTAAGACGATGCACCCAGACATATCTTACCAACTTGGACAATGTTTTTATATTTAGTTTTCTCTTGAGGGCGGTCAGGTTACTAATTAAAAATAATACAATGACATGGTAGTCTATAATATAAGAAAGTCTCATACAAAGCAGTTAATGTGTAGCATAATATCTACTGAATTATTGTGATTCTGACATACATTAATGTGCTATATTAAACTTGGGCATTTACGCGGTCGGCAATTCTCTGCCAAGCAAGGTCTCGTTCCGTGGCAGACGCGCAAGTATTGTTTTGTTTTTTTCGTTAATATCGCTCTTTCCTCCTCGTACGCCTCGAGCAGAACTTGCTGCTCCGCTTCAGAAAAATAGGCTGCTCCGCGCTTTGCCATTTTTACTCATGGTTTCTCTCAATAGATGATGCCTTTATAACTTCGCCGTGAACGTGCACAACTCTAGCTTAACTAATTCGGGGTTGATTGAACTGATTGCTAACCGGCGTTTTGGAACCGACAGCTCGGGTTTAGTCACCTCAGGTTCAGACAACCCAGAGGTTAAGTTTTATCTCTGTGTTTGTTAAACCTCCTTTCTGGAATACCCCCTTGGTAAACTGGCAAGCAGTTTAAGAACAGTCAGTCTGGGATGTAAGGATCCCAAACTGAGCCAGGTCATATTTATGTTATGACCTGGCTCGAGACGCAACATAAAGTAAAGACAAATGACAGAGTTAGAAAAATAAGGGTTTGTCTGTGAAGATTCTCAGTCATGGTAATCCGAAAAAAGTTTTCGTAGCTGCAAGTTGCACCAGTTTCAGGTTATTAGCATAACAAGCAAAGGTTTCTCAGGAGGAGTTCCTATTTAAACCTCAGACTTCCCACCAGTCCCTCAGAACTGAAGAAGCTACTCGGATGAGTGGTGAAACGTCTTCTCCAAAAATCTACAAGTCCAGTTGCCTTTTTTGAAAACTTTTTTCTGAAAAATAAGGGTTTATTTAATTTAAAACAAAGACAAAAAATGCATTAGGTCTGACATAGTGAGCCGCAGCAGCTGCAGTGATCCTCCCAGGCTTCTTCAACAAGGCCCTTTATTCAGTCTTCTCAGGTGTTGCTGATTAAGGTGATTAAGCATAAGCCAAAAACTTGCACATCCAGTGGAGGAGCAGAGGGGCGTAACACCTCCACCCTCAAAAGGGATCCTCCAGGAGCCCTGAAAATGAACAAAGCTCCTCTACGATAATGCCCCATCTCCCAAGATGTGCAAAACTGATGCCTTTACACATGACACAACATTGATACCAGATACAAACATGTTGTGACCCACACAATGTAGAGAACAGCCACAAACCAAATGATTACTTAAACCAAGTTACTACTGTCCTCACCACAGCCTAATGGTCACACACATGCCAACTGAAGTCAATGAATCCAAGTGACCAAACACATGCAAAAGTCACACCCACAACAAATGTGGCACCACACCACACAAAGTTGCTGCCTTCACCCAGCTAGTAACATCACAATAGTAGCCACCAAAATTGGGCTGACTTCCCTTCAAAACTAAAGGGCACACACACCAAACAAAGCACCTGTATTTGCTGATGCTTGCACAGTGCGCATGTTCACATAACTCCTCCAGTCAGCTCACCCAAAATATCACCGTCCCGACAACAAATAGTGTAAAAACAAAGACCACCTAATTTTACCACATTTCACCACATAATTAGAGGTACTTGCTCACTTTTAACCTGTTCTAGAACTTCCCTGGTTTCCTCTCTACCGAACTAAAATTCTAAATAGACCTCACCTAGTCTTCATCGGCTTTCCCAGGCACGCCAGGGGCCACCCCAGGGTTACAGCACAAAAATAATAAAGTGGGGATTGTTACACCAACACCCGGAGACTTTCTATACCAGGCAAGTTTTAATACATTTAAATTCACCTCACGTGGCAACATTAGCTTAACTACGCTTGACTAACGTCCAAGGAAAAAAAAAACATCAACTGCAAACATGGCTTCAAATAACCCCAGTTCTCACCCTTAGGAAAAAAGAACTCCGGCATTCAGTCTTCACAAAAATTAAAAAAAAAAAAAATAAAATAAAAAAAAATAAGAAAAATGCAAAAATAAAAAATAAAATAAAAATGATCCCACCTGCCACTAGGGCCTGTTTTGTGTTTTCCCCCCCTGTTTCTGCAGGTACGTCAGTGGGCGAGTCTAATTTGAGCAATTGGGAGCACCTGGCCAGTCTCCCTGAGCTTATAAAACTTGACGGTCACAATCCTCTCTCCCATCTTCCATCTGGACTACAACATGAGTTTCGGTTCTGTTGGCTTTGGCCTGGTTGTTTTGTTTTAACACCACTCAACAATGCACCATGGGCGTGACTAGCCCGTTTTTAGGGGTGCTCAAGCACCTCTAAACTTTGTCCCAGCACCCCTAAAAATAAGAGTTGAAAAAAATGGTTGTTTTATTTTAAAATGGTTTGTCTATGATAAGATGCCAAAACAAATAGCACAATCGAAAAGAAACATGTGGTTTACATACAACATAATATTTTAACGAGGAAATTAAGTACCCCCCTCCCCAGTGGTATGATCCACCTCTCTCGTTTACCGCTCCTTCCCTCACGCAGTGCGCACACACCTTTGGTTTGTGTGACCACCTGAGGGGCGTGGCTCCTATAAGTTACCGAAAGATCTATTTAATTTATTACTCAGCACCAACACATAACAGTCATTAGCAACAGTCCTAACTTTTACTGTTGTTGTTCTTGTTCAGTAGGAGTTTACTAGCTGACTTTTTTTTTTTTTTTTTTTTTTTTTAGCTAATAGTGCAGGTTGTCAATCAACCACTGTCAACAGTTTTATTAAACTGTTGGTTTGTGCATGTTGATGTTAAAGCTAAACTTTAAGACTGACACTGCCTAAGATTGTTCCTACCTCATCCCATTTAAATGCAATTGCTTTTCTTTATTTTTTAAACCAAATGATAGCTTTGTGACACAGTAGTTTGACATTAGAGGACAATGTTATTTATTGTTTTTCCAGTCTTTCCAGTCTTTGGTGGGGGGTGCTCAGCACCCCTAAAGCTCTGACCCTAGAATCGCCCCTGCAATGCACATACACTATCATGCATCCATCAACAGACACACTGATCCTCAAACTCAAATCTCATTGATTCTTATAGGTTCTGTTGGTTTGTTTAAATAAATTAGTTAACAAAATATTCTTAAAATGAGTTTACCTTTATGTTTTACCGCGTTTCTTTGTCTTTCGTCATGGCTTATGAGCCAACAAAGTCGGGGCTTGTCTACTTCTGCTGAAGCAGCAGGTTTGTGTGTGTGGCTAGCAAAAGGTAACAACGATGAAGGGCCTCAGAATCCATCAAGGTAGGAAAAAGTCCTTGGCAGAGGGAACACAGGGACCCCGCATTGATAGCTACACTATATTACCAAAAGTATTCGCTCACCTGCCTTTACTCATTCTATGAACTGAAGTGCCATCCCATTCCTAACTCATAGAATTCAATATGATGTCGGTCCACCTTTTGCAGCTATTACAGCTTCAACTCTTCTGGGAAGACTGTCCACAAGGTTGAGGAGAGTGTTTATAGGAATTTTTGACCATTCTTCCAAAAGCGCATTGGTGAGGTCACACACTGATGTTGGTCGAGAAGGCCTGGCTCTCAGTCTCCGCTCTAATTCATCCCAAAGGTGTTCTATCGGGTTCAGGTCAGGACTCTGTGCAGGCCAGTCAAGTTCATCCACACCAGACTCTGTCATCCACGTCTTTATGGACCTTGCTTTGTGCACTGGTGCACAGTCATGTTGGAAGAGGAAGGGGCCCGCTCCAAACTGTTCCCACAAGGTTGGGAGCATGGAATTGTCCAAAATGTTTTGGTATCCTGAAGCATTCAATGTTCCTTTCACTGGAACTAAGGGGCCAAGCCCAGCTCCTGAAAAACAACCCCATACCATAATTCCTCCTCCACCAAATTTCACAGTTGGCACAATGCAATCTGAAATGTACCGTTCTCCTGGCAACCTCCAAACCCAGACTCGTCCATCAGATTGCCAGATGGAAAAGCGTGATTCATCACTCCAGAGAACGCGTCTCCACTGCTCTAGAGGCCAGTGGCGGCGTGCTTTACACCATTGCATCCGACGCCTTGCATTGCACTTGGTGATGTGTGGCTTGGCTGCAGCTGCTCGGCCATGGAAACCCATTCCATGAAGCTCTCTGCGTACTGTACTTGGGCTAATCTGAAGGTCACATGAAGTTTGTAGCTCTGTAGCAATTGACTGTGCAGAAAGTCGGCGACCTCTTTGCACTATGCGCTTCAGCATCCGCTGACCCCTCTCCGTCACTTTACGTGGCCTACCACTTCGTGGCTGAGTTGCTGTTGTTCCCAAACGCTTCCATTTTGTTATAATAGAGCTGACAGTTGACTGTGGAATATTTAGGAGCGAGGAAATTTCACGACTGGATTTGTTGCACAAGTGGCATCCTATGACAGTTCCACGCTGGAATTCACTGAGCTCCTGAGAGCGGCCCATTCTTTCACAAATGTCTTGTTTCACAGTCTGCATGCCTGAGTGCTTGAATTTATACACCTGGGGCCAGGCCAAGTGATTAGAACACCTGATTCTGATCATTTGAATGGGTGAGCGAATACTTTTGGTAATATAGTGTACTTCTTAAGAAGTGCATTAAGTCAGTAGGTTGAGGTCCAGCGACAGGAGTTAACCCACAGTTCGCAGGACATCAGCATCCCTAATATTGAGGCAGGTACAAGCACTGAGGCAGACAGAGAGGCTAACTAGCCAAAAAGGGAGAAAATTAGTCAGAAAGCAAGGATTAAATGGCCAGGTGCAACAGATATTAGGCAGTATCAATAGCGGTTTGGTTTGTGTACTAGGTAGACTTAAAGGGAAAGTTGGAGAAAATGGGAGATCTCATTTATGATTATGGTAAGGAAAGATTTGGTGTGGCTGAAAAACAGAAGAAGCAAAAGGGACAGGTAGTTAGATCTAGGCGTCAGCAAGAGATTGATAGGTTCGTCCAGGAGAGGAGACTCCTTAAGAGGCAGTGGAGGAAAGCTACAGATGAAGAGAAGGAAGGTATTGATTGTTTACAGGCAGATGTTAGGAAGCGGTGGGCGGTGTTAAGAAGGGCGGAGAACATTAGGAAAAGGAAAGAGTGGGCTGGATTAGCATTTTATAAGGACCCATTTAGGTTTGTGAAGTCACCATTTAGTAAGGAAAAGAATGGTAGCCTTACGGTACCAAAAGAGAAGCTAGAGGAGTATTTGGAGGAGGTGCATAAAGATACGGACAGGTTTAGAAAGTTGGTACTCCCTTATGATAATCCACCTGTTGGTGAAATTGTTAGCCAGTGTAATGACAGCCCACCAAGGTGGAAAGAGGTTCAGGATGTTGTAAGACGAGCAAGAGCCTCTTCAGCCTCGGGACCTAATGGGGTCCCCTACCGGCTGCATAATGGGGCGCTCACACTGAAAGCGACAAAATCGCCTGTGGTCGCTCAGTTCGCTCAATTCGCGTCGCTTGTGTCAGTTTGTGCAGGCGATTTGGAAGCGACCGCGGGGCGGTGCTTCAAGCTGCGGCCCGGATGTGTCTGCCTGGGCATGACAGTAGTGACATGCATCCATACGGTCTATGGTGTCATCCTTGTTTTCACAAGGCCTACTAATTCGTGTAAATTGTATGATGACATTAATTAAATGAAAAACCACTCATAAGCACATCAGACTTGGCGCTTTCTGACAAGCGGGATTTTAGGGGGGGTTCCCTCTTTCACCATGGATCGCACTTTGGGAAACCTTCTTTGTGTTGCGTCGGCATATTTGCTTAACAAAAGAAGAAACCGGGGCCGTAGGTCCATCTGGGTCCATAAAATCCTCAGAGTCCGGAGTCACCACGAGGTTTCACCGGCTGGTTCAGGAGCTCCGTTTCGATAATGCCTGGTTTCAGCGTTATTTCAGGCTGGATAAAAGTCAGTTTGATGACCTCATCAACAAGATCGGCTCACGATTGGCTGTCGCCGCGGTCGCGCCGCTTCTCATTTGCATAAAGTTGAGATATTCTCAACTTTTCCCGTCGCTCAATTCGCTCATTTCGCGTCGCTCGCCGCCCTCGTCGCCCCAAACGCCCCTCGTCGCCTGTGTACATTGAAAATGAATGGTCGCTCGTCGCTCAGATCGCCTCTGTCGCTTTCAGTGTGAGTGCACGGTAAGAGTGCACCAGATGATGTGCTGCCAACTCCCCAGAACCTAAACCAGTGGGTAGGTGAGGATGCTGCCTGTCCACTGTGCACTTGTGTCTGCACACTTAGCCATAGTCTAACAGGTTGTAAGGTTAGTCTGTCCCAAGGACATTATACCTGGCGTCACAGTCAGGAACTGAAATGTTTAGCAGCTGCAATGGAGGAAAAACGGGTGAGCGTAAATTCCATGGCTGTTAACAGAGAGAATAGGTGTATTAAGTTTGTACGGGAGGGAGAAAAGGCTAGAGGAGCAGGCTTCAGGCATAACACGGGACAGCTAAGAGTAGGAGGAGCCTGGGCGATGAGGGCGGACTTAAATAGCCAACTGGTTGTCCCAGGTGAGATAGCTAGCAGTCGACTACGGCCATTTGTTTGTTTGTTACGGATTTGTTTGTTTGTTACGTGCTTCAGCTTGCATCAACGGAGCGGAACATGGTAGATTTGTTTGGTTGTTACGTGCTTCAGCTTGCATCAATGGAGCGACGCATGGCAGATTTGTTTGTTACGTGCTTCAGCTTGCATCAATGGAGCGGAGCATGGCAGATTTGTTTGGTTGTTACGTGCTTCAGCTTGCATCAACGGAGCGGAGCATGGTAGATTTGTTTCGTTGTTACGTGCTTCAGCTTGCGTCAACGGAGCGAAGCATGGTAGATTTGTTTGTAACATTCTTCAGCTTGCATCAACGGAGCATGGTAGATTTGTTTGTTTGTTACGTGCTTCAGCTTGCATCAACGGAGCAAAGCATGGTAGATTTGTTTGTTTGGCTCATGGTTATTAGTTTCCATACTAGTTGTTGATAGACATTGAATGGTGAGGAAGAGAGGGTTGTGTAGTGGCGGTGTGGGGGGGGGGGGGGGGGGGGGGGATTCCAGGACGCTGAAAATCACTGTTAAACCTTCTCGAGGTGTCATGGGCCTAATTTAACGAAACATCAGTGAAGGGAGGTGCCCACTTGAAAACCCCAAGAGGCCCTACCAAGCCTACAGTTACATGACTGTAGGCTTGGTAGGGCCTCTTAGTCAAACAGGGCCTCTAGATGTGTTTTGCCTGAGATCTTGGCACAAGAGATTGTAACATCTTGTCCTGTGTGTTACTAAATACTTGTTTATTCATAATTTGATTGCAACTTTTATGAATGAAGTGAAGTAAGTACATTTTTTCAAGTTTTAAAAGTGAAAGCTTTGAGTAGCTGGTTTTACATGTGGTGCCATTGTGGAGATACGGAAATTTGTATGGGTTTAGAATATTAAGTGGAGTTCAGCATTTGGTTGAAATTACATCAGTTGGTCAGTGTTTACTATGTGTTTTGGAGACATTTTCACCTGTAAGATATCAGCAGCGTTGCTCCTTTGAATTTCGACTTCAGTGCATAAGTACTCATGAAGTACTTCATGAACGTCATGAAGACTAGGGTTGAGTTTATTTATTTATTTTTTGGCTAGGTAGTTAGAGGGGATTGTGTTCTCCGTTTGCGGTCTTGACTGGCCTTGTGTGTTAACCTGGCTATCACTCACTTAGTCTTGTTTGTGAGGAGTAACTGTTTTTTTCTCTTGTGTGTACCATGGCTGAATTGGCTGATTTTGTTAATTCTCCAACTGAAGAAAGTTTGGATAGGTGCACAAAAGAAGAATTGTTAAAGATTGCAGACCACTATGAGATTGAGATATCTGATAAAACGTTAAAGGACACGGTAAAAGTCTGAAGTCTGCTGTTCTGAATGCCTATTAGCTGGTCCCAGAAGCTTACCGTCAACGTTTCCACACGTGGAGGAAAGCCAGAGAGATGCAGATAAGTTTTGCTTCTATATTTTAATGTTACCCCCCCTCTCCCTTCCCCTTAGGAGGTCTTTCACCTCCTACCAGGCCATTGCCTTAAATAAGAATGTATTCTTAGCAGTTGTTGCCTGGTAAAATAAAGGTTTACTACTACTTACTACTACTTGTAATTTTTGCCATAAAAAGGGTCATTGGAAAGCTGACTGTTATGCTCTAAAGGCTAAAAACAAACCGGAGGGGCAGGTGAGAGGCACTTGCCTAGTGGTGTCAGTGCCAAAAATGCACAAGGTTGATCTAGAAAGAAAGGGGAAAAAAAGAGATGCAGAAAGAGATTTCGTCTGGTGAGCTTAATGCTTTCTTGCCTTTTGTGTCTGATGGATTTCTCTCTAGTGGGAAGTGAGAAGAAAGTACCAGTTAAAATTGCGGCCGACACTGCCGATTTGGGAGATCAGTTTCATTTTGGTAAAAAAGTCATTGCCTTAAATTTAAGTAATGAAGCATTAATTGATTCATTGTGATTAATTGTTCAATGTACTTGAGCCCATAATGGAATAGAATATTTAATATGAATGTACTAATAACCGAGTTGCAGTAACTACCGATACTTAGTTTAAACAATCATTCCCCACCCATTTATTTAACTCAGATTGTTAAGCATTGCTCTAATACCAATTCAACTAAATTGTATATTCTAACTGATCAAACTTAACTATCTTAGTGCCTGAAACTCAATATGTCTTTAATTAATAGAGTGGTGCAAAATACATACATATAACTGCGACATTACACTGATTGAACACATCCTTTTTTTCAGCAACAACAGAAACAAAGCCTAATGGGCTTTTAGTGTGTACATTCCTCAGTGGTGGCATGAAAAGAAAAAAGAAAAAAAAAAAAAAATCTTTCTCTTTACCTCCAATCATTACAATATTATACTGTACCCCTTCAAATCTGGTTGACAAACTGGTAAGATGAATCTCAGCCCTGCTGAACACTGGCATCTTAACATCTTACAAAACAGGCCTTGAAGAAGGTTGATGGATCTTCACAGAGAATGGCAGGAAGCCTGCTGAGGACAAGGCATCTGACTTCTGTCACATCTGAAACCTGGTGGATTGAGGGAGCAGAGAGGACATCACACACTTAAAATAGGCTCCATATGTTAACCTGAACACTGTGTGCACACAAATAATCAATAATACACTGCACAGCCATTTTCATACTAGATCCTACCTGTTAACTCACACACAGTGTTCTCAACATTACGCATACAAGTAGTTATTTGCAGTTTAATAGTTTACTAGCAAAACCTGGCAAAAAATAGTCAACCAACAGTGTAAAGCTTCTTTAAAGATTATTTGAAATTGGCTTTCCAAATTAACACAATAGCTAAATTTAGCTAACATTAGCTAAATAACAAAACATTGAAGGGGCATGACAGCTAAGAGTGGGACAAACAGCCAACCATCAAAAAAAAAATCAAGAATTTAAAGCTACTTAGTTAACTAATAATGTGAGCTAGTGTGCACCAACATACCAGAATGTTTGCAGGTCTGTGGCTAGCTGCTTCACTGTCTCAGCTCAAATTTAGCTGTCTGGAAGCAACAGAGTAAAGAAGTTTCAGAGTCGAGCGACATGTCAGCTCGGTGTCGCATTAAAATCACTAAGTCTATTGTGTGACACATATGCAGAGTCTGTGCGGTCATAATGCTTGAACTTTGCTCCCACGTGTCCGGCAGATGTCCACTTTAACTGCGCTTCGAGTCTGCGCGGACTTCCACGGAGTTCACTCCGTGTACAGTCCACATACGTTCTACCTGATTGTGGCGCCCTTGGGCGGAACATACGCGGACTCGACACCGAGAGGAGTGCACCCAAAGCAGATGGCCGCAGGATGTGTTGGCACAAAGCTAAATTTTTATTATTGGGTGGACTCCGCATACTCATACTCGGTGTCACAATAAACTTACCGGGACGTTCACTGGTCCGTAGTCTGTGGTTGAAAAAAATTAAGTAAACGTAAAACTTACGTTTGAAAAAATATATTGCTGCATACATTAGGACATGTCACACGTGTCAGCTCACAGGCAAGCCTAATCAGAATGTAGTGACTGCGCCACTGTTTCCAATTCCAGCGGTCATCCAACCTGTTGAACATTTGATCATTGATTGTGTGGGTCCATTGCCTCCTTCTCAGTCTGGTGCAGTTTACCTTTTTACTGTGATGTATCAGACTATTCACTATACAACTGCCTACTCGCTGCACACGATCACTGCTAGGTCTGTTGCGTGTGCACTCAGTCACTTCATTTCAGTTTTTGGGATTCCAAAACAGAGAGAACATGTGGTTGGTTGACACAATGTTGATAAAGTCAATGATGCATTTGAAGCGTTTAAAGGAGCTGTGGATGAATTTAAAAATGCTCACAAGTCTGTGCAAGAGCTCTTATCAGAGGACGAAAAGGAAAATGATCACTATGACTGGTATGAACCCAGAATAACTAACCTGAATTATTTCATGAAAGATGTTGAGACATGGAAAAGAGAAATTGCACAATCAAAAGTTGGACCACTGGACAGCATATCAAATGTATCACACAAAACATGGTCTTCCACTTCCTCAGTCTCTTCAGAGTTGAAAAAGGCCAAGGCGGAGCAGGCTGCTGCAATAGCTCGAGCTGCTGCACTGAAAGAAAAACACACCTTGCAACTGGAGGAAACAAAACTGAAATCAAAGATGGAGCAAATGGACTTGGAGGCAGACCTCGCAGCATCAGCCGCTAAAATAAAAATTCTTCAAAGTGATGACGTGGATCAGGAAGCTCCAGGTGATGGCATGGAGGCGTATTATGACTCTCATCATGAACCAGAAACAATGGAGAGCAATGTGGAATTTGTGCATCTAGGTGCAATACCAAAAACCCCACTTCACCAAACCATCTTAAGTCTCCACTGACCTGCACCTACAAGGGGTACCAAAACTTCAGAAAATGAACCTCAAAACAAGAATGTAACTGAAAAACACAAACCTGAAACTGCAAACCATAATTGCCCCATAACTCATGTTGCACAGGAGAACTCAGATGTGGTTGCTGCTCATGATAACTTGGATGTCGTTATTAAAAGACAAAATGATTTAGCAGAACTCATTGTCTCACAGCGAAATTTGTCTCTGTTACCTGCAAGAGAGATTTCTGTGTTTGATGGTAATCCACTGGAATATCAGTCTTTTATCCATGCATTCGAACATATGATTGAAGACAAGACTAAAAATAATCAGGACCGACTCTACTATCTTGAGTGGTTCACTTCTGGTTTACCTAGAGACTTGGTTCGCAGCTGTTTGCACATGGATGGGAGCAGGGGCTATAATGAAGCAAGACACCTTTTAAAAGAGCACTTTGGAAATGAAATGAAGATTTCTGGAGCTTACTTAGAAAAGGCCTTAAACTGGACAGCAATTAAAGCTGAGAATGGGAGAATGCTGCATGCATACGCAATGTATTTGAGAGGATGCTGTAATGTGATGCAAGATTTACAGTATTTAGAAGAACTTGAGATCCCATCAAACCTAAGGCTGATAGCATCCAAACTACCCTACAAACTCCGGGAAAGGTGGCGTACCACAGCCTTTGAGACACAAAAGAACTGGGAGGAGGATTAGATTTCAGCACTTTGTGGATTTTATAGAAAAACAAGCTAAGATGCTTCTGGATCCATTGTTTGGGGACATTCAAGACCAAGTAAAAATCTATCCCGAGAAGTAAAAATTAACCATAAATTAATGAGAGGCAGAAACAGCAACTTTGCTACTTCAGTAGCAGTGAATATGGAGAAAACAGGATCTGTAAAACAATCATCTATTCCACAACAACCTTCTCAAATCACACCCGGTCCCATCATCCCTTCCTGTGGATTCTGCCATGGGAAACACACTCTGACCGACTGCTCACAATTCAAAACACAGTCACATGACCACAAAGTTGAGTTTTTAAGAAATCATGGATATTGTTTCGGATGCCTACTAAGAGGTCATCTAAGCAAAATTGTAAAAGAAGATTAATATGTCAAGTTTGTCAAATGAAACATCCTACTGTACTTCATATTCTTGGTGCAAAAGGTCCAAGGCAGGAAAATCAACCAAAAGTCACTGCTGAGACATAAGAAACCTCTATAAGCAGTGCTCTTGTTTCAGCCAGTGATGCAACTGGGGCCGGGAGAGATGGTGCACTTGCGATTGTCCCAGTCAGAGTTAAAGTGGCAAAGGTAGCTGGTATATTCAGACCTATGCCTTCCTCGATCCAGACAGCACAGCAACATTTTGTACAGAAAATCTAATGAACCAGATGAATGTGAAAGGACGCAAAAAAGAATACTTTTACGAACAATAGGACAGGAAAAGCCTGTAGGGACCTATGAGATCAGAGGACTGGAGGTTCGAGACTTGAAGGGCTGCACATATCTGGATCTGCCAAAAGTTTACTCACAGAGTAAAATCCTTGTCTCGAAGGAAAACCTCATCACACAGGATGATTTGAAGAGGTGGCCTTATCTCAGTGGCATTCAGTTAACAGAAATTGAGGCAGACATTGAATTCCTCATTGGGGCCGATATTCCTCGAGCAATGGAACCATGGAAAATAATAAACAGTCATGATAATGGACAGTAGGCAGTCCAAACCTTACTGGGATGGGTGGTAACTGGACCACTCAGTGTTGATAGTGCGACAGAATATGCTGGGCCCATTGCAGTGTCAAGTAACAGAATCTCTGTTGTTGAGTTGAAGGATCTACTCATCAGACAATTTAACCAGGATTTCTCCGAGAACTTGTACGAGCAGAAAAATGAAATGTCAGTTGAGGACAAACGTTCTATGGAGATTGCGTCCAGCTCAGCATTTAAGGATGGTCACTATCATTTACCACTACCTTTCCGGGACAAAGACAAAGTTATGCCTGACAACCATGGTATGGTAAAGGAACGCACACTGCACCTTATGAAAAAATTTAGAAAGGATACAGTGTATGCCAAAGAATACACGTCCTTCATGGAGGACATCATCAAAAAGAGCTACGCAGAAAAGGTCCCACCACAGCAACTTCACAGAGAGGATGGAAAAGTCTGGTACATCCCACATCATGGTGTCTACCACAAGCGAAAGCTCAAACTGCGGATGGTGTTTGATTGTACAGCCTTATTCCAAGGAACATCCCTGAACAAAGAGCTTCTCACAGGTCCAGACTTAACAAACACCCTCATTGGAGTTCTATTAAGGTTTCGCCAAGAACAAATTGCAGTCATGGCAGACATTGAGGCAATGTTTTATCAAGTACATGTTGATGAAAAGGACAGAGACTTCCTGAGATTTTTGTGGTGGCCAGAGGGTGATATCAGCAAACCACTTGATGTTTACAGGATGAAAGTTCACCTCTTTGGCGCTGTATCATCCCCAAGCATTGCAAATTTTGCCCTGCGTCAAACTGCTGATGACAATCAGAGTCATTACTCTGATGAAGTTTTGAAAACCATCAAAAGTAACTTTTATGTGGATGACTGCCTCCAATCTGTGTCAACGGTAGACCAAGCTATAAAGCTTGTCAAAGATCTCACTGAAGTCTGCAGTCGAGGAGGCTTCACATTGACAAAATGGGTCAGCAATAGCAGTGAGGTGCTAGCAAGCATTCCTGAGCATCACAAAGCAAAAGCAGTCAAGGGACTGGACCTGGATAAAGAAAAGCTGAAAGAACACATCACAGTTGAGCCAGCACTTGGAATCTACTGGAACACCCACGGTGACACCTTCAGCTTTAAAGTGACTGTGAGAAGTCAGCCTGCTACCAGAAGAGGTATTCTCTCCACAGTAAGTTCAGTTTATGACCCATTAGGTTTTCTCTCTCCTTTCATCCTGAAAGCTAAACAACTACTTCAAGAGCTCTGCAAATCCAAATATGGATGGGATCAAGTTATTCCACAGGAATTTGCAAGGACCTGGCAGAGATGGATCGGAGAGTTAAATCAGCTACTTGGATTTCAAGTACCAAGATGCATAAAACCTGAGAATTTTGACCCAGTGGAGACTGCGGAGCTGCATCACTTTTGTGATGCAAGTGAGTCAGGTTATGGTACAGTAAGCTACCTTAGATTAATGAACCAACAAGGTAGAATCCATGTCTCCTTCATATTTGGAAAAGCCAGAGTCTCACCTCTCAAGCAGATCACCATTCCCAGGCTTGAACTCACTGCAGCAACACTGGCTGTAAAAGTGGATCAGATGCTTAAGAAGGAGCTGTATTTACCACTCACAGATTCCACTTTCTGGACAGATAGTACATCTGTATTGAAATATATTCATAATCAAACAAAGAGATTTCAGACATTTGTAGCCAACAGAGTTGCAGTGATCCATGATCTCTCACACACAAGCCAGTGGATACATAAATTCAAGAGATAGTCCTGCTGATTACACATCACAAGGATTACATGTGGAATCTCTCTTAAAATCAAGATGGCTGAGAGGTCCGGAATACCTGGGCAGAGAGAAAAAGACATGGCCAAAAATCACACAAGATCTAGGAGATATATCAGCAAATGACCCTGAGGTGAGAAAGGAGGTTACAGTCAACAGTATGAAGATTGAAAACCAACATCCGATAAGCGTATTAATCAAATATCACTCATCATGGAACCGACTTCAGAGGTCTGTGGCCTGGATATTGAAGGTGAAAAAATTACTTCACCTGCTAAGCCAACTGAGAAAGAGTCAGACACATCTTCAGAGATGAAGAAGAAAATAAAAGAGGAGCATAGGATGCAAAAGGATCCAGGATCAGTGGAAGATGTACAAGAGGCAGAGAGGGCTATCATTTGTTTTGAACAAGGATGCTACTTCAGACATGAACTTACCTACCTGAAAAACGGCAAAACCCTCAGTTCAAGAAGCACCATCCACAAACTGGATCCGATCCTTGATAATGGCATCTTGAGGGTAGGAGGCAGAATAAACAGAAGTGCAATGCCAATGCACCAGAGAAATGCAATCATTCTCCCTAAAGGTTCTCACATATCTAACCTCATCCTACAACATATTCATTATCAGGTTGGGCACTCAGGAAGAAGCCACATGCTTTCCAGGCTGAGTCAAAGGTTTTGGCTCCCTCATGCAAACTCCTTAGCCAGGAAGATCATCAAAAACTGTGTATTTTGCAGACGCATGCAAGCAAGACCTGGAGAACAGAAAATGGCCGATCTTCCTGAGGATCGTTTGTATCCAAACCTACCACCCTTTAGTCATGTTGGCATTGACTACTTTGGTCCCATTGAAGTGAAGAGGGGCCGAGCTCAGGTGAAACGGTGGGGGGTAATTTTCACCTGCCTGTTGAGTCGAGCTATCCACCTGGAGATGGCAAACTTCCTAACCACAGACTCATGCATAAATGCTATACGCAGATTTATCTGCAGAAGAGGATCAGTTATAAGTATTAGAACTGACTGTGGGACAAACTTTGTTGGGGCCCAAAGGGAACTACAAGAAGCTTTGAAAGAGCTGAATCATCACAAGATTCAAAACACCTTTTTGACAGAGGGAATAAAATGGACTTTTAACCCTCCTTTTGGAGCCCACCACGGCAGAATCTGGGAGAGATTGATCAGACTAGTCAAAAAGATCCTCACATCTGTTCTAAAACAACAAACACTCGACGATGAAACTTTATCAACAGCGCTGTGTGAGGTAGAAGCCATCCTAAATGATCGACCAATAACTACAGTGTCAAGTGACCCCAATGATTTAGAACCACTAACCCCAAACCATTTACTTCAGCTGAAGGCGAAGACAACTATGCCGCCAGGAATCTTTGAACAAAATGATCAATATTCAAGAAAGAGATGGAGACAAGCACAATATCTTGCAGATCTCTTCTGGAGACGTTGGACAAAAGAGTATCTTCCGCTCATGCAAGAAAGAAGCAAGTGGAACAGGCATAAGAAGAAAATTCAGTCCTGGAGATCTGGTTATTATTGTGGATAACACTGCACCAAGGAACTCATGGATTATGGGCCGTGTTGTAAAGACATTTCCAGATGCCAAAGGCTTTGTGAGAAGTGTTTTGGTTAAAACCAAAAACAATGATTCAACGACCAATAGATCAGCTCTGTCTTCTAATGGAGGTAGCAGGATGAATGGAGAGAGGCTGTAATTTCCCAGCCTCCACTATGGACTGTATCAGACATTGACTTGATTATGAACTTTGAAAAAAACAAAACAGTCATAAAGTAACTTATTTGAATTTGAACAGCATGATTATTTGAAAAATATAAGTAATTTCCATTGTGTAATTGTTCTATTTTGGCTCCTTTGAATCTTATTTGTGTAATTGTTTTGCTAAAGCCAACAATTAGGGGCAGGGATGTTGGAGCCTATTGATTCTTTATATTTTTTGGAAATGCTAAGGATATCAATTTTGTATTATTGTAGATTAACTATTATTTATTATAATTGTTTCTTTTGCTGCCCAAGCTCCTCCTCCTAGTCAGGCCATCCTCCTCCCGTGATTAGGGAGTGAGGACAGCTGGTTTGCGGCAAGTCTGTTCTTTTGTTGAAGGAGTGAGGAGTGAAATAGTTTATCAACCACTAAATCGAGTTTTTTATTTTGCTTCAACCCGGAGAATATTTTTTGTTTTTGTAAATAAATCCAAACCATTTTTGTTGAAACTGAAACTTCTCCGTGAGTGCTTTTTATTTAGTGCGTTATAGACCTCCTCCTCACGAACTACTCTGTTTTTTTTTACACTATTTTTTTGAAAGCAAGAGTAGACATAACAGAGTGACTCATAGAAAATACATTTGTTCTTAGAGATAAACAGGTCTCCTGCTAGTTGTATTTGCAGCCTGACTTATGTGTTTTGTTGTTGTTTGGATAGAGGTGTTGTGCGTCCTAGCTGTAGCCCATACTCTTCTCTAATTGTAGTAGTTTTGTGTGTGGGCTACCGCTTGCTCAATGCCAAGACCAGGAAGGGTGCATATCCTCTTCCCCAAATCAAGGAGTCCCTGGATGCCCTCACAGGTGCTCAGCTGTTTTCAACACTGGACCTTGCCAGTGGGTACAATCAAGTAGCCGTGACAGAGAAGGTCAAGGAAAAGACTGCTTTTTGCACACCATTTGGACTTTTTGAATTCAATCGGATGCCGTTCGGGTTGTGTAACGCTCCTAGTACCTTTCAAAGGCTAATGGAGAGGATTTTTGGAGACCAGAGTTTCCAGTCCTTATTGCTGTACCTGGACGACATTGTCATCTTTCCATCATCTTTTGAGGAACATCTTGAACATCTTGACTTGGTCCTGAGTCGACTGAAAGAACATAATCTGAAATTGAAACTGGAGAAATGCCACTTCTTTCAGTCTGAGGTCAAATACTTGGGCCATGTAATTTCAGCCCCTTTTTTGGCACTGACCCTTCTAAGATCAGCGCAGTGGCTGAATGGGCACGACCAGCAACTTGCACAGAGCTGCAGTCATTCTTGGGATTCACTTCCTATTATCGCTGCTTTGTGGCTGGTTTTGCAAAGTATGCTGCCCCACTCCACCGCTTGGTGGGAACAAACACACACTTGGGAAAGGGGCCTTGCGTGACCGCTGGGGTGAGGAGTGTGAATATGCATTCCAGACCCTCAAAAGACTATTTGTGAGTGCACCGGTTCTGAAATATGCTGATTTCGCCAAGCCCCGTGTCCTTGAAATAGAGGCCAGCCATGCTGGACTTGGGGCTGTGCTATCCCAGGACCATGATGGAAAGCGACGACCCATCGCTTTTGCAAGCAGAGGCCTCAGACCTACAGAAAGGAACATGTCCAACTATAGCTATTGACCTTGGCCAACCAATGTGGAATGCGGATGCCCTGTCCCGCCAGTCCCCTTGACAGAACACATCTTTTCTTTTTCCTGGCTTGAAGGTGCCGTCAAATACAGACATCAGGGGATGGACAAGTTTTATTCCAAATACTGCTGCTCCAGTGCTTGCAAGCGGAGGTCCTCAAAAGCCTTCATGATGATCATGGCCATCAAGGCATTAAACGCACCACAGGCCTTATGCAGCAGAGATGTTTCACCCTCCATGCAAAATGACATAAGGAAATATTGTCAAGACTGGCATCGCTGCAAACTGGCCAAAGCAGTACAACCCAAGGTTCGTACATTTAGAGGGGTTTTGACTGCCTCTAAACCATTGGAAGTCATTGCCATAGACTTCACTCTGTTGGATAAGGCTAGTGGTGGACGGGAGAATGTACTGGTGGTCACGAATGTGTTCTCCAAATTTGCCCAGGCTTACCCAATTTTGGATCAGCAGGCCAATACTGTGGGCCGGGTGCCGATAGAAAAGTGGTTTTACACCTACGACGTACCCGAGCACATCCACAGCGATCAAGGGAGGAGTTTTGAAGGGGACCTGTTGAAACGACTATGCCACCTGTACGGAGTTGAAAAAAGTAGGACCACATCGTACCACCCAGAGGGAAATGGACAGTGTGAACGATTCAATCGGACATTGCATGACTTGAAGTGTACATTCCCAGGAGAGAAGAAAAGAAAATGGCCGCAGCACCTACCACAAGTCCTCTATGCCTATAATACCACGGAACACCAGTGTACCGCTTATTCGCCATATGAACTCATGTTTGGTCAGAAGGCCCAGCTTCCTGTGGATTTCCTGTTAGGCAGATCTCCAGAGGAACTCATGTCCAAGTCTGCAGGGGACTGGGTGGATGAACACCAAAAACATTTGAGTTCAGTTTATCTTCACGTGAAGGACCAGCTCCAGCAGGCAGCAGAGCGGCGGAACAGACACCATCAACCCAAAGTTACTTCCATCCTTACTCCAGGAACGCAGGTCTACAGGAGAAGTCACCTCACAGGGCGCCACAAAATTCAGGACATTTGGGACCCTGTTGTCTATGTTGTTGTGGAAAATATGGATGAGGAAGGGAGAGTCTACAAAATCCGCCCCAGAGATGGCCCTGAAAAACCTCTCAACAGAGCGGAGCTTAGAGTGCCACTAGCTGCTGGTGTTGGCATACCCATGACACAAAACCAGCCTTTACCTGACCCTGGCCTGGCAGATGACTCACCTAAACAGTTGTCCTCCAAAGTTGGGGACGACGATGACGATGTAGAACAAATCATACTCACCATGGAGCTAGAGCAGCAGCAAGTTCAGGCCCCCTCCCACATTGCCCCCGAGCCAACTAGTGATATAGGGAGCATGGACTTGCATAGCCCTGGATCTCTACAGTCAGTAGTAGATCCTGACCCAGAAAATAGCCCAAATAACAGTGTACATGTTGTAGGAGCAGCTGAGCCTAGTATAATCCAGGGATGGCCTATTCTAACAGAGATGGCTTTAGGACCCAGGGGAGCCTATAAAGGTAGAGTAGAAGTAGCGCTCTCTCTCTCTCTACCGGTGTGGACAGGTATGGAAGTGCAGTCAGACGCAGCAGCCAGGACGTTAAACCAGTTGTTGTGGTGGGTCGTGTTTCACTAAAAAATATTCTTGATGGTACTATACTATAAGAATGACTCATAGAAAATACATTTGTTCTTAGAGATAAACAGGTATCCTGCTAGTTGTATTTGCAGCCTGACTTATGTGTTTTGTTTCCGTAGTAACCTCCAGCCATCCGTGTGATAACGCTGAGTGAACCTTGAGGAGGGGCTTAATAGGTGACCCGCCCTGGCTGTCGGGAAATGCACAACGTCGGAACAAATTGCTGGTCTTGGTGCGAATTAAAAAGATCTGAAGGTACAGCATGTTAAAATAATTATTATACTGACAATGTTGGTTTATCACATGCTATGCACGGCTTAACCTCCATGTCTGTTCTTTAATAGGATTGTTTGTGGATACAGTGTCTGTCACTGTTTTTTTCTCTCTTCCCAACTGTAAGTTTTAATGCTTGGTCATTTTATTTCTGATGTTTGGTTTTGTGAGTTTGCTTTTTTGTCAATATGTATTGAATGTGGGCTTGTGCAACATTGAGCGGGCATTCTGCAATATAGGAGAAGTAACAGGTTTGGGGAGGAAGCAGTAGGCCTAAAATTTGGTGACCTTGGGGTGTTTTTAGCATGTTTTTCTTGCATGATAACACTGTGTGGTTTTTTTTAATCGCTTGTAGTGGTATTTTATTTTCCTTGAGTGTATAGGTCCCAAATGTATTGGTTTATTTTATATGCCCTTGGTCTGAGAGTTCTCCTATTTCACTGAAACCACGTGCTATGTACAACAAATTGCTCTATTGAAAGACGGCTACGGTGTAGCCATAGACCCTCATATGGTGTTTTCATCTTTAGTTCAATTTTATTCTGTAATAAAATGTTATATTTTATAAGTTGTCAGCCTCCTGTCCTGGTCGTTCTGGACACTTACAAGTGGGTAGTGACGTAGGTCGTGAGTCTTAACGACATCTTACACTTGTATGTAGTTTTTCAGACAGCGTTGCACTTTTGTTGTTTTTTTCTTTTTTGGGGGGGGGGGGGGTCTCATAGCCAAATATTTTTAACATCCAGACCGACCGGCATTGCTATGTAAGAAATGGCCAGCGTGCGCATTGGTTACAGGAGGGAACAGCTGATTGCCCTGCGTAGCACTGTGTGTTCCCTTGGAACAGACATGAGATCCCCACGGAGATGCTTCGTAAGACCCGCCATGGATGCAGAGCAGGAAAACAACATCGAGAAGAGACACTTCACTTCTCAGCGCTGTTCTCCCCTCCGTTACCATGGACAATGTTACCATAAGACGTTCAAACTGGAGGCACTCTGCAGGCTCTGTAGTGGCATCAGCCATCCTGTGTGGAGTGGCCTGCTGGAGCAGTGGCATTACAGAGAGGAAGAGGAAGAAGCTGGAAAAGATAATCAGGAAGTCCAGCTCTGTCCTGGGCTGCCCCTTGGACTTGGTGAGGGAGGTGGGTGACAGGAGAGTCCTGGCTAAAGTGTGCTCTATGCTGGACAATGAGTCCCACCCCCTGCATGGAGACCTGGCAGGACTGAGGAGAAGCTTCAGTGACAGACTGCTTCACCCTCCATGTGTGAAGGAAAAATACAGAAGCTCTTTCCTTCCTGCTGCTGTTAGGCTCCATGGTGAGCACTCCTAACATGTGCAATGTTATTACACCCTATGGTGAAATAACTCCAGTCTGTGCAATATATCTATCATCTATCTCTGTCATTTCTGCATGCTGTTGCAAACTGCAATTTCCCCATTGTGGGACAATTAAAGGTTTCCTTATTCTTATTATTTATTCATTTTATTACCTCAGCCTTACTGGAAGTTGAAGTAGTTCTCTTCAGGTTTATTCCTTCATTAGTTGAAGAGTTTTCTAGGAGACATAAAGGCTCTGTGGTGTTTGGAGTCTGATTTGTTTGAACGTAGATTTACTTCAAGTTCTTTATCTGTGACTGAGTTTGAACCAATAGAAGAAAGAAGCCAGTCAGAGGAAGAGGGCGGGCTTTACTTGGTGTCACTGAGAAAAGATGAAAAAAGGTCAGACGAGAGAGAAGGACAATGAAGGAAACGTCTCTACAGCGTCTGCTCTGTAAGTCCACAATCTTTGACTGTTGATAAGTGATGAAGGAGACATGAAAACTAGTCAGGATCAAGTCAGCATGAGGACGAGCTGCAGGTCTAAAGAGGAACTGGAATCATTGAAAGAGGAAAGTGGTCAGAAAGGAACAGGTCAGCTTCAGTCAGTGATTCTATCAGTGGAACTGTCAAGTCAACACACACCTGTCTTTATGCTCTGAGCTCCAAGTGGTGTGTTTGTTGAATATTCCTGCAGCACAGTCACTGTTCATAGTCAGGAGAACCATGAGGAAGCTTCAACTTCTGCTTTTAGATTCAAACTAGAGCGTTAAACTTCAAGACACAACATGAGAACAGAGTCAGTTCACTTCCATCAGAGTTCCAGCTGCAGCAGTAGAGCTGTGAACTGAACTGATAGATGGGTTTATCTGGAAATGACCAACATTTACCAAGAGTCAGAATATTACAGCCACCACTCACTACAGCCTGAATAATAAATAGAAAGGATAATTATGACCTCTATGATGAAAGTGTAAAAGTTGAGATTATGGTAAAGCTGTTGTTTCTTATAAAATGATCAAAGCTTGTGTGAAATAGTTCCCATCTTCACTTACAGTGACTCTGAACTAACTTCTGACATATTTTAGATTTCATGCTACTACTACCAGAGTCACAAAGACGAATTAACGTGATCTCAGTATTGAAAGCTATCACTCAGCTGAGGTCTACAAAATATTTTCCAGCGTTAGATACACCATGAAATACAGTGAAGACAGTTATCAACAATGAAAACACATCTAAGGCTAAAGTTTGTAAAAGCTTTAATCCATTTCCCTAAAACCAAGTAGGAAGTGTTTTATCAGAGACTGAACCTTGTTCTATTGAGGGTGGACCCAGCATTATTCTCTACTCTCTATTCTCTACAAACGTATTATATAAAAGAATAAAAGCTTTGTTTTTTCATTAGAACCTTCTGTTCTAACAGAGATGTCTTTGATTCACTGTGTTCTTTCATGGTGTAAATATCAGATTATGGTAGAACCACTGTTGTGTTGTAACATTTCATTTATTACTTAGTTATTTAGAGAGAACTGAAGCAGAAGTCAAAGCCTCCTCTCTCTCTCTGTCCTCCACATGGACACACAGCTGCTCTGTCTGAGTCTTTAACAGATGAAGACTTTCAGAATCCCAGCAGTTGACATAAAGTCTGTCTGGAGTTAGTGTTGAATCATGCACTTGTAGCAGCTAGAAAAAGAAATGTCTGTGAGCCTGACTGGTGGTAGGAGTTTAGGTTTCTCTGGAAGGGCAATCCATCCATTTTCGAGTCCTAGCACTAGCTATATTATCAGCAAACTGATGCAGCTTCAAAGCCAGTTGTCCTACAATGTAGCTATTAACATACTTGACTCACATGAAAAACAGTCTTTTGATTTTTCATTTAGGTGGAGAATCAGAAAATGAGAAAACAGGGCTGCTCGATTATGGCAAAAATCATAATCACGATTATTTTGATTGTTATTATAATCACGATTATTAAAGACGATTCATTGATTTGAGAACAAGCATTTATTGAAATTATA
The DNA here is from genome assembly GCA_005024645.1 of Planiliza haematocheilus. Taxonomy (NCBI): domain Eukaryota; kingdom Metazoa; phylum Chordata; class Actinopteri; order Mugiliformes; family Mugilidae; genus Planiliza; species Planiliza haematocheilus. Next base: position 859,152 of record SRSE01001219.1, read on the forward strand.
ACTGGTATTTCTTTTAACACGATAAGTTTGAACTGAAAAACAAGAAAACATAAGAGAAAAATATATTAATAATGTTAATTAAATAATATGTAAAAAATAAAAAATAAACACTAAACCAGGATTTGGCAGGACCAGCATGGAGTTTTTTTTTTTTTTTTTCAACAATTTATTTTTAACACAAGATTCGCAATCAACAGTAGCTCGACCAATGAGGTGAGCGGGATTTCCGCTGTCAGGTCATTGGTCACAGAGCAGGAGATGATGTAAATGTTCATATACATCCCCTGGTTATTTCTTAAATCCATTGACATTTTACACAGCATTTTTTTATTTTCACGGTAATAGGGGACAAAGTGCGTCCCGTGACAGCTCAAACTTTTGTTTGTAAATCCAGGACGACTCTTTTTTTCAAGGGACGGTTGGCAGCCTTAGTAGATTGACATATCTTGCACAATATCTTCGTTTGATCAGAGTCAGACCCTTTGAAACCGAAGTGTTTCCACGCCACAGAATTCACTTTACCTTTCTTCCTGACCAAAGGCTGCCTTCCTGCCATCTTCTGTCGTCTTCTTCTACACTTTTTTTTGTTTCCCCGGCGGTGGCGGAGTGGAGTGCACATATGGATGGAAGGCTTCGCTGCATTTACCACACAAGACACGGCGTGCGGCAGAAAGATTTTTTTTTATTACAATTATCATATTTCCATGATCGAGAATTCAATTTGATTCGAAATTCAATTCATTGCCCAGCCCTATGATAAAGCAACCCATTATTAATTTTTTCAGTTTCAAAATGTAATTAACCTGAGTTCAGAATCAACTCTTTCGCGTACCCTCTACGTCACTCTGCATACCTCTAGGGGTACAAGTACCCCAGATTGGGAACCACTGATTTAGTTGAACTCAAACTAACCTGAGTGTCATTTCTCTTTAGTTCTGAGCTCTCTGCTGTTCAGCACAACAAACCAAGGTTAGTCAACGTCTTCATTCACTTTAAACCTGTTCAATCCTCATCATTATTACTCAGTAGAGTCAAAGCTTTCAGTCAAAGACATTCAATCAATCATATTGTTTCATCTGAACCCTCCCAGCTCGTCTGACTGTGAGTCCCAGCAGCTCTCAGCTCTTTAAAGGACAATCTGTGTCTCTGAGCTGTGAGGAGGACGACAGCTCTGCTGGATGGACTCTGAGGAGAAACACCACCACAGAACAGAGGACTCAGTGTGAGGACTGGGGAAAACCAGCGGGTTCTTCCTGTACCATCAGTGGTGCTTCCACTAGGGACAGTGGAGTTTACTGGTGTGAGTCCAGAGAGGGAGCAACCAGTAACAGCATCAACCTCACTGTCTCTGGTAAGCTCAGACTGTGGAGTTAGTATTGATGAAGCTGTGTGGAAATGGATGAAATGCTGTAGTTTGTCTCTGTGTTGAGGTGGACCAGTGATCCTGCAGAGTCCTGTCCTCCCTGTGATGGAGGGAGATGACGTCACTCTGCTCTGTAAAACAAAGACCACTCCCTCCATCCTCTCAGCTGCTTTCTATAAAGATGGCTCCTTCATCAGGACTGAGTCTACAGGTAACATGACCATCCACCATGTTACCAGGTCTGATGAAGGCCTCTACAAGTGTAACATCAGGGGTCATGGAGAGTCTCCATCCAGCTGGATCACTGTCACAGGTGAGGAGGTCAGAGATGATTCTTCAGCAGCTTTCAACATTCACAATGAGACAATCAGTTCATTATTAGCTTTGCTTCATTCTAGAGAGAAACACCACCACACCTCCTCCTACATCTACACCTCCTCCTACATGCCCACCTCCTCCTGGTTCCTCTCTTATCATCTGTGTGTTACGTTTTTCCCTTTATTCTCTGGTGTTTCTGGTGTTTCTGGTTCTCCTGGTGAGACGATGTGTTCGTAGGAAACCTGAAGGTGAGACACAGACTTCTGGATTTTAAAAATTCTTACAGAATATCTTCTACATTTATATTTGTGATTACTTTTTGTTTTGATGTTTTGTGTGAATATAATTATTCAGAATGTTACAATTATGCAATTCCAACAATTTAATTTCCATTAAATTCTATTGTTGTTCATTTTGGTTCATTTCAGCTGTTGGAGGAAACGTCACACGGAACAATAAACAGCCAATCAGAGCAGAGGTAGAGTTGTTATTATTATTAATGTGTTTCCATGTCTCTGTGACTTTGTGAGGACCATTGTCTGTCCTGAGGTTTAGACCTAATGAGAGTTAATCAGAGTCCTCAGTGTAAACACTGCTGCTCTGTCTCTGATCATTTAGTGTTTTGACAGCGTCTCTCTGAGACATGAGGGAACATGTCAACATATTTATCATTTGAGAAGATCTTATAAGAAAACAGATCATTTTCAAAAGCACTTGTTGAGAACATCAGAATAAGTTTCTGTAAAACATAGACACGTTTGACTCCATGAGGACAAAACTAAAGTCGCTGCTGACCTGGCAGGGAATCCCAAAAATCAAAAAACAATCTCAAAACTATGACATGGCATTAACTCTATGAGCTGAACTTGGCATGAAACACTTAAATACATGGCACACAGTAACATGAAACATGGTCTCGCGACGCGACAAGGAACAAAAGGAAGGCAGGGCTATATGTACACATGAGGAACAGAGGGACGACAAGACACAGGTGAAACAAATCAGGTGACAAGACAAGGTGAATCCAATGGACTAATTATGAAAAAGGCATGAAACAAGACAAACAGGATATCAAGAACTTAGCAAAATAAAACAGGAAACAGAACAGAAAACTAAACACTAAACATGACTGAAAACATAACGGAAACCATGACAGAAACTAAACCATGACATAAACAAAAGAAAACCGAACCGAAAACATGACAGAGGACATGACACATGAGGCCTGTTTCACAAAGTGATGCTGTGTTTAGACTCTGATGGTTTCTAAGAACACAATGGACATTTGATGATACAGACTTCAACCCTGAGGACATTTTTATAAGATTTATAATCAAATATCGCCTGATGCCTTAATCCAGTGCTTCTCAATTACACTACTCTAAGCTAGGGATATTGTTATTTACATGAGAGCTTTTGCTATTCCTATTTGGTCTGAATTTTAATGAAATAAGTAAAAGTTCACTTTGATATTACTAAGAAAGAAACACCATTTTCATTAGTTTAATATTTATTACCCCCAAAATTTAGATAAGGATAGCCCCAAATAACAAGAACTGACAATGTCAGTAGCGGGTGTTTCCACCATTAGCCGCAATGACAGCTTGGCGTGATGATGTTGTTCTGAGGCAATGCATTCCACTCTTCCACAAGTGCTACACACTCTGGTTCAGCTGATCCCAGACATGCTCTGTGGGGATCAGGTCAGGGGACATTGCTGGCCATACCATATGAGGCACTCTGACTTCCCTGAAGTTGATCTGTGACAATCCTGGCACGATGTGGTGGAGCATACTGTGGCACATCAGTCTATATACATTCTATATAGTAATAACACAGAATTGCATGACTAGTAGTAGATAGGAATTTAGAGGGCAAGAGCTCTGAGCCAGAGAAAAGAAAGTGGAGGATGCAAGAGAGGAGAGAGAAGGAAGAGGGAGAACATGTGTTTGGTGCATTGTCCCCCAGCAGCCTAGGCCTATAGCAGCATAACTAAGGGATGGTTTAGTCCAGCCCTAACTATAAGCTTGATCAAAAAGGAAAGTCTTAAGCCTGACCTTAAAAATAGAGAGAGTGTCTGCTTCCTGAACCCAAACTGGGAGCTGGTTCCACAGGAGAGGAGCCTGATAGCTGAAAGCTCTACCTCCCATTCTACTTTTTGAAACTCTAGGAACCACAAGTAGGCCTGCACTTTCAGACCGAAGTGATCTGTTGGGATGATATGGTACAATGAGGTCTTTAAGATATGATGGAGTTAGGCCTTTGAAGGCCTTGGATGTAAGGAGGAGGATTTAAAATTCTATTCTAGACTTTAAGGGGAGCCAGTGAAGAGAAGCTAAAACTGGAGTAATATGATCTCTCTTGTTAATTCCTGTCAATGCTCTTGCTGCAGCATTTTGAATCAGTTGGAGGCTTTTTAAAGAGTTATTTGGATCCAGACAGTAATGAATTACAGTAATCCAGTCTGGAAGACACAAATGCATGAACTAGTTTCTCAGCGTCATTCTGAGACAGCACCTGTCATTGTTCAACTTGGGTTGGGTTGGGTTGGCTGTTGCCATTAACATTGCCCCAAAATGGCAGCCCTACAGACCAGTTGCTTATGTCAGTTGGAAATTTCCCGCCTCTTTCTGTGGAGCCCCTCCTCTTCTCCTGCGTGTGTAAGCGTGTGTATGCCAGTTGGGGCCTGGTTGTCACGGTAACCAGTTTGAATGTCAGTTGAAAGATAGAGAGAAAATGCTGAAACCACGGCCTCGAACAGGAAGGCCTTGTGGCCAAACCGTGTGTCCAATCGTTGAACCGACTTCACTTTGGGCATCTTGAGGCTTTCCTGAACGTCTAGATATGCAGTTTGTGGGTAAAATGAAGAAATGTGAGCTATTTAAAGCGATTTAAAAGAAAGGATTGCTTCTGCTTTGCTCCAGAACTTTAACATTGCAGTCTATGGAGCGAGGAAGGGGTTTGCTGGCGCATCTTTGCGTCTCACGCCAAAACTGTAAGACTTACAGCTTTAGCAAATGAATTGTGAGCGAGAAGACAAATTTTCCTACGTTTCTATGTTAGGAAATTATGTCTGTGGTGTGAAATTTGTGGCCACCGGAGCAGTTTCTATTTTATTTTTTGCCTAATGTTCTTCTCTCCTCTTCACTCTAGCTGATGATGTCATCCACTCTAGCGCCAACATTCCGCGCAATACACACCCATTATAAACCCTGAAATTTGAGTAAAAACCTTCACAACTTTGAGGCTTAATGGTTTAAAAACGGTAAAAGGTGTCGATAAGTGAAAGGAATCTCTGAAGAGAAGACAAGAGTGTCTACGTTTTAAAGTTTAAATGAAGTGTCTGGGTGAAAGTATGCCAGAGCAGTTGATTGTAGAAAATGCCTGTTGATTTTTCGGGGTCTCCCATTCATTTCAATGGGAAATTTTTCGCGGTTTTTCGCGAATAAATTCGCGAAAAACTCACCGATCGCTTATCCAAGTAATAGCATGGGATTCGGGATCAAAACACACGTTTCGATATATCATGTGTTGGGGTCCTCTCGCCGGTTCGGGCCGCATTCATCGGCGAAAAAGGGCAGAAAATGAATAATAAGTAAGAAAAAAACTGCAAAGAAACACGCAGAAGATCAAGAGGTGGGAGGAGGGGCCTCGTGTCATAGGCACTCGGCACTAAAAACAGCAATCTTAAAAGACTGAGGCACTGGTTCAATATGGAGGTGTTAATTAATGGAAGAACTTCTTTGAACTTTAATGGAAGAACTTCAATTTAATTGGGATTGGATCTAGAAGACAGGTTGATGGTTTAGATGCTGTAATTGTTGAAGATTACTTCCATCTTTGACAGCCGTCGGAAGGATGCCTTGAATGTTTTCTCTGATGTTAACAATTTTATTGGTAAAGAAGCTGATGAAGTAATGGAAGGAATGACAGATTCTTTCTAGCTTTCAGGCTGCCTGTTTTAAACAGCGTAACTGTGAATTATACCAGGGAGCTAGCCTCCTCCCATTCATGACCTTCTTTTTCAGAGGAGCAACTAAGTTTAGAGCTGAACTAAGCAATGCTGCAGAGCCATCAACAAAATCATCTAATAGTGCAGGAGTTAAATTGTGGTTGCTGTCGTCCACATCATTGACACATGGCACTGGGATATATAAAGAAGGAATTATATCTAGTTACAGCATCATCAGATAGACATCTACTGTAATGATATGTCTCTTCAATTCTTGCGTAATCCATTATAGTAAATTCAAAGGTTATGAGGAAATGGTCAGATAAAAGAGGGTTATGGCTAAATATAGTTAAACCTTCAGTTTCTATGCCGTATGTTAATACCAGATCTAAGGTGTGATTAAAACTGTGAGTTGATCCGTTTATATTCTGAGAAAAGCCAATTGAATCTAATAATGATGTAAATGAGGAGCTAAGGCTGTCACTGACAACATCAACATGGATGTTAAAGTCACCTACTATAATGACTTTATCTGTTCTAAGAACTAAATCACATAGAAACTCAGAGAATTCAGCTAAAAACTCAGAATAAGGAGCAGGTGAGCGATATACCACAACAAAAAGAATTGGTTTTTGTGTCTTCGGGTCTGGATGAGCAAGACTAAGGGTAAGACTTTCAAATGAATTAAAGCTCTCCTTAGGTCTAGTATTAATAGATAAATCAGAGTGGAAGATTGCTGCCACTCCTCCTCCTCTACCTGTGCTTCTAGGAATGTGATAATTACTATGACTGGGTGGCGTAGACTCATTTAAACTAACATATTCATCATCCTGCAGCCACGTTTCAGTCAAACTAAACAATTGCCTCCCTATTCCAAAATCTCTTAAGTGAAAGAAACACCGTATGTATGACATCCACTGAGTCTCTCACAATATCCCTAACTTATTGTGAGTAGTGTAATTTCTGTCACGCCCCCCCAGGAAGAACCCCCCAACTTTCCACCACGACTATAAATAGTATAATTTCTCTATAAAATTGTTATAAGTACACCTCTGCATAATGTTGTATCCTTATTAACCCCTTCATGCCTAGTGTGGCGAATTCGTGATGCACTGTTTCCGCTCAGGCTGCAGCTGAAATAACGCATGTAATTTGTGCACAGTCAAAAAATTCCTAGTAACCTTTGCAACCACCAGTTTCTTAATTAATTTCTTTATGAAATTGAAAAATCAATTCAGGCGTTGACAACTACAGCAACAAACCAACCTACTCTGCAAAGAAAACATTGAAACGAGCACCGCTAAATAAGGATAGGACATCCGTGAGCACACCCGATCCCACCAGTTGATTTGTTCAAGCCTGTGACTTGAACTACTTCAAACGTCACTAGTCACGTGGCCAAACCAAGCCTCGGTGAACTTGGCAGAAATGTGCTTCTGTATCTGAGCGTGAGTCACGTTTTAGTTGGAAATCCATGCAAGTCTTTGTACATGAGGCTTTGCAACAAAAAGACCTGTCAATGGGCATTTACTGGGATGTAAATTATATCTTACATCTTGTGTCTCGTACATATCTTACTCCTCTTTCATCTCTTTAGCAAGGCTAAAGGCTAAAGGCTCTTTTTCTGCAAGCTGAAGAACAATTTTATTCAACAACTAGATTATTTAATTTGATTCTCTGTGGACAGTTGTTGGCTCCTATTCAAGAATAAATGTTTTTAAATCAAAATGTGTCATGGATCAAAATCTTAGTAGCCTGATGTTTATAGGTGTTTGAGATCAAGTAGGCCAAATGCATCAATTCAGGTGGTGAATGAAAGAACCAGTCATTAATATAATCTGATCTGATTTTACCTTAATACACTACTTATGCTTGTTTAAACATCTGATGTATCTGATGGACTTTAATGCAGGTCAGTGTGTGTTGGGCTCAGTGTGTGATGAACTGATGTAAATGTAAATGTAAATGTACGTTATTTATATGGCACCTTACGACCGATAGGCAAACCAAGGTGCTTTACAACAGATTAAACAACGATGTAAAACAACACACCAGAAAACAAGTACAGTAGTAAAATAAAGCTAAAAAAAAAGAAACTAAAACAATAAATGAGAGGATAAAAAGTAAAATAAAAATAAATATAAAAGTTTCACCACACTACTGGGTACTAAAAGCCATTTTAAAAATATGCGTTTTAAGTCTTGATTTAAAAAGGCCCAGGTCAGTAATAATACACATCTCACTGGGTCACCTGAGCTCTGGTCCACACTCAGTAGTCGTTAGTAGGATCCATTCATCACTGGTTTGTTGTGAGGATGGAATCAGACTTTGTGAAACCATGAGAGAATAAAGAGACAGACTGATGAGAACAGAGATCCTCTGCTGGGAGTTTTCAGCCTCTCAAACTGTCTCTGGATCCAGTTATTAATGTAGAACTTTAGAACTCTGCATGTAAAACCACAGCAGCAACTTCCTCCTGCTGACTGCACTGACCTGTATCTGATCAGATGGTGTGAATCTTCTCAGTATAGTGTGGTCTCCTCTGGCTGCTCTCAGTGTGTACATTGTGTGAGTTTTGTGTCTTGTTGTGAGATGTGTCAGCTTCTACAAATAGCAGCAAACTGTTTGTGGTCGTCCACTTCTCTGTTTCTCAAACATTTCCACCAGAGGTGTTAGGAAGAGAAAAAACTGTAAAAAGCTGCTGCTGTAAATATGCTGACAGTAATGATGCAGCTTAATAAAGAAAGAGGAACAAATGAACACAGTCAGAGTTTAGAGCTAAGAATCTGTTGGTGATTAGACTCTGATGATGAGAATCAACTTCTCAGAGCAATGTCCCAAATGGAGGAAGGAGTCTAGACGTCAGTGGTGGAGCAGAGTAAATAGATCTCTGGAAAGATCTCAGATGAATCTGAAGGAAAGAGTTTGCTTCCTGAATCTTCCTGCTCTCTGTTTCTAGTCCCAGTAATATTGACCAATCATGTTTGAGCAGGCTTTGGTTCCATGCAGGTAAACAGATGATACCTGATGTGTTCACTGGTGGAAACTACAGCTGAGACTCTCTGGACATCCAGAAGGATGAGGTGGTGATGGAGAGGATTCAAACATATTTAATGAACAGAGAGAATGAAAGATCATTGGACAGTTTAGAGACGATGAGACAAAGAAGATAGAGAAGCAGGAACAGCACACATTCAATAAAGTCCCAGCACCAGGAACACATCATCCTGACTCAACACAGAAGGTTCATTCATGGAACTCTGTGTGTTTTATTTTCCAGACAGTGATCCAGCTGCAGAGAACGTCACTTATGGACAAATAGCCACCAGACCAAAAAGGACCAGAGGTACAGCTGCTCTTTACTTTCTACTGTGGACACAGCTTCTAAACTAAGCTAAGCTGAGCTGAGCTAAATTAAGCTAAGCTAAACATGGCACATCATGACTCTTTGTTCAGACATGTGAAGTAGACAGATCTATTGTCTCTCACATAGACAGAGAACAAGTGTTGATTAATTTCTTTGAAGAGATCTTTGTAACAGAGTAGAACGATATCAGGATGTTCAACATGGCAGTGGGTTGATGTGTAATACCACTGATGGACACTGGGGGCAGCCTTCATTAGACTCCAGGAGTGTTTTCCAGCAGTCAGGGCTCAGAGAGAGCTCCAGTGTGTTGTGGCTGAGCTTGTCTTCACTGACATGGTGTTTTGTAGGGAGAGCATTGAGTGTAAGGGCTTCAGAGGTCGCCACTCCTCTCTGTCTGTATCTCTAGGAGGAGTTCTAACATATTTCCATTGTCTACGTTTGTCTAAGGCTGCAGCACCTTCATCAGTGATTATTATTAATTATTCAAAATAAAAAGCTTCTCATTGTTTCCAGTGACTCTCAGTTTCCTGTCTTATATAACAGCATTCAATCTGCACATGTCAGACAATACTTGTCATTGATTTGACTTTGATTGTTCACCTGATCAGTGACTTCATGTCTTCAGCTCAGTGGCTTCCAGGTTGTGTCTTGATGTTTGTCTTCTTGTCCTTTTCTTGGACAGTAAAGTGCAGAGAGTGTCTTTGTGGAAGCATCAGGATTGTAACTGTGTGTTTTCCAGATGATCCAGTTCAGACTAACTTAACCAGACTGGATCTGAGGCCTCTTTTGAATCTGGCTTAGAAAACCTGGAATCCTCCAACTGTGTCTCATTTTGTTTTCTCTCTGTGTGTCTGTGTTCAGAGTTTTCACCAGAGTCAACAGTCGTCTACTCTTTAGTCCACCGGTCCAACCGCTGATGTCCAGCTGCTGGACTCTGCCTGGTCCCCTCAGCCCCTCAGACCACAGGACAGCTCTGAAGAACAGCTTCATAATAACAGCATATCTACAACATGTACTGCAGTAATATACATTATAGTTTTCACCATCAATATGTTTCTGTTTATTTCTAATGATTTATATCTCCAGTAACTAACTACTAACTACTAACTCAGTGACTCTTCTCTCGTTACCGTAGCAACGCTCTGGTTTCTCTGCAGGATCAATAAACGTTGGTCTCATTTGTTGTTTTGTTCTCGTGTGGTTCTGTGGTTTTCATCAACATATCAGGTGGAACATGTGACTTGTTCTGTTCTGGTCATGGCTCACAGGTACACACCTCTCTGTGGTGTAGAAAACATCTGACCTGTATCTGATCAGATGGTGTGATAGTGGCACTTCTCAGTATAGTGTGGTCTCCTCTGGCTGCTCTTAGTGTGAACATTGTGTGAGTTTTGTGTCTTGTTGTGAGATGTATCAGCTTTTAGAAATAGCAGCAAACTGTTTGTGGTCGTTCACTTCTCTGATTCTCAAACATTTCCACAGTTACACACCTCTCTGTGGTGTTAAAAACAGACGCACAAAAACCACGTATGTGTCTTTTCTGATCCTTGCATTAAGACTGAAGCTAAACATATTCCAGTTAAGGACACTGAGGACATTGAGGACAGTAGTGTGAAGGTCATGTGACTGTGGTCCTATCTGTTTAGAGACACCTGGACGTTAATGTCGTCTTCAAACCCAGAACCTTGTTTCTGTGAGGCATCAGTGCTAACCACCACACCACCCCCCAGCTCAGACTCTGGCCTCTTTAAGCAGTGAACCAGGAAGTGTCCTTTAATGACAGGTGGAGTCTGCTGCCATCTCCTGGTGATCCTGAGTATTACAGCTGAGTGCTGTGTGGAAAGTCAATCAGACACTGACTGCAGCTCCTTCAGTCTGTTACTGGTTCTTTGAGCCGTGAAAGCTTTAAGCTCCAATCAGCTCCTTCTGAACAGACATCAGTGATAAACCTGATCACATGGAGCTTCATTGAACATACAATACAAAATCTATATAAAAAATAGAAAGTGAATGAAATTAGAAGATTTGTCCATTGTCTATTGTGTCTCCTGCCATCACTGAGAGCTGTTGTACAGTCTGATGGCCAGGGGGACGAAAGAGTTCTTCAGTCTGTTTGTGGAGCAGGACTGAGACAGCAGCCTGCCACTGAACACACTCCTCTGCCTGATGAAGGTGTTGTGCAGAGGGTGGTGGGCGTTGTCCAGTATGGACAGCAGTTTGTCCAGGGTCCTTCTCTCTGCCACCGTCACCAGAGAGTCCAGCTCTGTGCCCACCACTGAGCCAGCCCTCCTCACCAGTCTGTCCAGTCGAGCGACGTCCCTCTTCTTGCTGCTTCCTCCCCAGCAAACCACTGCATAGAAGAGGACGCTGGCCACCACAGACTGGTAGAACATCTGCAGCAGTTTTTTGCAGACGTTGAAGGACCCCAGCCTTCTCAGGAAGTACAGATGGCTCTGTCCTTTCCTGTTCAGTGTGTCCATGCATGTAGTCCAGTCCAGTCTGTCCTCCAGCTCCAGCCCCAGAACTGCAGCCCCAGAACTGTCTGTAGGGGTGGTGGGTGGGGGAGGTCTGCAGTCCGAGTCGTTGTCTGTAGGAGCTGCAGTACCAAACCTATTAAAAAACAGCAGGTACAGGAGGTCTATCGTCCTGTTCTTCCTGGTGGGGCAACTTACAAACTGGTGAAAGACTGGTAGTGTGGAGTCCAGTGTCTCCCGTGTCAAGGCGTCTGGGTGTTGTGTTTGTAGTCCCACTACGGTGGAGTGGATGATGTCACTTGCGGTCTTGGCGTGTGCACGCGGAGGGACGTAAACACAAACAACAATGGCGTGGGAGAACTCTCTGGGCATATAATGTGGTCTGTGACCTACCGCCAGCAACTCGATGTCTCTATTGCACACAATCTCCTTCACTGTAACATGCCCCGGGTTGCACCACCTGATGTTGATAAACAGTGAGAGTCCTCCACCTTTGCATCGGTGCGTCTGGAGCCTGGGAGTTGGAGCTACAGTCTCATCACAGATGCAGCACACCTGAGGAAGCTGCAGTGGGAGGCCTTAAAGCAGGCCTTGGTTCATTAATCTACACTTGTAAAAGTTTGGAGATTACCTATAGAAGAAGTAAAGAGTGAGTTTCGAATCAGGATTGTATATCTTGAGTTTGAAGTCTGGATATGAAATTGGTTAAGTAGTAGTCTTGGGAGGCCTCATAGTCTACCATTTAGCTAGTGGTGGTGACTGAGTTTGGTTGGTTGAGTTTCTGTGCTGGAGTTTTTTGTTTTGTTTTGGTCAGCGGTGCAAAGGCTAGGCAGAGAGCTCTAGTGCTGTCTTGTGTGGGGCTACAGGCAGTTTTGGAAAGTAGAGGCCATTGTGACAGAGTGGATTGTTTGGGGTGCATATGTAGTCCTGGAGCTTTACCTTATAGGATGAAGGAACGTTTTCGTTCATAAATCTGTGTAGTGTTGCAGTGAAAGCAGACAGAGCAGTGGTCTCGGGGGGCACGTCCCTGGATTCGAGGGGGTCGCTGTTTGTGCAGTTGCCTTTTTTCATTCCAGTGGTTTGCAATGCATAAATACCCACTGCATGAAAACTAGAGTGGAGCTTAGTAAGTTTCTGAGTAGGTAGTTAGTGGGAGAGCTCTAGGTCAGGGGTGTCAAACTGATCCATGAAAGGTCCATGTGGCTGCAGGTTTTCATTCCAACCATGCAGCATCAATTCAGTGGGTGTGGCTGGCAAGTTTCATGGACCTTTCAAAGGAGCAACTTTGAAGCTTGTGGAGCATTTTAAGGTGGATGTTGGGCAAAAACAGTTAAAAATGGAAATTAAAGAATCATCGAGGGATGGTTTAAAAGAGATTGGTTTTTCAACTAAAATGGAGGGTCCAAGTACAAGTGGTGGAGTCTGTGGTGTCTCCTACAGCAACTTTGACCTCTGAGCAACAAAAATTATTATTGTTGTTGCAAATAGAAAAAGATAAACTAGACATCTCATCAGGGCAGATAAGCTGTCAGGTGATGTGGAGTTCTCAGAGGAGTTTGTAGTGTCCAGTTCACAATGCTGGAAAACTTTTGATGTGGTGAGTAACCTGCGCCTAGTCCCGAAATTTGATGACCTAGACACACATTTCTGACAAATGTGAGAGGGTGGCCTGAGACCGACAAAGTGGTAATGTTGTAAGCTGCATTGACAGGAAAAGCTCAAGAAGCCTCAGTCCTTAGTGCAAGTGACAGCCTTAAATATGCTACTGTGAAAGAGGCAGTGTTAAAAGCTTATGAGTTGGTAAACTGCTAAGAAAACAACTTTGTAATTTGTGTACTCAGTAACTGAAATTGGTCAAGCTTGAAAATATAAATTATTGACATTTAAGGCAATAATGTTAGTTGGCACAACAAAGCAAGTCAGTTGTTTTCTCCAAAAAACAAACAAACAAACAAACAAAAAAAACGTGGTCAGTTGTTAATACTTATATCTCCAAGTTGGGGTTCAATACAAGGGACAACAATTCTGCAAACTCTAGTTTCTTTGTTGAAAAATGCAGGAAAGCGAACTTTCTGAGTACTTTTCACCTGACGTATCATTGTGGCTGTTGTGCCCCGAGCTGTAGTCCACACGGGTAAGTTTTAACCAACCTTTGATTAAATTAAGTTAAAATGATACTGGAATTTTATTCTGAGGAGTGCTGTGCAGTATTTTGTAGATGAATGGAGAAGGCAACGTACACATTTCCTTCTGGCACGATGTGGTCTGTTCATTATCATCCATGAACAGAAAGTTGGGGGTGTGCGGGTGGAGTTGGGGGATGATAATGGGTTCTGTGGTGTCTCTGAGGTAAGAATGTGCAGTGCCTGAGCCATCTACAATAACCAAATCTGTTTTGCGCTGACTGGTGATGTCTGCCCAGACTGTTGCACCTCCTCCACCAAAGTGAACCCTGGGGACCATGTTGACCTCCGCATATCGCTCGCCTCGCCTTCTCTTGCTGAAATGATGATGCTGACGACCATCATTTCTGTACAAGGTGACCCAACACAGTGAACACGGTGAACAGGACGGTAGATCACTGCTGCATTGTCCAGGTCACATGATCTTGTGCCCACTGCAAACGTTCACGGCGGTGTCTTGGTGTCAGTGGAATCACCTGCAACGGTCGTCTGGCATTCAAGCCAAAGCGGTGGAGTCGGTTGCAAATGGTTTGTCTGGAAACCCTAGTACCCCTCACATCTGGTAAACGGGCCTGCAGCTGTGTGGCAGGTGCATAACGATGTCTGAGTGCATATGTCCTTGGGTACTGGTCATCGTTGCAGTCTGTCACTCGTGGGGCTTCACTCCTGGGTCTGTCACAAACTCTGCCAGTAGTTCTGTGTCTTGATCCAAGTCTGCTAATGACACTTTGAGACAAAACGAGCTCATGAGCAAGGTGGCGCTGCTCGTCCGAGAAGTGATGTCGTGTATTCATGGCTGTTTGAATGATGAACTTGAAATTACTTACTGACAATACTAGCTTTTTTTATACCCAGAGAATGTTGAAATTGATGCCACAATCAAATATGTAAGGCATACTACACAGTGGCCCGTAGGTGTGCATGTGTGTGAATGGTTGTCTGTCTCTCTGTGTTGGCCCTGTGATGGACTAGAGACCTGTCCAGGATGTACCCCTGAATCTAGCCTGATGATAGCTGGGATAGGCTCCAGCAGACCCCCGTGACCACTAACAGGAGTAAACGGGTATAGAAGATGAACGAATGAACTACACAGTGTGACCATTACGTGGAAAACACAAAATGAGGTATGTCTATCACCCCAATACAATTACCTCTGTCACAACCTGGCTCAAACAGCAGTGCCAAAAAAAGGAAGCCACACAAAGTCTACCAATAATATGAATTTAATAAAGCAAAACAGGTTAATAGTGGTGTGTAGGTCTGCATATCAGTGTGCAAGTTGTGTTGGAGCGTATGAGTGAATGGAGTAGTGTATGAAAGTGTAACACCAAATACACACAAAAGAGCAGTCAGGTGGCCAGCCAGGTGAGAGAGTGAGAGGAATGAGCCAATGCCTGCTTTATGGCCTCCCACTGCAGCTTCCTCAGGTGTGCTGCATCTGTGATGAGACTCCACCTCCAGGCTCCTACAACACAGAAAATAACAATCTCCCAGCCCGCAACCTAAGGCCCACCCTGGAGGCAGTCACACCTCCCTATCCCAAAAATCTCTGAAGTGAAACAAACACCATATGTATGACATCCACCGACTCTCTCACAGTATACCTAATTTATTGTGAATAGTGTATATTGATGCATGACATGAACGGTGGGGTGCAACAATCATCAATTTTGATGATACAGTTATAGAGGAAAAAATATAGTTTCACAACTGTCATGAGTTTGGATATAATAAAATCACATTTGTATATATTGTATTTTCCCTTTTTTAATAATAATAATAATACATTTGATAAATCAGCACTTTCAATCAAACTAATAGACTTTACAAGATTATTGAGAGCTTTGTAAATGATGAGGACAATCTTGAAGTGGATATGCTGCTTTATTGGAGCCAGTGAAGATGTTGCGGGATGGCTGTAACGCATTTACACTTCACTTCGACTTCTAAAGAAGTCTCTTATGTCCACACATCCACACATGGACACCGATTCAAATGTTAATGTGAATGAAAGCTCTGATATTACAATCCTTCTAGCTGACGTGACCCAGGCAGAACAAATAAACAATTTACAGCAGTAGATTAACAAGGACTCCTGGTGAGACACAAGGTGGAGTGACAGCGGTTACGGCCAATCACACAAGAAACAGCAGAGCCAATGGAGGAGCTGGTGGGCGGGTCTAAACTAAGGGAAACAGGCTTCAGCTTGAGCGGCCATTTTCCGCTTGGTCCTAGTGCTTGACGAGTCTCTATTTACTATAGTAACATTGTTTTAGGACGTAAAAAAGTGCAGGGGACCAAAACGGCCAGAATTATGTCCGTGCCAGTGGAAGTGGGCAGTCAGGGATTTGCCAGCCACACCGTGAGTGTAGTGACCAATCATGTGGTCACTACTGAGTGCTGATTGATTTTGTTTTGACTGGTCCTCCAATAGGCAATAAACCAACAAAATCCTTTTTTGGCTTTGAAATAATAATTTATTTCAAAGCCACTTGTGTACAAACAAAGAAAAATTCTCCAACCTCGAAGTAACTTTTTAGATCTTTAAGGACCATACCCGTCAAAAAAACAGTTTGCTCCTTCTCATCAGTAACACCTGCCTCAACACTGAGCAACCTCAAATAACCCACCTGACCACCAATGTCTGGTTAAGGTTAGAAACAAAACTGCCGCCTAGCAGTTTGAAGATACAATGATGATAAATGAAACACATGATAAATGGCTCCTACATGCCAGCCTCTAATTTCATCTGGCAGAAGTCAAAGCAATTAAAAAACATAAATTAAAGGAGCCATACAAATACGAATCAACTTCAAAATATATGCTCAAGATCATAACCCAAGTCTTTACATAATAAATTAAATTGCAGCTTCACATAACAAACATATTTTTGTTACAGGTCTTTCTATCACATTTGTTTTGGTTTGGATACGAACCACACGTACCAGACCTTTCTTATCTGGAAAGGTTTTAAGCACACTTTTAAGCACCCAAGACCCACGTGGTGTTGTGGAGTCCATCACCATAACAACATCTCCAGGCATTAAACTCCTTTTTTCCATGGTCCATTTTTGACGCTCTTGCAGTAGTTGTAAATAATCTTGCATCCACCGTTTTCAAAAGAGTTCAGAGATGTATTGTACTTTTTTTTCAGCGTCTCCTGGTGTACAGATCTGTCCTGTCAAAAAGTCCTGGTGGAAGAATTGGTTTCCCTTTCAGGAGTAGTAAGTGGTTTGGTGTTAAGACTTCAAGGTCGTTGGGGTCCTCTGAGAGTTTTGTGATGGGTGCTGGCTAGCATGACAGAATGTTGACGAAATGAATGACCTTTGTAACAGATAATGTGTAATTTGGAAGCGGTGTCTCGATGCCCCGTTCGCTCCTGTAGTGGAGAAATTCTACGAGAGGAACAAGAACCAATGGATGGAAAGTAACTGTACCATATGCAAATTGACAACGCCTAGTTTGAAGTATAAAATATCTTGTAAGACCCAAACTGGCTGGAGAGAGTCCTCGGAGCATTCACAGCCTGTGTTGTTCTGTGCATAATTCTCTCCCCCTTCATGAAGGGTATACCTTTGTTTTTTGCAATAAAACTCACAAAGACAAAACCTTTGTCTTGAGATCTTTTTGATTCGAAGTTGTGAAAAAATCCACAACAAACTTGGTGTCAGAAGTGGGAGTCCAGGCTGATCGCCGGATCCACGGCAGACGGCGACTGGCCATCCAGGACTCAGACAAACTGACGATCCTGCCTCAACCCTGACAGCTTAAAGGTCGAGAGGGCCAACTGCGTGGACCGCGGCTGTCACCTCGGAATCCAACGAACCAACAAACAAAATAAACGGTAAAGATATTCCGATCTCTTAAAATTCAGTCAAAGGCTGTTGTGTGTTTTGTTGTAAATTCAAAGATGCGCATGTTCTTTTTTTCTACAAAGGGTAAAAGAAATACAAAATAATTAAATTCGGTTTGAGAGTCCGGTTTGTTCTGTTCTTACGTTCCAGGTCCGGAGAAGAGTTAGGGGAACTCTTTAAGTCCGGGGTATCAACCTGGAGCAACCCAAAAGGAAAAGAGAATAAGTAAGTTAGAAAAAACGAGTCTGGGACTCGCCAGGTCCGGTGAAGAGCTTGGGTAACTCTTATAATCCGGGGTATCCACCTGGAAAAACCAGTGTAAAGGTAGAAGTTTACACAGATTGATTGGGGACGCCTGATAATCTTAAGGAAAAGACACCATGGGGTCTAATGGGAGTAAGAACCAACAAACCGAACTCCGGGGTCCAATTTTCGATATTATGAGAAAGAAATATGGGGAAACAAGTTTAAATTGTGTTCAATATTGGATAAAGGAATGTGGTTTCCCAGACCAAGGCAATTTTAGCATGAAACGACTGCAACAGTTGCAAACTTGTCTAAGAAAGAAGGAGGAAGATATTAAGTCAAAAAGAAAGATAGAGAGGAAGTCGCTACAATGTATAGAGGAAAATGTGAAATGTCTTAAACAGTGGATGACTGAAGCGGAATGTAGGGATAGAAAGAAGACAGGGAAAATGTTACCGAAGGTAGATAAGGAAAAGGAAAGGAAGACAGAGATAACTGAAGAAAAAATAAAAAAATAAATGCTTGTACTGATACACCACACCATTTCTCTTTTTCTCTCTCTGTCCGGTGGGGTCCGAGGCAAAAAGGGCGACTACGTACCAAAATATACCGCCCTGCCTGATCGCCTATCTGACGGACAACAAGGACAACAACCTCCTCCATACTTCGGACAGCAACACTTGCAAAACCTCTTCATGATTCAGCCCGGAGTGCCTCCTCTCCCTCCGCATCCACCCAAAGAGGAAGACAGAGAGGACGAGAAAGCAAAAAGAAAAAGAAAAGAAAGATAAGGCCTCCAAACAGATGAATGCAGCGACTCAGAATGCCCAGCTGGCCTTGGCTCGTCTGGATGAGCGCCCATTCAACAGGCTAAACAGGGGACGTGGACGCAGAGGACGAGGACGAGAATATGGCCGCAGTTACAGCCAGTATGAACCTAACAAATGCTTCGCATGCGGTAAGGATGGCCATTGGGCCAGAGACTGTCCGGAGGTGCCATGGGGGAATGACAGGGGAAATCGCAGAGGCGGGCGGGACAATCAACTCCAACGGACCTCCTTTGCCTCGGACTGAGTACCACAGAGAGGAGTTGGTAATGTAACCGCACACACAACAACACCCACACACGCTTCTTGCAATGAAGAGCTGCTTGGCACTGATACAATGCTTGGCTTAGTACAGCATAAGATAAGGGATTTAGAGAAGCCACCAGAGCAGGGAACATATGCATGTCTGTCCTCCTCAGGTTATAAAGAAATGCCCATAATAACATGCAATATCCAAGGTCAGGACTTAGAATTCTTAGTTGATTCAGGGGCAACACACTTGGTGTTAAGAACCTCTGAAATATCCCTGCCCCCTAGCGGTCGCTATACTTTCTCTATGAGTGCTTGTGGTTCCCATACGAAAGAAAACTATAGCAAGCCAGTTACTTGCTCCTGGGATTTTGAAGGGGACACCTGTAAAACCAAACACTCCTTTTTGATGTCTGACGCGTGTCCGGTGAATCTTTTGGGCCGAGACCTGATGTGTGCCTTCGGTATTGTGTTAACTTGCACCCCCTCTGGAATGCAAGTGACTCGTCCCAAATCAGAAACAGATGAACCTCTTTCTTTCACTGGTGTGAAGGTCAGCCCAAACACACTGCTGTATGCTTATCAGTGGTGGATAAATCAGGACTCCTCAAAATATTTAACCGCCACAGCTGCCCCCCTGATCACCGCCTCTGCAGAGTGAATGAAACCAGAGAACTTACATTGTACCTCTTTTGTAAGCAAAGGAGGCCCAGATTCTGAGTATGAAAAGAAATTCTTTAAAGATTCGAATGATCAACTGACAATCACTGATATCTACACTGATGGCGTATGCAGTGCTGCAGCAGTGGCACTCACACCCGCTCAGAAGAAACTCTATGATGTTTGTAACTCTTTTCCACACATTTCACTTTCTAAAGCTCCATCTGAACAGTGGCATGATTTAGGTTCATTTGTAAGACTGTGTAAAGAAGCGAACGACTGGGTTCCCTCCCCCACACATGCAGGAGCTTTTTTCTCTTTCTCTCTTCAAGCTCACAGACATCCTCTCGTAATGAGAGTTCACTGTCAGCGAGCGACTCATGTAGTTGATGATCTGCGCAGACGAGTGTCCACTTCCACAATTCTATCTGCTGCGCACACACATGCAGTGAAACCCACAGAGATCTCTCCACTGCTCGCACAAGTCCCAAGTACATTATGGGCAGCGCACAAATATGACGTCGGCCTTATACGAAATTGTGAACCGGTTCAAATTACCCCCAAATCTGTGTACAGGCCTCAACAGTGTCACGCCGGTAAGATTTCTTAGGACACAGTCTCAGAGCACAAACCAAAAGACCCGTATTGGAGCAAGTGACAAGTTTATTGGTTTGAGACAAGAGGAGTGAATGGAGCTGGCGGTGGTATCTCTGGAGAGAGCTGAAGACTGCAGATGGACGGACGGAGCTGGTGGAGATCAAAAGGCGAGGTGTAGCAGGATTTGACGAGGAGATGGGTCCGGGAAGCTGGAGACAAAACACAGGAAAATTAGCTTACGAAGCTCAAGGGAAAAAAGGCTAGAATCGCTACCTACAAACTATACCACTGAGGTAAGCTGACGATCTGGCGACGAGTGGCTGAATGAACCAGGCTTAAGTAGATGGGAAGAGTAGGTGGCTGATGAGGCTCCATTGAATGCAGGTGTGAATGCAGGTGACTCCAGCTCCGCCCAGCTCCAGACCAACCTCAGGGAAAAGACAAAACCAAACGAACCAGGAAACGTAGATCCTGACAAACAGCGCCAGTACCCTTTGCGCAAAGAAGCAATAGATGGCATTACTCCTGTTTTTGAATCCCTTCTCAAAGCAGATATTATAATACCATGCGAAGATTCCCTTGTACAAACTCCCATTTTTCCAGTGAAAAAGATCCGCTCAGCAGGCCAGCCCACTGAGTGGCGTTTTGTTCAAGACCTACAAGCTGTAAATTCTGCTATTATTGACCTCACACCTCACGCCAGCACGGTGGCTTAGATATCACACCACACTCTTAGGGCTCCCAAATTTCCAGGTTAAGAAATGTTCTGTCCTTAATCCTGCTACTCTCATGCCTCTGCCAGATGATGGCGAACCTCACTCGTGTTTTGCAGCACACCTGCACTCCAAGACCAGACTTAAAGGATACCCCTCTGACTTACCCTGATCTAATCTTTTATGTGGATGGTTCTGCTTTCAGAGATCCTGAGCAAGGAACGGCCCACGCCGGCTTTGCTGTTGTTGATGATGTTTCTGTGGTCTGTTCGTCTCCTCTGCCTTCTCATTACTCTGCACAGGCAGCAGAACTTGTGGCCCTGACTGAGGCATGCAAACTGGCCAGTGGGAAGTCCGTTAATATCCGACAATGGCTCCCACTTTGTTAATAAAGCCATACAGCAGCTGTCTGCACAGTTTAAATTTGACATCAAAGCACATTGCTCCTACCATCCACAATCGGGGGGTGCTGTAGAGAGGCAAAACGGCATCTTGAAACAAAAATTGGTCAAGTGTTGCCAAGACACCAACCTCAGCTGGCCCAAATGTCTCCCTATTGTGCTTATGTACATGAGAATGCGAGTGCGCACGAGATGTAACCTGTCCCCTTTTGAGATCTTGTTTGCAGGAACTCCGACGGTTGGGGTGGGACCTCCAGCGGTCGTTGTTGACGGGAAGGTGGGGTTCATGGATCACATGTTAGACAGACTAACATGCTATATAAGAGGGGTGTGAATCTTACTGAATGATATTATTTGAATTACGTGATTCTGTGTTTCATTGTGTTTTATCATTTTGTTTTATATGCATATATTGTGTTGATTACATTGTAGTGGAAATTTTCTGAGTGCTGGCTAGCATGACAGAATGCTGATGGAATGAATGACCTTTGTAACAGATAATGTGTTATTTGGAAGCGGTGTCTCGATGCCCCGTTTGCTCCTGTAGTGGAGAAATTCTTAAGTACTGATTGTCATACTTTTGCTCACACAAGACAAAACATATTGGCACCAGCTCAGCCGTCTCTGTGATGACCTTCTCAAGGTCCCATTGTTGTTGCGAAGACTAGTAGATATGAAACATCGTACGAGAGGAACAAGAACCAATGGATGGAAAGTAACTGTACCATATGCAATTTGACAACGCCTAGTCTGCAGTATAAAATATCTTGTAAGACCCAAACTGGGACGGAGAGAGTCCTCGGAGCATTCACGGCCTGTGTTGTTCTGTGCATGATTCTCTCCCCCTTCATGAAGGGTATACCTTTGTTTTTTGCAATAAAACTCACAAAGACAAAACCTTTGTCTTGAGATCTTTTTGATTCGAAGTTGTGAAAAATCCACAACAGATCATTGAGTATTGCCTCTGCTTCACATAACACAGTATGAAATCCTTCATCATCTAATGTTTGTTGACGAAGCACAGAAGTCAGAACCTTTCTGACCGTATGAGACGCTCCCAGGCGGCACCGTGATGTGATCTGTATGGATTGTTGGAGGTTAAGGCAGCAATTTCATTGGGGAATCTATCTCGTTGACAGAAGGCAACTATGGCTGTCTCAGCCTCTGTGAGGTCTTCCAGCAACACTCTTTGATTCTCAAGTGAATTTCTGAATGTTTACATCTTCTTCAGCACATTCACTGGAGCTCCATTAGCACTTGCATTAGAGAGCTGCAACTCTTTCCTCTTTTTACTCAGCAGAGCTCCTTTCAGCTTGATGATCCAAGCCACTGCGACCTTTAATCTTTGCCAGTCCGAGAAAAAGGTTATCAGCTGAGAAGTGGTATTGGTGCCGACAACTGTTGCATTGACCCTGAGGTTCTCCTTTACCTCTGGGTCATTAGCAGTCATACTGAAATCCATATGCAATTTTGGCCACTTTTCTTCAGGATTCCATAGAAACTTTGGGCTTTCCATCCATCTTTGCTTCACAAGACTTTCTGCCCTTAATCCACAAGAAGCATGATCAGCGGGATTTAAAGCTGCTGGAATGTGTCCCCATTGTTCAACTTCCATGTTATCCCTGATGGTGGCTATCCTGTTTGCAACAAAGGTTTGAAACCTCCGGTCCTCATTTCTTATGTACTTTAGAATTGATGTGCTGTCGGTCCAAAAGCAGGCTTTCTTCAGTGGAAGCTGTAGTTCTGATTGAAGCATTCTATCCACTCTAACAGCAACAACACCAGCTGTCAGCTCCAAGCTTCGAATGGTAACAGCCTTAAGTGGAGCCACTCTGGCTTTACCAAACAGGAAAGCAACATGAACCATTTCCTTCACATTTTGCATTCTCAATAGCATCAGAGAAATGATGCAAACTACCCTCCCAATTCCTTCGGGCTTGACACACCTGTTGACCTGAAAATCTGCCACCCTTTCCAGATTGCTCAGCCACTTGTTCCAGCTTTCTTGGAAAGCTGGAGGTATGGGATCGTCCCAATCATATTTCATCCTGCATAGGTCTCTAGGAATCCTAATGGATCATCAGTGTTGTATAGTAACGAAGTAAAAATACTTCGTTACTATACTTAAGTAGTTTTTTTTATATTTGTACTTTACTTTACTACTTTTATTTCTGACGACTTTTACTTTTACTTCACTACATTTTCCGAAAAAAATCAATACTTTTACTCCATTACATTTACCTGCGCATCCTCGTTACTCGTTACAAAATAAGAAGGAACGTGATAGCCAATGGACAATCTTCGTTTTGTTGTAGTGGGACCAGTAGCCAATGATGTTGGAGATACAGACCGCAAGACGTTATCGTTGGTTTACCCCGTTGTGCGGCGGAGGAAATCAGCGGCCAGCGGGTACATTTCAAATTAATGGTCGCATTATCATGTCAGTAGTCTCAGACAAGTCGGGTCTCTAATGTTATTTGAAGAGAAGGAGGAAGACAGAGAAGCCTAAAATGTCAGAGATGGAGGTGACTGAATCGGCGACTGAACCTGAACCTGCTGCTGAAACAACCAGCATAGATGACAACGATGACGATGACGATGAACACCCGTGGCCATACCTGCGGGGAATGTTCAGCTACATGATGTAGCTGAACATTCCCCGCAGACCCGGTCTGTAAGGATATGTTTGTGTATTTTTGTATATGGTTGGGTTTATGTAAGGAGGCGTTGAAGCTCCTTTAAGTGTCATGTGACACTTTGCAAATTAAACAAAACTTAAAAACTAAATTAAACAGGAATAAAGAAAATGTTACAACTCAAATTTCTGATTGCATTTTATTAACAGTACTTTTTACTTTTGATACTTAAGTACAGTAAATACTAGCTACTTTTTTACTTTTACTCAAGTAATATTCTAGCAGGCTACTTTCACTTTTACTTGAGTAATTTTCCAGTAAGGTACTTTTACTTTTACTCAAGTATGGCTTTTGGGTACTTTATACAACACTGTGGATCATAGATGGAACTGATCATGGATCAGTCCTTGAATTTCAGTTTGAATTTGAAACTGTCAGTCCACAGGCAGCTTATCTCTGTCTAGGTCTAGTTCATACAGGGTTTCGGACCGGGTTAGAGTGAATCCTCCTTTGCTGCATATGGCTATGAGGTCCTTAGCCATGGTGACAGCATCCTCTTCAGAGGGCAGGCTCTTCAGGAGATTATCCATATAGAAATGCCTGTTGACTTTCTCGACCACAGCTGGTGAAAAGCTGGCCTGGTTGTCTTCAGCAGTCTTCCTAAGAGCATAACAGGCACAACTGGGAGAGAAAACTGCTCCAAATAAATGGACAGTCATACAGTATTCTATGAGATCTTGCTCCAGATTACCTTGAGGCCACCAAAAAAAAAAACGCAGTCCACATGTTCCTTTGCCACCTTTACTTACGCCTTTACGCCTTTATGTCTGCCATTAATGCCACATGATCCTGACAAAACCTCATCAGGGTCCCCACCAGCTGCCTTAGGAGCTGGTCAGGTTAGGGCCTTGCAAAAGCTTACTGTTAAGCGAGACTCCTTTGTATTCTGATCCGTTGCTTGTGTTTTTGTGGATGGTATACGCAATGATGCGGGATATACCAC
The DNA here is from genome assembly GCA_005024645.1 of Planiliza haematocheilus. Taxonomy (NCBI): domain Eukaryota; kingdom Metazoa; phylum Chordata; class Actinopteri; order Mugiliformes; family Mugilidae; genus Planiliza; species Planiliza haematocheilus. The sequence goes on from SRSE01001219.1 coordinate 883,995, forward strand.
ACTTTACCATTTGTCGCACGCTACTGATGCTGTGGCACCTGTTTAGCGTAACCACTGTTTATGACACATGTAATGAAGTTGGTATACTCCCCATGAAAGCTTGCATTTCTTTGAAGCTTCCTACTCAGACCATGGACACGGTGCAGAGCAATGGTGAGGTTGTTTGGCATTGAGACATCTTTCCCTCTGAAAGGTAGTTGGAACTTGTGGTAACACTTTACTTGACAGTGCCGTCATAAGAGTGACATGACACTGGCGTAACTATGACATGACACTGTCATAAAAGTGTCATAAACTTTATAAAATGTCATAAACTTTTATGACCTCTGTCATTAAGTGTCATTCGGTTTTTGTTATGACAAGTTGACATTGCTTGGGCTGTCTCAATTATGACAATTTGACATTAATCAAAGTGACATTACCAGAAGTTGTCTTGGTCATGACAAGTTGACATTAAATATGTTTGGGACGTCTTTGTAATGACAACTTGACATTAAGCAGGGTGACATTACCAGAGGAGGTCTTTGTCATGACAGCTTGACATAAACAGAAAATCCACCTCTTTTTTGTATTCATGACATGTTGACATAATGATTATTATAATTAGATGCGCAAGATCAGAGACCAATCCTAGCACTTGGTCAGATAGATTGTGTATGTGAGACATGATATTTCACAAAATGACATTCTTTGACGGGCAGCACAGTGGCGAGGTGGTTAGCACTGATGCCTCACAGCAAGAAGGTCACCGGTTCGAATCTATGGAGTTTGCATGTTCTCCCTGTGTCTGCGTGGGTTCTCTCCGGGTACTCCGGCTTCCTCCCACCATCCAAAGACATGCTCGTTAGGTTAATTGGTGATTCCAAATTGCCCGTAGGTGTGCATGTGAGTGTGAATGTTGGCCCTGCGATGGACTGGCGACCTGTCCAGGGTGTACCCCTGCCTCTCGCCCGATGACAGCTGGGATAGGCTCCAGCAGACCTCCGTGACCCCCAACAGGACTAAACGGGTTTAGAAAATGACTGACTGACTGACTGACATTCTTTGACCTAATGTAAAGTGGTACCATTTTGATTTGTAATTAATATATCATGAAGGATAATGGCTGTCATGACACCATTATGACAGTGTAACGAATACATTCTTTGACCAACTCAATTTTTATATCAAAGTTTTAGTGTTAATAAGTTGTCAAATTACTCCATTTAAGTTGATATCACTCCTTTCTTTTACTTTCCTTCTACCCAGAAAAGTCAATGCAAAATGTTACCTCAAATTTGAGTATAAGTAACTTATTTCATTTAAGTCAGAATAACTTAGACATGGCAATTCCAGTTTTACTGTCAAAATGTATTTATTGTAACCAACATCAATATCAATAACAATTTTTATCAGAGCAATATCAGGTGAAGGATGCGGTAAACACTAAAGCCCTGCCAAATATATACACTTGGCAGTGCCCCCCGCCCTCTCGGTGTGGTCGGCCCCCAAAGGTGGCTTTCTCCTTGCTCCAGGTCTCGGTGCCCGGCCATGTCTCTTGTGGGTGTGTGGGCGGGTGTGTGGGACGTGTGTGCGTGTGACGTGTGTGTGTGTGACGTGTGTGTGTGTTTGGGAAGGTGTGGGGGTGGGAGGGTTGGATTTTATGTTGTTATGTTTTTGCTGTTTTTAGCCTCTGTGAGGCACTTTGGGTTGCTTTTAAAAAGGCATGAAAAGTGCAATATAAATAAAAATTTGATTGATTGATTGATTGAAGAACAGAAACCATCTGATCAACATTCACTCAGTTCACCTTGTGAAAAATACCCGAGATTGTGAGTAGATCAGCCCCATTAGCAAGGCACAGGCTCTGGGTAGATCTACGTCTTCCAGGACTTCTGTTCCCTCAACCACAGTCCGTGCGCTGGCTGGATCTGACCGATGTGGCACCTCTGGTTACAATGATCTTCAACACTTCAGTGGTGAGATCTCCATCAACCTAGCATAAATAGGTCATAATCAATGTCAGAATTAAACACATAACAATTAAAAACAAGACTATCACAAAGTATAGTTTTTCTGTGTTGGAATTACCTACCAAATGCTCCTTAAAGAGATTATCCTCCTTTTCTCCAAGGTACACCACCAATCCACAGATCGCAGCCTCATTTCCACAGCATCATCCTGTGAATAAGACAACAAAAATGTTAAACTACTCCTCCCCAAAATGTAATAAATACCACACATAGCAATACAAAACTATTTTGCTCATGCACACACAGAAATAGTAATATTTCTTCAATCATTTCTATTAAGGCGCTAAGGCCCGTTAACAGCTAACAGTTAGCGTGTCTCTGTTAATTTATCATTATTAGCGTTAGCGGCTAACGGCGAACGCCTTTCCACAACATATTCCTCAGCTCATACCTGTGTCTGCAAACAGAGGGCTGAAGATTAATTCCCGCAGCAGTTCTGGGACCGCAAGTTTAGGCACCTTATAGTCGACTCAACGCACTTCTAACATTAAAAGTTACTGTGAAGCTTTTAGCTAGCTAGCTAATACATTCAAAGCACACTGCGGACATTTCAATTGTAGTGTTGTGTAACTGCAAAGCAAAGGTGGTTATGAGAGGAGGAAACAAGGCGTCTTCCTTTAATACATCAAATTTGATCACCCACCTCAAGAAGAATCACGCAAAGTTATACGCTACATTTGTCTTCCTTGTTTTGATATTGTCTGTAGTGTTGTTTGAGGCTAAATTTTCTCTCTAAAAACACACTTGTGGCTGAAGGGTTGCCGGTTCGAACCCCCGACCAGTAGAAAGCGGCTGAAGTGCCCTTGAGCAAGGCACCTAACCCCTCACTGCTCCCCGAGCGCCGCTGTAGCATGGCAGCTCACTGCTCCGGGTTAGTGTGTGCTTCTCCTCACTGTGTGTTCACTAATTTCACGGATGGGTTAAATGCAGAAATCACATTCCATGTACACACAAGTATACATGGCCAATACCACTAATTATTAGAATTATTATTATTATTATTAACCACCTCCCATGGTTCCATCAGCTTGGATGCATTGGTGCCAATTAGCAAATCAACATCAGAATTTATGAAAGGGATTTTAAGCTCTTTAAGATAGGGCCATTTGGTCCGCTCCTCTTCACGGATTATGTTGTCTGTGGAGACAGGCATCTCTTTTTGAGTAAATGTACTCGGAAGCTGATAGAAATATTTGTATCGCAGTGATTCACCACAAGAAATGGAAAGTATCGTCTGTCTCTATCCCAGCCCATCAGTCATTTGAATCTCTAGTCATAAAACTGAATGGACCATCCCCTACTATAATAGCCACTGTTTACCGTCCGCCTTAGCCCAACACTGATTTCATCAGTGAATTCTCTACCTTCCTCTCTCACATATCCTCACTTAGCCCAACATACATTATCCATAGTAGCCTAACAAATTTGTATTCTTATTCCTCATATCTATTGTGCATTGTTTAACAGGAATATTCTATTCTAAGTGTTACACTTGGCTCTTCTAAATAATGTAACTCCTCCATGGGATTGCAGCATTCCCGAAGTAAGAGTCTATAAGCTTTCAGTGCTTTAGTATCTTCTGAGTTGATACTTGGCCAGCCAGTGACCTTTTCCATGTAGGCCGCTGTTATGTTTAAATTCATTTCCAAAATGATCCTTAAGCAGCTGCTTGGCAACAGCGTATCCTCTCTCAGCGGTCATGAGAAGGCAACTGCACACAATGTCCCTTGGCTGCCCCCTTGTATACTGCTAAAGTTAGTGCAGCCAGTCTCCTTTAGCCTTGGTCTTTGCTTCCACACAGTGCTCAAATGCTTTCACAAATGAATTAAACTGTAGAGGATCCATCGTAACTTGGAATTTCCCGGTGTGGCAGTAATTCTGATGTTTGCATTTGAACAAGAAGAGCTGTTATATCATTTTGTTGTTGCAACACACTGCAGGGGTCTCCAACTGGTCGGTTTTGACCTGGCACAGATAGATTGCTTTGTGTGACAGCTGGAATTTTGGGCAACACAAAATGCTGTGGTAGAGAGTTTGACATGACAGATGACCTTATATGCGACACAAGGCTTTGAGATGGTGTCGACCGGGTAAGCTTTGGGGTCCAACTGCTGCTTATGGTGACCTGTATTTGGATCAAACGCAGCCTAATTTTTTGACAATGGCTCAGCGCCTTGTGTTGAATGACGAGACACGTGCTGCTGAGAAGGCTGAGGCACAAATTGTGAAGCATGTGGATTGTGGAAGACAGGCCTGGTCTTAGGCCCTTAGCCCCTTTGTTGAAGTGAGACTCCATTACATCAGAGTGCTTTGATGCAATGCTGCCTCTACTGCTGCCACTGGCCTGCAACACCACCAGCTTGGCACTGGCAACTGCTATCTCAGTGTGCATCTCAAGCTGTTCTTTTGTCTCTTTAGCAGGAGTTCCTGGTCCTCCAAAGCGTGTTTATTCTTTAAAGCAGCAGCACGAGCCAAGAGTCCAGCCCTTTGCACCTTCGCTTTTATCCTTTCAGAAGCTGCAGGCTTTGCTGCTAGAGGAGGAACTGGCTGTTGAGGAACCTTTATGACATGATGGCTTACAGGAAGATTTTGAAGCAACATTTGAAACGCTATCAAGAGGTTCTATCTGGATCTCCTCCTCAGTACCATCACCAACATGCACCACCTAGACTCTGCAGGGACCTACGCACGCGTCCTATTTGTGGACTTCAGCTCTGCGTTCAACACCATCGTCCCGGAGCTCTTCCACCAAAAACTGTCCCAGCTCACCGTGCCCCCCTCCACCTGTCACTGGATTACCAGTTTCCTGACTAACAGGAGGCAGCAGGTGAAACTGGGTAACTTCACATCCAGCACCCGGTCTCTCAGCACTGGCGCCCCCCAAGGATGTGTTCTCTCCCAACTGCTCTTCTCCCTTTGCACCACTGACTGCACCTCAAGGGACCCTTCTGTGAAACTCCTGAAGTTTGCAGACGACACCACCGTCATTGGACTCATCCGGGACGGAGACGAGTCTGCTTACAGAAGGGAATTGGAACAGCTGGTCCTCTGGTTCAGTCAGAACCACCTGGAGCTAAACCTGCTCAATCCTCAACAGGCCAGTGGTTATGAGAGGAGGAAACAAGGCGTCTTCCTTTAATACATCAAATCTGATCACCCACCTCAAGAAGAATCATGCAGAGTTATACGCTACATTTGTCTTCCTTGTTTTGATATTGTCTGTAGTGATGTTTGAGGCAAAATATTCTCTCTAAAAACTCAAAAAATAAACGAATGGCACTTTTTTCAGTAACTTATTTTGCACAGACAGTGTTTACATTTGAAAAGCCATATTGTATTTATGTTTGCATCCAGTGGGACATCTCAGTAAAATTAGGCATAATGTGTTAATTCCATAATAGGTGATATGTTATGTTGTTACCTAACAATTTTGGTGTAAAAACACTGAATATATCGGTATCGGGTGATATCGGTATCAGAAATTAAGAGTTGGACAATATCGGAATATCGAATATCGGCAGAAAGCCAATATCGAGCATCCCTAGTTATGCTTGTTATTAAATTACACAAAATGGATTTATTATTATTAGTAGTAGTATTATTATTAGTATTATTAATTTTTTGGTTGTTTGTTAACATACCTGATAATTGTGAGCTACTTCTCTTTGGGTGAAACCTCAGTTAGCTAGCGTTCCTTTTTCGGGGAACCCTATATTTCTATAAAGCCTATTGTCCCGTCAAAACTCTCCCTCTTGTGTTTGTGTTCTGTGAGAGAGGTGAGCAGTTTCCTTCTTTCCATTTGTTTTAAGCCTTACTGGGCCTCCAGGAACTGTTCCATTGTGTTCTTGATGCTTGCCACCAGTTACTGATCTGATCATTACCTCCCCCCTGACTCTACGACAAACCAGTCTGAGAACCAGACTGAAGAGCTGCTGGCTTTGATTTCAATCTTCATTTACATCCTCTGCCTCCATCAGACGGAAGAAAGCTGCTGTCCTACTAACTGATGACCATCACATGTTGACTCTTTTAATGCATATCAGTCCTGAAACAGCACACATGTTGGAAAGCAAACATCTCCCTCTACTGGTCACATGGAGACACTGCAGGGATGGTGTCAGGCCAGACTGTTGGACACATTAGTTGATTGAAAACACTCAAGTGAGGCCTCATTGTTGACAAAGACTGAAGCAGTAAAGTGACCTTAGAGAAAAGATCAAGAGAAGATCTGAGTCCAGCTCTAATCATGTTCAAACTATGCTCAGACATACATTTGATAGATTATTCCATCATGGACTTTTCATGTTTAGCTCCTTTTATTCCTTCATTAGTTGAAGAGTTTTCTAGGAGACATAAAGGCTCTGTGGTGTTTGGAGTCTGATTTGTTTGAACGTAGCTGTACTTCAAGTTCTTTATCTGTGACTGAGTTTGAACCAATAGAAGAAAGAAGCCAGTCAGAGGAAGAGGGCGGGCTTTACTTGGTGTCACTGAGAAAAGATGAAAAAAGGTCAGACGAGAGAGAAGGACAATGAAGGAAACGTCTCTACAGCGTCTGCTCTGTAAGTCCACAATCTTTGACTGTTGATAAGTGATGAAGGAGACATGAAAACTAGTCAGGATCAAGTCAGCATGAGGACGAGCTGCAGGTCTAAAGAGGAACTGGAATCATTGAAAGAGGAAAGTGGTCAGAAAGGAACAGGTCAGCTTCAGTCAGTGATTCTATCAGTGGAACTGTCAAGTCAACACACACCTGTCTTTATGCTCTGAGCTCCAAGTGGTGTGTTTGTTGAATATTCCTGCAGCACAGTCACTGTTCATAGTCAGGAGAACCATGAGGAAGCTTCAACTTCTGCTTTTAGATTCAAACTAGAGCGTTAAACTTCAAGACACAACATGAGAACAGAGTCAGTTCACTTCCATCAGAGTTCCAGCTGCAGCAGTAGAGCTGTGGACTGAACTGATAGATGGGTTTATCTGGAAATGACCAACATCTACCAAGAGTCAGAATATTACAGCCACCACTCACTACAGCCTGAATGATAAATAGCAAGGATAATTATGACCTCTATGATGAAAGTGTAAAAGTTGAGATTATGGTAAAGCTGTTGTTTCTTATAAAATGATCAAAGCTTGTGTGAAATAGTTCCCACCTGCCTTCACCTATAGTGACTCTGAACTAACTCCAAATCCTTGGAGGATGTTTCTGACGTACACTATATTACCAAAAGTATTCGCTCACCTGCCTTTACTCATTCTATGAACTGAAGTGCCATCCCATTCCTAACTCATAGAATTCAATATGATGTCGGTCCACCTTTTGCAGCTATTACAGCTTCAACTCTTCTGGGAAGACTGTCCACAAGGTTGAGGAGAGTGTTTATAGGAATTTTTGACCATTCTTCCAAAAGCGCATTGGTGAGGTCACACACTGATGTTGGTCGAGAAGGCCTGGCTCTCAGTCTCCGCTCTAATTCATCCCAAAGGTGTTCTATCGGGTTCAGGTCAGGACTCTGTGCAGGCCAGTCAAGTTCATCCACACCAGACTCTGTCATCCACGTCTTTATGGACCTTGCTTTGTGCACTGGTGCACAGTCATGTTGGAAGAGGAAGGGGCCCGCTCCAAACTGTTCCCACAAGGTTGGGAGCATGGAATTGTCCAAAATGTTTTGGTATCCTGAAGCATTCAATGTTCCTTTCACTGGAACTAAGGGGCCAAGCCCAGCTCCTGAAAAACAACCCCATACCATAATTCCTCCTCCACCAAATTTCACAGTTGGCACAATGCAATCTGAAATGTACCGTTCTCCTGGCAACCTCCAAACCCAGACTCGTCCATCAGATTGCCAGATGGAAAAGCGTGATTCATCACTCCAGAGAACGCGTCTCCACTGCTCTAGAGGCCAGTGGCGGCGTGCTTTACACCATTGCATCCGACGCCTTGCATTGCACTTGGTGATGTGTGGCTTGGCTGCAGCTGCTCGGCCATGGAAACCCATTCCATGAAGCTCTCTGCGTACTGTACTTGGGCTAATCTGAAGGTCACATGAAGTTTGTAGCTCTGTAGCAATTGACTGTGCAGAAAGTCGGCGACCTCTTTGCACTATGCGCTTCAGCATCCGCTGACCCCTCTCCGTCACTTTACGTGGCCTACCACTTCGTGGCTGAGTTGCTGTTGTTCCCAAACGCTTCCATTTTGTTATAATAGAGCTGACAGTTGACTGTGGAATATTTAGGAGCGAGGAAATTTCACGACTGGATTTGTTGCACAAGTGGCATCCTATGACAGTTCCACGCTGGAATTCATTGAGCTCCTGAGAGCGCCCCATTCTTTCACAAATGTCTTGTTTCACAGTCTGCATGCCTGAGTGCTTGAATTTATACACCTGGGGCCAGGCCAAGTGATTAGAACACCTGATTCTGATCATTTGATTGGGTGAGCGAATACTTTTGGTAATATAGTGTATTTTAGATTTCATGCTACTGCTACCAGAGTCACAAAGACAAATTAATGTGATCTCAGTATTGAAAGCTATCACTCAGGTGAGGTCTACAAAATATTTTTAATGTAAAATAAAGCTACAAACGTATTATATAAAAGAATAAAAGCTTGTCTCGTCATTTAAACCTCCTGTTCTAATAGAGATGTCTTTGATCCACTGTGTTCTTTCACGGTGTAAATATCAGATTATGGAAGAACCACTGTTGTGTTCTAACATTTCATTTATTACTTCAAGTTATTTAGAGAGAACTGAAGCAGAAGTCAAAGCCTCCTCTGTCTCTGTCCTCCACATGGACACACAGCTGCTCTGTCTGAGTCTTTAACAGATGAAGACTTTCAGAATCCCAGCAGTTGACATAAAGTCTGTCTGGAGTTAGTGTTGAATGATTCTTTAACATCACTGAGTCCTCAGCAGTGGATCCAGCAGAGATCTTAGAGGAACCAGAGATGAATGAAACTCTTCTTGATGATTTAGTTGAACTCAAACTAACCTGAGTGTCATTTCTCTTTAGTTCTGAGCTCTCTGCTGTTCAGCACAACAAACCAAGGTTAGTCAACGTCTTCATTCACTTTAAACCTGTTCAATCCTCATCATTATTACTCAGTAGAGTCAAAGCTTTCAGTCAAAGACATTCAATCAATCATATTGTTTCATCTGAACCCTCCCAGCTCGTCTGACTGTGAGTCCCAGCAGCTCTCAGGTCTTTAAAGGAGACTTTGTGTCACTGAGCTGTGAGGAGGACGACAGCTCTGCTGGATGGACTCTGAGGAGAAACACCACCAAAGAACAGAGGACTCAGTGTGAGGACTGGGGAGAAGCAGCTGGTTCTTCATGTACCATCAGCAGTATCTACCCATGGGACAGTGGAGTTTACTGGTGTGAGTCCAGAGAGGGAGCAACCAGTAACAGCATCAACCTCACTGTCTCTGGTAAGCCCTGTTGACTATAAGAGGTCTTTAATGGACTCAGGACTCACTGTGTTCATGTAAGGTCTGAACAGGCCCTAGATCCTGGACATGAGGATGTACTGAGTAATTATTAGAAAAGAAAAATCAGGCTATCATTGAGTTTAGTTTCTATATGAATAGCTTTGTATTTTACATAAATATATCAACATGTGTATTATTTGAATACCTTAGTACTGAATGCACAATAGCAAGGTATGTTTGCTCTGTGTGGGCCTGTCTCCCAGAGCAGAGGGGCGGGGCTACAGGACAGGTGTAGTGGTCAAAACGGTTCTGTTTAACACAGTCACTGAGAAATTAACAGTGATTCTATCAAGTCATGAAAGAAGCATATCATCTTGAGTAAATGGACATCTGATGTCCCCTTTAAAGCTTTCAGTAAGTTAGTGTTGTGCTTTTCAGAGAGAGGTAGGACCCAAATGCTGCACACTATACGATGAGGCTGTAGTGGACAAAAACTGAATTTAATGAAACCAAAGGAAAAACGAAGTACTGCTGAGACGGCAGGAGAACCAAACAATAATAATAATAATAATAAAAATCAAAACGTAACATCACAAGAATAGAGACAGAAAACACTAGGAACACAGAGAATCAGTAGAAAACAGTATGACACGACAGAGGACAAAGGGAAAAGTAGGACTATATATACACACAGACAAGAGCAGAGGAGACAATCACAAAGGCAGGAAGAGACCCAAGACAGGAAACCAAGAACGTAACAAAATAAAACAGGAAACTGAAAAACATGAACATGACAGAGATGAATAGATAGTTTCATGTTTTTGTTAGTTTTGACAACAATCAATCATATTGTGTCATCTGAACCCTCCCAGCTCGTCTGACTGTGAGTCCCAGCAGCTCTCAGGTCTTTAAAGGACAATCTGTGTCTCTGAGCTGTGAGGAGGGCGACAGCTCTGCTGGATGGACTCTGAGGAGAAACACCACCACAGAACAGAAGACTCAGTGTGAGGACTGGGGAAAACCAGCTGGTTCTTCATGTACCATCAGTGGTGCTTCCACTAGGGACAGTGGAGTTTACTGGTGTGAGTCCAGAGAGGGAGCAACCAGTAACAGCATCAACCTCACTGTCTCTGGTAAGCTCAGACTGTGGAGTTAGTATTGATGAAGCTGTGTGGAAATGGATGAAATGCTGTAGTTTGTCTCTGTGTTGAGGTGGACCAGTGATCCTGCAGAGTCCTGTCCTCCTTGTGATGGAGGGAGATAACGTCACTCTGCTCTGTAAAACAAAGACCACTCCCTCCATCCTCTCAGCTGCTTTCTATAAAGATGGCTCCTTCATCAGGACTGAGTCTACAGGTAACATGACCATCCACCATGTTACCAGGTCTGATGAAGGCCTCTACAAGTGTAACATCAGGGGTCATGGAGAGTCTCCATCCAGCTGGATCACTGTCACAGGTGAGGAGGTCAGAGATGATTCTTCAGCAGCTTTCAACATTCACAATGAGACAATCAGTTCATTATTAGCTTTGCTTCATTCTAGGGAAATCCACCACCACACCTCCTCCTGTTTCTACACCTCCTCCTACATCCACACCTCCTCCTGGTTCCTCTCCTCTCCTCCCTGTGTTCTTGTCTCTTTCTTCTCTCTGTTCTCTGGTTCTTCTGGTTCTTCTGGTTCTCCTGGTGAGACGATGTGTTCGTAGGAAACCTGAAGGTGAGACACAGACTTCCATGTTCATTTTTATCTTTCATCAAATGTTCATTTAGATTCATTTCCAGTACTTTACATTGTTGTTCATTTTGTTTCATTTCAGCTGTTGGAGGAAACGTCCCAGAAGACATCACGTACAGTGACGTCAAAATATCACGGAACAAGAAACAGCCAATCAGACGGAGCAGAGGTAGAGTTGTTATTATTCTGTTCAATTCAATTCAATTCAGTTTTATTTATATATCGTCAACAACAATACAGTAAACAGCAGTAAACATTCTATATAGTAATATCACAGAACTGCATGACTAGTAGTAGATGGGAATTTAGAGGGCAAGAGCTCTGTGCCAGAGAAAAGAAAGTGGAAGTTCTTTTGTGTTGTGAGGATCTGAAGTAACAAAGCACTCACTGGCAGCAACACACCTGCTTTTTATTTATTATTTTGAACTATCCAGTTATAAAAATATTTTTTAACGTGTCTTCAAATTCAGTTTAATCTCAATTAATTCCCATTTAAACCTGGATTATTGTAGGATCAAATGTGGTTACAAGCAATTATTACAATTAGAATGATTAATCTCTTAACTAGAAAATTCCTGCGGAAATTTTGACTGTGCTGATGATGTGTGCGTGATGATGTGTGCGTGGTGTTTCATTGTGAGTTTGATGTCATAGAGTTCTGCCACTCCAATATGCTCCTGTAATGCTTTAAGTGGTCATAATGTTTTGGCAGTTTGTTACTGTAATGCTGAAATGGAGTGGAGGGTCAGTGTGAGATTCTGCCACTGTACTATAGTCCTGTAATGCTTGAAGTGGTCATAATGTTTTGGCAGTCTGTTACTGTAATGCTGAAATGGAGTGGTGGGTCAGTGTCACATTCTGCCACTGTACTATAGTCCTGTAATGCATTAAGTGGTCATAATGTTTTGGCAGTCTGTTATTGTCACGCTAAAATGGAATGGGGGAATCATAGTGTCAGATTCTGCCACGCTACTATAGTCCTGTAATGGAGTGAGTGTTCATAATGTTTTGGCAGTCTGTTACTGTCATGCGAAAATAGCGTGGGGGCGGCTCACAGTGTCAGATTCTGCCACCTTACTATAGTTCTATAATGGAGTGAGTGTTCATAATGTTTTGGCTGTCCATTACTGTAACGCTAAAATGGAGTGGAGGGTCATAGTGTCAGGTTCTGGCCCCCTACAGTACTGCAGTAATGGCTTCCTAATGTTTTGGCAGAGTTTTCCCGCCGCTTTGTGTGTGCACCTGCGCTGAGTTTCCTCGTTAGAATGGCTTCAGCTGTGTGAAAGCACCAACTGAGGAAGGAGGGAGGGAGGGAGAGAAAGAGAGAGGGAGGGAGGGAAGGAGAGAGGGAGGGAGGGAAGGAGAGAGGGAGAGAGGGAAGGAGAGAGTGAGAGAGGGAGGGAAGGAGGGAGGGAGAGAAGGAGGGAGAGAGGGAGAGAGGGAGAGAGGGAGGGGGGGGGGGTCATGGGGTATTCTGCCTCCCCATTGTAATAGACTGAGGAGAGTCCCTAATGTTTTGTCAGCCTGTCTTTAATGCTATAGTGGGAAGGGGGGGAGTGCTAATGTTTTGGCAGATAATCTCCCTCTGTCTCCCTCAGCCTTCTGTGTGCACACCTGCGATGTGTTTGTTCATCAGGATCGGTTCAGTGTTCATAATGTTATGGCACTCTGCGTCTGTGTGAATGTGCTCCTGTATGGGGTGTTCTTCCTCCCCATTGTAATACACTGACAGACTCTAATGTTTTGGCAGATCCTGACTCTTTTCCCGCCACTGTCTCAGCGCACCTGTGCTCTGCCTGCTCGTCACGGGCCGATGCCATGGCTACGCTATGCGTACATGATATTCTATATATTCACTCTCCTCTCTCCTGCACCCTAGAAATTTATGTCAGAACAAACGCTCATATCTCGAAAACTACAAGTCCTATCGAGAAAACAAACACATTGTGAGCGTCAGCCGAGGGTTTTCTACAATTAAGTGTTGTTCCCACGCGCGTGCTGCCAAAATTGTGGCCGTAGTCGTTTTGGAAAGAAAGGCATGCGTCGAGAAATATCGACGAGAAATCCTTCTCGATTTCCACATACACACGAATGGGGAAAAACCTGCTGTCCAAACCGTACGTCCCACGAGAATAAAACACACATCATCTGAAAGCCAACAAAAAATCCCTACGTTTTTATGTAGTTTTTATCTCTGTACCTCATAAACTGCGGCTGCCACATAAGATTGAAACCTTTTTTTTTTCTGAATTTGGCCAAAACTCTGAACCTAGAGTGGGACTTAGAGTGGGCCCATAGGGCACCATTATAAACAACGATTTTTTAACTTTTTTCCAAAATTTCACCAAAACGTAAACTGCGACCCTGACCAAACCGTAAAAGGTATCGAAACGCCGTTTTCAGAAAAACGAAGCTACACTTCTCGTGCCTCGTACAAACTTCCAAGCATTTTTCTACTCCAAAGCACGGCTGAGTGATCGCTCGACAAAGCGAAGGTGTCCAATTTGGAATGTTGCCGCGTTTTTCGGGCTTCTCCATTCCTTTCAATGGGACGAGACGCTCACTTATCGCCCGTTTATTCTCGCCCCGTTGGACGGATCGCTTATTCAAGTCATAGCACACCATTCCCGATCAAGGCGCACGTCTGGATATACAATTTGTGTACTTTTCTTCAAAACTCTGGGAGGAGTTACGCGGCGAAATTTTGGCCGGAAGAAGCTGGAAGAAAATTAAACGCAAAGCAATAACAATATATGTGCATCGACACAGATAATAATTACAGGACACCACTGTAGTTACAGCAGTACTTCTCAAATAGTGGGGCGCGCCTGAAGCATTAGGGGGGCATGAGAGGCAGTGGGGACTTTCGATATTAGAGGCTTTTATTCGTGCTTGAACAGTAAACAAGCCTCCAGTCGCTACGCTGGATACTTACCTATTGTTGAGGGGGGGGACTGTTTTGTCCCTGTCCTCTTTCACTATGAATGGTGGGACAAAACAGGGATAAAACTCTACAAGTCCAGCTGCCTTTTTTAAAACATTTGTTTTTGTCACATGATATCCCAGTGAATCAATGGCACTTTTTTTCTGTTTTGAGAATCAAACAGGCTGAACAGTCCCGTTTAAAAGTTACAAACTGAGTTAATAAACTGACTTTGGAAATAGTTTCAAGTTGTTGCAGATGTTATCTCAGCTCATTTTATTCATCTGTTTTGATAATCAGGTGATTTTATGCAGAATGTTGGTGCCAGCAACTCATACAGATAAATAAATAAATATTATCACATTCTCAATAGTATTTAAATAAAAATAATTGAGAACCACTGTAGTTACAGGGACCGATAGGAAAATATTAATTTGAAAATCCGGTTAATAGTTAAATTAGAATCAAAATTACAGATCAATGGTAACATTGAAGGATTTATAGTTCTAAAAGAAGAACTTTATTGTCACTGCACCGTAACAAAGCGCAGTTCGTTACTTGTAAATGCACATGAATAATGATATTACAACAACTTGAGCTACTGAAATAATTGCACATTGCACTTTACTCATGATAGCACTTTATTTACATTTTGCACATTGCTTATTTGGAAATTTTTAGAGATATTTAAATAGATGTAGTTAATTAAATATTTAATGAGCTTTTAAGGAACCTCGTGACCACGGCTGATTGCATGCCGTCGGGCAGGGAGCAGAAAGAAAAAGATATAAGACAAAACCAGGAGAAGCACCTGTTAACTGCTTTGTTGTTTGTGTAACTGCATCCAATTAATGTTAACATTGTTGTAGTCCAGACAGCGTGCAGTTTGTCAGTTGCTGATGTTTGTATGCTAAAGTTTGCCAACCAGGCTGCATGCTGTTACAAGTAAAGACGATTATGGACCAGCTAACGTTAGTTGTCAACATTAACCAGTTTCACAAATCTTATCAGTGACTTTGCAACAAAAAGACCTGTCAATGGGCATTTACTAGGATGTAAATTATATCTTACATCTTGTGTCTCGTACATATCTTACTCCTCGTACATCTCTTTAGCAAGGCTAAAGCTGAAGAACAATTTTATTGAACAATTAGATCATTTATTTGATTTGATTCACTGTGTACAGTTGTTGGCTCCTGTTCAAGAATAAATGTTTTTAAATCAAAATGTGTCATGGATTAAAACATTAGTAGCCTGATGTTTATAGGTGTTTGAGATCAAGTAGGCCAAATGCATCAATTCAGGTGGTGAATGAAAGAACCAGTCATCAGTATAATCTGATCTGATTTTACCGTAATACACAGCTACTTATGCTTGTTTATTCATAATTTTTTTTATTATTATTATTTTTTTTTTTTTTGCTTGTGCACTTCATGCATTGGCATGGATAGGGGCCCACTGACATTAAGAGTGTACTGGGCCCAGAATTTGGTGCTACACCCTTGGACCTGTCTACTGTTGGTTACATTGTCTGTGTATGCTGGCACAGAGGAAACTTAGCCTTCTCAGTCCAACACCACACTGTCTTGTATTGTGAGTTTGATCTGCAGATGAAGAACCTAGAAGCTGGTGTTAAGAACAGGGATCGATGGTCTGAATGTCCAATGTGTGGGGAGGGTCAGGCTTGCTGGTGTAGACTTGGTCAAGTGTTCTGCCTTTCCTTGGATTGTTGTCTACATTTTTATAAACTCTGAGAAGTACCGTCTTCAGACTGGCGTGATTGAAGTGACCAGCTACAATAAAGAAGACCTCAGGGTGTTTGTCTTGTTGTCTCCTGATGCTAATATGTAGCCTGTAATATTAGCCTGTTAACAGTGACAAACACAGCGGTGGTGTCCCTGTTCAGATGGAAAGGCCTGCACAGTGAAATTTCTAGGTCTGGACAACAGTGTCTGTACATCAGCTGCTATTAACATAGGGACACACCCCATCCTCTTTTCCTACTGGAGTCTGATGCACAGTCTGACCTGCTGAGTCAGGGATGTTTTCATGCAGACAGGTCTCTGTTATCACTCATATGCAGCTGTCCATCTGGCGGTTGACAACCTAACCAGGGAGTGGGTGTTGGTGGGAAAAACACTGTGGATTTTGAGGAGCCGCGGCCAGCTTGGCTCAGATGGCAGATTTTCGATTCTCTTTGTCAGCATATTATACTGGGAATGAATCAAACCCTTCCTCTTCTGTCGGGCCATTTTCATTTTGTTATGAGTTCGTCTCTAGAGTAAACTGTTCTCATCATACAGCTGCTCATCAGCCACTGAGACTACTGGCACCATGACCTACACAGTAGAGAAAAGTTCACTCTGTCCATCATTAAACACAGCAGCTTATTTATTCAAAAACAATAATCTTTAATGTCTTAATAATCTTCTAACACTGGAGGTCATCATAGGTTTGGACAGGTAAAGAGAAAAGTTTATGATGTACAGAGTTCTGTTTGACCTGGTTATGAATTAGAGTCAATTAATAAGAATTTATAGACTCATTAGAACCTCATATGACGCAATGATAGAAATAGTTGTCATGGAAACATCATGGACTGTGAACAGCTTTCATTCATTCATATCTAAGTCTCAGAATATAAACATCTCATGTACCTGACCAAATAAAGCTTCTGACTGGTTTAAATGAAGATCAACCAGAGTCCAGCTGCTGTTGATGGACTTTAATGCAGGTCAGTTTGTGTTGGACTCAG
Source organism: Planiliza haematocheilus (assembly GCA_005024645.1). NCBI lineage: Eukaryota > Metazoa > Chordata > Actinopteri > Mugiliformes > Mugilidae > Planiliza > Planiliza haematocheilus. The sequence goes on from SRSE01001219.1 coordinate 900,849, forward strand.
TGTCACATTGTGATGAACTGATGTGTAGTTAGTGTTTCACTCTGAGCTCTGGTCCACACTCAGTAGTTGTTAGTAGGATCCATTCATCACTGGTTTGTTGTGAGGATGGAATCAGACTTTGTGAAACCATGAGAGAATAAAGAGACAGACTGATGAGAACAGAGATCCTCTGCTGGGAGTTTTCAGCCTCTCAAACTGTCTCTGGATCCAGTTATTAATGTAGAACTTTAGAACTCTGCATGTAAAACCACAGTAGCAACTTCCTCCTGCTGACTGCACTGACCTGTATCTGATCAGATGGTGTGAATCTTCTCAGTATAGTGTGGTCTCCTTTGGCTGCTCTCAGTGTGTACATTGTGTGAGTTTTGTGTCTTGTTGTGAGATGTGTCAGCTTTTACAAATAGCAGCAAACTGTTTGTGGTCGTCCACTTCTCTGTTTCTCAAACATTTCCACCAGAGGTGTTAAGAAGAGAAAAAAACTGTGAAAAGCTGCTGCTGTAAATATGCTGACAGTAATGATGCAGCTTAATAAAGAAAGAGGAACAAATGAACACAGTCAGAGTTTAGAGCTAAGAATCTGTTGGTGATTAGACTCTGATGATGAGAATCAACTTCTCAGAGCAATGTCCCAAATGGAGGAAGGAGCTGAGACTCTCTGGACATCCAGAAGGATGAGGTGGTGATGGAGAGGATTCAAACATATTTAATGAACAGAGAGACAGAAAGATCATTGGACAGTTTAGAGATGATGAGACAAAGAAGACAGAGAAGCAGGAACAGCACACATTCAATAAAGTCCCAGCACCAGGAACACATCATCCTGACTCAGCACAGAAGGTTCATTCATGGAACTCTTGTTTTATTTTATTTTCCAGACAGTGATCCAGCTGCAGAGAACGTCACTTATGGACAAATAGCCACCAGACCAAAAAGGATCAGAGGTACAGCTGCTCTTTACTTTCTACTGTGGACACAGCTTCTAAACTAAGCTAAGCTAAGCTAAATTAAGCTAAACTAAACATGGCACACCATGACTCATAGTTCAGACATATGAAGTACACAGATGTATTGTCTCTTACATAGACAGAGAACAAGTGTTGATTAATTTTTAAAGAGATCTTAGTCACAGAGTGGAATGATGTCAGGGGCTGGCACAGAATCGAGGTGGTTAGCACTGATGCCTCACAGTGAATGGTCATCGGTTTAAATTCATGTTCCGACTGGTTCCTTTCTGTGTGTAGTCTGCATGTTCTCCCTGTGTCTGCGTGGGTTCTCTCCAGGTTCTCCAGCTTCCTCCCACTGTCCAAAGACATGCTGCTTAGGTTCACTGGAGATTCCAAATTGGCCGTAGGTGTGAATGTGAACGGTTGTCTGTCTCTCTGTGTTAGCTCTGGCGACCTGTATCCCTGCCTCTCGCCCAATGATAGCTGGGATAGGCTCTAGCAGACCCCCACGACCCTTAACAGGACTAAACGGGTGTAGAAGATGAATAAATGAATGATGTCAGGATGTTCAACATGGCAGTGGGTTGATGTGTAATACCACTGATGGACACTGGGGGCAGCCTTCATTAGACTCCTGGAGTGTTTTCCAGCAGTCAGGGCTCAGAGAGAGCTCCAGTGTGTTGTGTCTGAGCTTGGCTTCACTGACATGGTGTTTTGTAGGGAGAGCATTGAGTGTAAGGGCTTCAGAGGTCGTCACTCCTCTCTGTCTGTATCTCTAGGAGGAGTTCTAACATATTTCCATTGTCTACGTTTGTCTAAGGCTGCAGCACCTTCATCAGTGATTATTATTAATTATTCAAAATAAAAAGCTTCTCATTGTTTCCAGTGACTCTCAGTTTCCTGTCTTATATAACAGCATTCAATCTGCACATGTCAGACAATACTTGTCATTGATTTGACTTTGATTGTTCACCTGATCAGTGACTTCATGTCTTCAGCTCAGTGGCTTCCAGGTTGTGTCTTGATGTTTGTCTTCTTGTCCTTTTCTTGGACAGTAAAGTGCAGAGAGTGTCTTTGTGGAAGCATCAGGATTGTAACTGTGTGTTTTCCAGATGATCCAGTTCAGACTAACTTAACCAGACTGGATCTGAGGCCTCTTTTGAATCTGGCTTAGAAAACCTGGAATCCTCCAACTGTGTCTCATTTTGTTTTCTCTCTGTGTGTCTGTGTTCAGAGTTTTCACCAGAGTCAACAGTCGTCTACTCTTTAGTCCACCGGTCCAACCGCTGATGTCCAGCTGCTGGACTCTGCCTGGTCCCCTCAGCCCCTCAGACCACAGGACAGCTCTGAAGAACAGCTTCATAATAACAGCATATCTACAACATGTACTGCAGTAATATACATTATAGTTTTCACCATCAATATGTTTCTGTTTATTTCTAATGATTTATATCTCCAGTAATGTACTAACTCAGTGACTCTGCTCTTGTTACCGTAGCAACGCTCTGGTTTCTCTGCAGGATCAATAAACGTTGGTCTCATTTGTTGTTTTGTTCTCGTGTGGTTCTGTGGTTTTCATCAACATGTCAGATGGAAAATGTGACTTGTTCTGTTCTGGTCATGGCTCACAGATACACACCTCTCTGTGGGGTTGAAAACAGACGCACAAAAACCACGTATGTGTCTCTTCTGATCCTGGCATTAAGACTGAAGCTAAACATATTCCAGTTAAGGACATTGAGGACAGTAGAGTGAAGGTCATGTGACTGTGGTCCTATCTGTTTAGAGACACCTGGACGTTAATGTCGTCTTCAAACCCAGAACCTTGTTGCTGTGAGGCATCAGTGCTAACCACCACACCACCCCCCAGCTCAGACTCTGGCCTCTTTAAGCAGTGAACCAGGAAGTGTCCTTTAATGACAGGTGGAGTCTGCTGCCATCTCCTGGTGATCCTGAGTATTACAGCTGAGTGCTGTGTAGAAAGTCAATCAGACACTGACTGCAGCTCCTTCAGTCTGTTACTGGTTCTTTGAGCCATGAAAGCTTTAAGCTCCAATCAGCTCCTTCTGAACAGACATCAGTAATAAACCTGATCACATGGAGCTTCATTCATTAGAGTCTGGGTGTCATCATCCTTGACATCACACTTTCTTTCCATTCCCATATTAACAACATCACCCGTTCAGCCTATTTTCACCTACGCAACATCTCCCGTCTCCGTCCATCCCTCTCTCCTGAAAATACTGCCACCCTTGTCCATATTCTGGTCACATCCCGTCTAGACTATTGCAACTCCCTTTTATTTGGTTTACCTGACAAATCCATCCATAAGCTACAACTGGTTCAAAACTACGCCACACGCATCATCACTAGAACCCCCTCCATAAGTCACATAACACCGGTCCTGCAGCAACTCCACTGGCTTCCTGTCAAACACCGTATCATCTACAAAATCCTACTTCTCACCTTCAAGGCATTAAACAACCTCTCCCCTCAGTACCTCACTAACCTGCTCCACATAAACATTCCTACCCGCACTCTTAGGTCATCTTCATCAAAACAACTCAACATCCCACCTGCTCTGTGACCACCATGGGGTTTAGAGCGTTCTCCCACTCAGCCCCCTGCCTCTGGAACACCCTCCCTGAACACTTAAAAAATTCAGACTCAGTCACCACCTTCAAATCTCAGCTCAAAACTTATTTATTCAGACAGGCCTACTCCATTCCATAGTCTCACTTCTACCTCCCATGCTATCTGTTATTTATTTGTATGTAACTATACTTTATGTTCCATTTTTGCTTGTGTGTACTTTCATTGTGTTATTTTGTGTATTTGAACTGTGTTTATTTTAACAATTTTGTACGGTGACCTTGAGTGTCGTGAAAGGCGCCTATAAATAAAATGTATTATTGTTATTATTATTATTAACTTCTCTAGACCTTTAGGTGACTCATGTATTCTAGAGAAACTCAACCACATGGATTTATCTGAATTTCTTTCATGGAGATCATTGGAGCTCAGAGCCTCCACAGGGACAGTTTAAGGTGACCAATAGATCTGTTATCAATCAAATTACAAGTTTATTTCCAGTTTTATTTTCAATCTTTCTGTGCTGGCTAACATTCTTGATACTCTTGAGCCACCAGTAGATTTAGTGAGAGTCAAGTTCCACATTTCTAAAAGAATATTTGATCAGACAAGATGACGGCACGCATTTGTGCAGCAGCTTACAGCTCTCCCTACTTGGGTACCTTTTTGTGTTTTTCGTGTGTTGTCTTCATGTGTTGTACGTTTTTAACATACTTAAACATACACTACAGCCATGTAAACATCGGCTTTCAACATAAGCTGACCATCAGCAGTGACTTCCAACACACTCACAACATTCCGAATGAGATAGCGAGACCAGCGGGTTCTCCGTGGATTGTTATCGTGTCTGGCAGGTGACGAAGACGGAGTCGCAAGAGGAATCAGAAGCGGGGCCATAGGGCGGGCCTGCTGGCTAAGCTAAGGAAACAGCCACTCATACCTCCGCTGCCAAGACTCAATCTCTCAAACCAGATCCATGGTACACAAAACGGATGATTTGGAATTACAGCTGTCCGGAAATCGGTACGTTCAAGAATGCTGCACGCTAATCATTACAGAGACAGAGACAGAGCACTTTGAGTACCAATAGGTAGAAAAGCTCTAAAAGCAAGGCCATTTACCATTTACCATTTATCATATTGGACAGACGTTGTTCTCCTGACTTAGAGTTCATGTCAGTGAGATGCAGACCATTCTTTCTGCCTAGAGAGCTGGCTGTGACTGCAGTCTATATACCACCGGATGCTAATGTAAAAACAGCTCTCTCTCTGCTGCTAAATGCTATCAACAACCATCAGCGTGCCTATCCAATGGTGTTCACATTATTGCAAGGGACTTTAATGAGGCAATTTCTCAAACATGTTTTACCAAAATTCCATCAACATGTGAGGTGTTGCTTCTTTGCCCGCTTTGAGTCCCAGGCACAGCACTCAGCCCCACCACCCCAACCCCCACTACAACCCACACCTACCTCCAGCACCCTACCACTCACTCTTGAGGCTGAGGACGTAAGACGGGTGCTCCGTGCTATTAACCCCAGGAAGACTACAGGTCCAGACGGAGTACAAGGAAAAGTGCTCAAGGCATGTGCTGACCAGCTAGCACAGGTCTTCAGTGACATTTTCAACCTGCCACTGAAACAAGCCATCATCCCATCCCTGTTTAAAATCTGCTACCATCATCCCGGTCCCTAAAAACTCACCGACAACTAGCCTCAATGACTTCCGTCTGCTTGAAAAACTGGTCCTGAAACACATCAAAACCTGCCTCCCCCCTACCCTAGATCCACATCAGTTTGCATACCGATCAAACAGATCCACTGAAGACGCAATAGCCATCACTCTCCACTCTGCGCTGAGCCATCTGGAGAAATGGGGGAGCTACGTAAGGATGCTCTTTGTCGACTGCAGCTCAGCTTTCAACACAATAATACTGGACATTCTGATCCCCAAGTTAGCCAACCTGGGGCTCCCACGATTCACCTGCTCATGGATGAAGGACTTGCTAGTCAGCCGATCACAGCAGGTGAAACTGGGTCACCACCTCTCATCCGCCCTCACTCTCAGCACCGGCTCCCCCCAGGGCTGTGTAGATGAGGTCCTGAAACTTGGAGAGAGGTGTGCATCTTGGCACTGAATATCACTAAGACAAAGGAACTCATCCTGGACTTCTGGCGAAACAGAGCTGCCCCTGCCCCCCTGTACATCAATGGCGAACATGTGGAACGAGTGACATCCTTCAAATTCCTTGGGATCCACATCCCAAGGAATTGGACTCTTCCCACTCCTACCTTCAAGAAGGAGGTACAGGAGTGTGAAATATAGGACCTCGAGATTGTTCTTCTTCCCCACTAGCATCAGAGTCCTCAAGAGCTGACACGAGTCTACAGACTAAAATCATGCCATGTTCACTTTCCAGCTTCTGTTTACATTTTTTCAGTACATTGTTTTCATTTCATTCGAATATCGGTATTTGCACTTCGTCATCTCGCGCTTATCCAGGTCCGGGTCGTGGGGGCAGCAGCTTCAGCAGGGAAGCCCAGACAAGCCCTCTCCCCAGCCTCTTCAGCTAGCTCCTCCGGAGGAACCCCCAGGCGCTCCCAGGCCAGAGAGATGTAATCCCTCCATCGTGTCTTGGGTCCGACCCGAGGTCTCCTTCTGGTGGGACATGCCCAAAACACCTCTCCCGGGAGGCGTCCAGGAGGCATCCTTACCAGATGCCCTAGCCACCTCAACTGACTCCTCTTGACGTGGAGGAGCGTCGGTTCTACTCTGAGCTCCTCGTGCATGTCCGAGCTCCTTACCCAATCTCTAAGGCCGAGCCCGGCCACCCTGCGAAGGAAACTCATTTCGGCCGCTTGTATTTACGATTTTGTTCTTTTGGTCATTGCCCAAAGTTCATGACCATAGGTGAGGATTGGAATGTAGATGGATGGGAAATTGAGAACTTTGCCTTTCGGCTTAGCTCTCTCTTCACCACGACAGACCGGTTAAGCATCCATATCACTGCAGATACTGCTCCAATGCGCCTGGTGATTTCCTGCTCCCTCCTACCTTCATAATTGCACTAGTTATCTTATATGTTTGTATTATATGTATCTTTTTATATTCTAATTAAGCGTTTTTTGTATTTGAAGGCATTTAGGTGGACGGCAAAAGAAGAATTTCATTGTACAGGGAAACATGTTTCTACACTGAGCACATGCAAATAAACTTTTTGAATCTTGAACATACACACGCACACACACGCACACACACACACACACACCCACCCACACACACACACACACACCCACACACACACACAATCAATGCAAGGATCCCTTTCTCCTCATGACCAATAACATAATTTTTATATCATAAAAATGGAAAATACATTTGCAAAGTTCATACATCCTTTTGCTGCAGTTTCTGTGTATGAGGGTGAACTGAACTCACACATGTACACACGCGCACAAACACAAACAACATTCCTAATGCCATTGATGTACTTTTCTGTTCCACATTTTTAACCCTTTGATGCACAACATATGCATACCCCCCTCTAATGCACAACATGGGTCAAAAATGACCCGCATTCATTTTCAATGTGATTTCATGCTAGGTGAGTTTTTCTTTGTTGTATCCTTTGAAATCAGTTTAAATGTCCCAATTATTCTTTTAATATCTTGTTTTTGATTGGTACAAGGTCATGCTTCCACTGTCCCTTTTTTATTTAAATTAAGTAAAGTAATTAAATTACTTTATAATATAACAATAATTTGTAACTTTTTAATTATTACACACAGTGTAATAATTAAAAAGTTGTTGTAGTCAAGACCACCTAACCCGAGACCGAGTCAAGACCAAGACCAGAGCATACCGAGACCAAGACAAGACCAAGAGTTATCAGTTATCTTCTTCTACATATTGTATATGCGCACTTTGCTGAGCCACCTGTGCTGCTCTTGAAAATCCTCAGATGGATTTTTATTATTATTATGTTTTTAATATATTCCTGAGCTTATGCTCTTTGTTATTCATGTTGTGGGTCGTGTGTAGTAGTAAGTAGTAGTAAACCTTTATTTTACCGGGCAAGAACTGCTAAGAATACATTCTTATTTAAGGCAATGGCCTGGTAGGAGGTGAAAGACCTCCTAAGGGGAAGGGAGAGGGGGGGTAACATTAAAATATAGACAATAAAAGCACATACAACAACAGTGACACAAAAGAAAAAAGACTAAGGACAATAAGACAACATAACGCAATGACATACCACAAAATAACAGTTAGTTTGACGTACAGTGACATACAACTAGTTATGTAAGGACAGAGACATTAGAAGTAAACAATGATACTAGACAACCCTAAATGGGACCGTAACAAAACAACATCAGTAACAGACGGTGTTAGTGAGGTTAGTGTGGTGACAGGATCAGAAAGAGCTCTGATTGGGACAACTGCAAGTAAACTTTATGGATTTAGTTATGACTTGTTTGAAGGAGTTGACAGAAGTAAGAGTTTGTAACTGTAGGGATTTTTGGAGTTGATTCCAGCTGTCGGCGGCAGCTACCTGGAAGGAGGAGCGGCCCAGGGAAGAGTGTGCCCTTGGGGCATTTAGCAGGATGAGAGGGGCAGAACGGGTGTTGTGTGTAGGGGCGGGGCGCAGATGCAGAAGCAGGGTTAGGTAGGAAGGAGTAAGACCTAGGAGGGTTTTGAATACCATCATCAGCCAGTGAATGTTGCGCCTGGTTTCCAGGGAGGGCCAGTTTGCCAGGGTGTAAAGGTCACAGTGATGGGTCCTGTATGGGGCGTTGGTAGCAAATCGAATGGCGGAGTGGTATAGCACGTTGAGCCGTTCCAGTGCTCCTTTGCAGGCAGATATATACGACGTCACCGTAATCAAAAAGTGGAAGCACAGTGAGCTGGACCAAGGAACGTTTGGCAGTGGCAGTGAACGAGGAGCGGTTACGGTAAAGAAAGCTGAGTCTGGCTTTCACTTTTGACTGCAGAGAGGATAAGTGCTCAGCGAATGACAGGCTGCTATCTATCCAGACTCCCAGATATTTATAAGAGGATACCAGGTCAAGTTTATGGCCGTCAGCGGCCAGAATGGTACCATCATGGACATCGTGCTTACGACCAAACCACATGACCTTGGTTTTGCTGGAGTTTATGGATAGGCCGAGGGCAGAGAAACCAGACTGTACGGCTTGGAAGCTCTGTTGGAGTGTTTCCAGGGCAATTGCATGGGAAGGGCCGGTAGCATAGAGCACTGTGTCGTCGGCATACAAGTGAATAGATGAGTTGGCGGCTGATTTAACTATATCATTTATGTAAATTGAGAATAGGACTGGGGCTAAAATTGAGCCCTGTGGAACACCTTTTAAGATAGGCAGAGGTTGAGAGAAAATACAGTCAGATTTCACAAATTGGGTGCGTCCAGTGAGATAGTTCTCGAACCAGGCTAACGAGCTGTTTGAGGCACCGATGGAGTTGAGGTGAACCAAAAGATGTTTATGTACAACGTTGTCAAAGGCCTTAGCCAGGTCGATGAAGACGGCCACACAGTATTGTTTGGAGTCCAGAGCACTGATGATGTCATTAAGTACTTTGAGCGTCGCAGTCTCACAGCTGTGGCCTGCACGAAATCCAGATTGAAAATCAGACAAGATATTATTGGTGTTCAGGAAGCGAACCAGCTGTTTACAAATCAGTCTCTCAAGTATTTTTGCTATGCATGGTAAAATAGAGATAGGACGGTAGCAGTTGGGGTCAGCTTGATCTCCCCCTTTAAATAGGGGGCGTACTGAGGCCGTCTTCCAGGCAGATGGAAGTTCCGCTGACTGTATGGATAAGTTACAGAGATAGGTGATGGGTTCTGCAATAATAGGGGCTGCAGCTTTAAGAAAAAAGGGGTCCAGACCGTCCGGCCCAGGTGGTTTTTTGGGGTCAAGCTTGCTCAGGGTTTCAAAAACCTCCCTCACAGAGACATCCTGTAGGGAGAAGCTGTGGGCGGGGGCTAGGTCAGGAGAGCTCAGAGGAGAGAGGTTAGGGGAGGGGTCCTGAGGTGTTACAGAAACAGGTGAAGTGGACATTTGAACAAAATGCTGGTTAAAGATATCAATCATACGTTATCAGATACAATGTTTCAATCCCACATGAGAGAGGAAGGAAGTTGGGATGGTGCAGTTTTACCCTCCATGTCTTTAACTGTCTTCCAAAACTTTCGTGGGTTAGAGCCACACCCTTTAAACTGCTCTTGAAAGTAGTCAGTTTTGGCTTTGCGGATGGATTGGGTGCATATGTTTCTGATCCGTCTGAAGGATAACCAGTCAACAGGGGATTTTGATTTGCGAGCCCTGCGCCAAGTGAAGTTTTTTTGACGAAGCTGTTCAGCAAGGTCATGATTAAACCATGGGCTGCATCTGTTCCTTAGCCTCATCTTTTTGATGGGGGCATGTTTATTTATTATTTCAATAAAGGAGTCATAAAAAAAAGTCCATGCATTGTTAATATCAGGGATCAGGCTGAGTCTGTCCCAGCTGACCTCAGCTAGATCATGGAGAAAGGCTTGATCATTAAAATTTTTGAACAGACGTCTCTGGGTAATGATGGTAGGGCGTTTCATTATGCTTCCATTCCGAATACAGGCAGTGAAGCAGTGGTCACTAAGGTCGTTGCAAAAGACACCAGTGCAGTATCTGTCCGGGTTATTAGTGAGAATGACATCAATAAGAGTAGCCTTATCCGGGTTTTTGGGATCATGACGGGTGGGAGTGGCGATGATCTGAGAGAGGTTAAGAGAGTCCCATTGGTTTAGGACTTGGGCGGGGGGTTTGAGCATGTCCCAATTGAGATCCCCCATTAGGACAAATTCAGCTTTGGTGTATGGAGCCAGGAGGGAGCTGAGGGTGGGCAAGGTGCAAGAGGGGGCCGAGGGGGGACGATAGCACCCAGCAACTGTCATTGTGGAATTCATAGTCAGCTTAATGTTGAGAATAAGTAAGTCAAACTGTTTGGGGATGGATTTCCTAAAGACAATGGAGGAATGGAGATGTTCTTTAACAAAAATAGCAACCCCGCCACCTTTAGAGGACCTGTCTTGTCGAAAAACATTATAACCCGTGATATCAACAGCAGAGTCAGGCACAGATTTTTTTAGCCATGATTCAGTGACAACTAATATATCAGGATTGGAGCTATGAGTCCAGACTTTTAGCTGGTCAATCTTGGGTAGTAGACTTCTGGAATTTATATGAAGAAAACCCAGCGCTTTACGGGAGCAAAAGTCAGTGAAACTGATGTCATTCGGACCCAGGTTGGCATCAGGGCCAAGGTCAGTAACAGAATTAGGGTTGGAAGTAACAGCCGGACCAGGGTGCACATGAACATTTCCAGACAGAATTAAAAGTAAGACAATCAGGGCCCGACACAAAGGTGACAGAAAGCCATAGGGTTTCTTTTTAGATTGCACAATAATGCCAGAGGGCAGCAAAGTCATTCTTTGTAGTGATCTCATTATATGACATGCCATAAGAGGTAAAATAAAAAACCTGGTTCCATTCAAAGGAAGCCCAAGTAATCTAGTTACCATAAAATTTAAGTCTCTATCAAATACATAGTCGCTTGATGTTACTGAGGTGGGCAGTGATATGCGCAGAGCGTAGCAGGGAGAGTGCTTGCATGTACAGTGAAAGGAGGAGATTATGATGAGGAGCACAACAGTAGGGTAGAGTATGTCTGCTTTGGCCATGGCCAGGGCAGCAGTGATGTTAGCAGGTTAGCAGGTTAGCATCAGAGACTTTAACAGCCCAGCAGCAGCAGCAGAGGCAGGCCAGCAGTGATGTTAGAAGATTAGCAGCAGAGACTTTAACAACCCAGCAGCAGCAGCAGAGGCAGGCCAGCAGTGATGTTAGCAGGTTAGCAGGTTAGCAGGTTAGCAGCAGAGACTTGATTTCTGCCCGCAGGTCTATCTTGTCCATGGATTCCGCAGCATCCGCACAGGTGAGGCCAGCAAACACAAGCCAGAGCACGAGGAAGGTAGCGCTGTGCTCCGTCTTCTCTGAAAGCTTCTTCTTCTGTATTAATGTAGTCATTTCTTTCTTGTTGGTTTAATCTGATTTCTGGGAGGAAAGCTCCTTGAGGTGACTCAGCGACCGGATGGCCGTGGGAAACTCCACCAGGAAAGAATGTAACTTTATTGCAATTTAATCTAAATAACTGGCGTTCTAACTGTGGATGGGCGTGCTCCGAGGGATTTTCCTTTTCCGTGCCGCTGCCACATCCCTCTCATATTCACCACGGTCAAATGTCAGCATTACACATTTTGCAAATCCCTATCCGTGGGTCTTTCTCAGATATATTGAATACGTCCACACCACAAACATGTTGGCCCTTCCAGGCAAGCCCGTGCTGGCAGCGGTTTTTGCTCACATCATTACAAAAATCACTTGGTCTCGACTGATCTTGACACAAAATCCCGAGTCCAGCTTGACCAAGACCGAGACAAGACAGAGTAAAGATGCAGTCGATTCCGAGACAAGACCAAGACCTTGAAAATGCAGATCCAAGACCGGTCTCGAGTACTATAACACTAAGTTAGCCTGCATTTTTCACAAACTAGCTACAGTAAACTACAAGTAATCTAGCTACTTATTCCATAGATTGTATGACTAATTCTCAAGGCAACTTAAACTCTAATCAATTATTATACATTTACTTCACAGGTCATCAAATGTCAACAGTTAGCTATCTAGCTAATAGCATTGAAATTATTTTCCTTTCTGAAAAGAAATGTAGCTGCTAAATTCTCAAATCCTAACCAATAATTTTGCAGTTGTGTAATCTTTCAGATGTCATCAAATGTCTGATCAGATGATTATGATTGTAATAACAAGACTTGCATGTTCCAGATGTTCACCTGCAGTCTAGATATGTTCCCGGTTGCAAATATGCACAAAGGTTCACCTTTAAATTCATGTGGGTCATTTCTGACTCGTGTGTAAATTTCATGTAGACATACAAAAGCTACGCTTAGTCATAAAGGAAGAAAATAAAAGTGATTATGATCATTTGTGCTAAACAAAACAAATAAAATGTACTTCATACTTGGAATAGTAAATGACAAAATAACCAAACATTCAGCAAAGAAACACTCAGCAATACATGAAATAACATAGGGAATCAGTATGGGTCATTTTAGACCCATGTTGCGCATTAAAGGGGTAGTGACACAAAATGTGTTTTTATTAAAAAAGTAAAAAAGTAGGAAGTAGAGGAATTCCTGGAATACTATATGATACATTTTCTTTTTCTTTTTTGCAAAGATATAGCATTTTAAAACTCAGTCGGGTCACTTTTGACCCATGTTGTGCATCAAAGGGTTAAATATTTATGTTTTACTTCTAGAGCAGGGGTCACCAAACTTTTTTCTCTGGGGGCCACATTATCGTTCCTGACTGTGATGGGGGTGCGGGGCCTGGTCAGCTATACAACATGACTCAGACCAAAAAAGACCACCAGCATTGTGTTGTAGAGATTACTAGCTTGGCACAGCCATCCCCACTTCTATATCCACACAATTATATCAACACTTGAGCAACAAACTTTATTGCTAGCCATTTTGCTGTCCTGAACACTGGCGGTTCTCCTTGCATACGTTGTCTGCTGCTTGATCTCGAGCAGTACCGCGGGAAGTAGGGGTGCCTCACAGCAACAAGGTTCTGGGTTTGAAGACGACATGAACGTCCAGGTGTCTCTAAACAGATAGGACCACAGTCACATGACCTTCACACTACTGTCCTCAATGTCCTTAACTGGAATATGTTTAGCTTCAGTCTTAATGCCAGGATCAGAAGAGACACATACGTGGTTTTTGTGCGTCTGTTTTCTCCACCACAGAGAGGTGTGTATCTGTGGAAACATTTGAGGGACAGAGAAGTGGACGACCACAAACAGTTTGCTGCTATTTGTAGAAGACACAAAACTCACACAATGTACACACTAAGAGCAGCCAAAGGAGACCACACTATACTGAGAAGTGCCACTATCACACCACCTGTATCTGTCAGCCATGACCAGAACAGAACAAGTCACATTTTCCACCGGACATCTCGATGAAAACCACAAAACCACACGAGAACAAAACAACAAATGAGACCAACGTTTATTGATCCTGCAGAGAAACCAGACCGTTGCTACGGTAATGAGAGCAGAGTCACTGAGTTAGTACATTACTGGAGATATAATTATAATAATAATAATAATAATAATAATACATTTTATTTAAAAGCGCTTTTCAAAATACTCAAAGACACTTTACATACAAAAGAACATCAAATTAACAGAACAATGTGAGATGTAACATAAAAAAAAACACAATAAACTGAGCTAAACATAAAAAGCAATTTTAAAAAGGTGTGTTTTTGTCAGGGATTTGAAGGTGGTAAGGTCGGTACAGTCACGGATGTGTTTGGGTAGAGAGTTCCAGAGGGAAGGGGCAGCTGCAGAGAAGGCTCTGTCGCCCCAGGTTCGATGCTTGGTCTTGAGTGGCGGAGTTAGGAGGTTTGCATCACGTGAACGGAGGCTGCGGGAAGGATTGTGGCGATGGAGCAGGTCAGTGAGACAGGAGGGGGCCTGGTTATGGAGGGCTTTGTGTGTGAGGAGGAGGATTTTGAACTGAATACGTTGTGGATCTGGGAGCCAGTGGAGTTTCTGGAGGACAGGAGTGATGTGATCACGGGAGCGGGTGTGGGTGAGCAGAATTTTTTTTTGGATGTACTGAAGTTTATTTAGAGTTTTGGATGGTGTGCCGTAGAGGATGCTGTTGCAGTAGTCAATTCTGGAAGTGATGAAGGCGTGAATGAGGGTTTCAGCAGCAGAGAAGGAGAGTGATGGACGGAGTCGGGTGTTGGGCCTGGATATTAAGGCACTCAATATCTGGGTTTGGCTATCAAGAATAATTAATAATTATTAAAAATAATTATTTATTATTAAATAATCGGATCTGAATTACAAGATCACCTCGGGGCACCACCCTTCTAGGAAGGGAAAATATAGCCAATCAATCAAATCAGTCTCATAAATGGAACTAAATTGTCAATTTGGATTTCTGATTAATAATTAACTTAATAACTATAACCAAAAATTACCACGTTAACAACTAGTTGAAAGTAATTTGGAGTTCTTGGCAGTGTAGAGGTTGGCAGTATTCACTCTTGTGCAACATTAAACAGCCAACTGTATGTTTAAAAGACATTTATTAACAAGGATAAAAGTAACATACAATCTAAACAGAATACTCTAAACAGGAATGTGTGTGTGTGTGTGTGTGTGTGTGTATGTATGTTGTGGGCGATCCAAGATGGCTGCCACTTGTGGGCGTTCCAAGATGGCTGCCACTTGTGGGCGTGCCAAGATGGCCGCCAGTGTGGGTGTGTCAAGATGGCCGCTGGGCCTTGATGTCTTGAACACAAAGGAAAAATGGCTGCTCAGACCATGTGCTGGTCAGTGGATGTGTGGAATGTGATAAGGGTTTTATGAGGTGCCAGGTTAGAGGAAGAGTGGTTAGTTAGCATGCAGGAGACCCTGAGTCTATGTGTTGCATAATCTAACTAACATCAAACCACTATACTATAAACACTCAATAAACACAAATATCACATCAAATCAACTTTTCTATGCTTAGCTTAGCTTAGACTATGCCCAGGTCATACTACCGGTTGGTGGAAAGTCCATTTCTGGTATGTTGCTCCTTTAGTTGGCAATTCCTGATGGAAGGCCAAACTGGGAAAAGTTATAGTCCTTGCTGTGTGTTCCTGGTTTTCAGACGTTGGAGGGAAACCGGCCGCTCCTTGAGTCCTTTGAAGTGGTTTGTTAGCAGCTCTGTGCTAACTAACCGTGTGGCTCCTGTTGTTTGTGAGTTTAGCCTGCAAACCCTTTGTTTGTTGGCTAAAAGCTGGTGAAGATTCCTCAGCAGGACTTCGCTTCGCTGCTGTAGGGAGAACAGGCCTGCAGTAGTTGCTCTTTGTTAGCAGACTACCTGGCACCCAGCTGCAGCCGAGCAGCTGGGGGGCTCCACGCGGAGGTGTGGAGTTGAGGAAGGGTAAGAAGCAAGAGAGGAAGAGCGGAAGAGAGTAAGAGTGGAAGAGAGTAAGAGAGGGAACAAAGGCCAAGACAGCGCATTTTATATGACCTGATGACCTCAGAGGTCACATGCCACTGTCAGCCAGTGAACTGCTGAGTCAGTTTTCACACCTGGAGGATTGTGGGACTTGAAGTTTCCAGTGATTCCCTTTGTCTCCAAGACAAAGACAAAACATGTGGTTAACTTGGTTATGCCTGGGGAGCTCCCATAGCTCTCCACCAGGGTCATGTCCCAACACGGGCAATGTTCTTGAGGTGGAAGAAAGCCGTTCTGGTGATTTGATTGATGTGATGATCAAATGAGAGGTTACTGTCAAAGATGACTCCAAGGTTGCGACTGTAGGGGGAAGGAGAGAGGGTGGAGTTGTCGATGGTGAGGCGGAAACTGTCTGTGGAGTTGTTGAGGGATTTGGGGCCGATAATGATTAGGTCTGATTTGTCACAATTTAGTTTGAGGAAGTTGATCTGCATCCAGGATTTGATGTCAGCGAGGCAACTGGAGAGAGTGGAAAGAGTAGCAGGAGTGATGGAGTTGGTGGAGATATAGAGCTGAACGTCGTCGGCATAACAGTGGAAATGGAGACCGTGGTGGCGAATGATGTTGCCAAGAGGGAGCAGGTAAAGTATGAAGAGGAGAGGACCAAGCACCGAACCCTGGGGGACGCCTTGGGACAGAGGAACAGTGGAGGAGGTGCAGTTGTTGATATGGATGAATTGTTGTCGGTCTGAGAGGTATGATTTGAGCCAGGAGAGTGCAGTGCCAGTGATGCTGAGGGAGGACTCGAGGCGGGAGAGGAGAATGGTGTGATTTATGGTGTCGAAGGCTGCAGTGAGGTCCAGGAGGATGAGGATGGTGAGGTGGCCGGAGTCTGTGGAGAGGAGGATGTCATTGGTGACTTTCAGGAGAGCTGTTTCTGTGCTGTGTTGGGAACGGAATCCAGATTGAAATGGTTCGAACAGGTCATTTGAGCAGAGGTGGGCTTTGAGTTGTGTGGCGACAATACGCTCCAGTATTTTGGACAGAAAGGGGAGATTGGAGATGGGCCGGAAGTTCGACAAGATGTCGGGGTTGAGTCCAGGTTTTTTGAGGATGGGGGTGACAGCAGCCAGTTTGAGTGAAGGGGGGACTGAGCCAGACTTGAAGGAGGAGTTGATGATTTCTGTGATGAGTGTGGAGATGGCTGGTAAAGAGTCCTTAATGAGGTGAGATGGGATGGGATCCAGGACACATGTAGAGGTTTTCATGCCTCTCATAATTTTGGGCAGGTCCCCTGGTGACACGGGGGAGAACTGAGACAGAGGCTGAGAGGTGAGGAGGGGAGGAGCAGGTGAGGGAGTGGGAGTGCAGGCCGTGGGGGCAGGAGAGGAGGACAGGTTGTTGTAAATGGTGTCGATTTCTGTTTGGAAGAATGAGAGAAAGGAGTTGCATTTGTCAGTGGTGAAAGAGTTGGTGGTATTGTCGCTGGGCTTGAGGAGTTTATTTACTGTAGAAAACAGAGCCTTGGGGTTGGTGGAGCCAGAGTGAATGAGGTGAGAGTAGTAGGTGGAGTGGGCAGTACTGAAAGCATCCTTGTACTGCTGAAGGTAATCCGTATAGGCTTGGAGATGGACAGTTAAACCGGTTTTCTTGTGAAGTCTTTCAAGCTGTCGTTTTTGTGATTTCATTTTGTGTAGTTCAGGAGTGTACCGGGGGCAGAGTGGGTGAAGGAGACAGTTCTAGTTTTGATGGGGGCTAGCTGGTTGAGACAGGAGGAGAGTGTTTTGTTGTAGAATTTGGTGAGGTCAGAGGGATTGTCTGTTAACGGAGGGGGGGAGGCAGATAATTTACTTGCAAGAGAGGCAGAAAGGGCTGAAGGGGAGATGGATTTGAGGTTTCTGAAAGATATTGTCCGTTTAACTTTAGCGGTGGGAATGGGGATGTCGATGTCCATGATGATTGCCAAGTGGTCGGAGATGTTGAGGTTGAAGCTGGAGAGGTGGTGTAAGGTGAGACCAGTGGAGCAGACCAGGTCCAGGATGTGACCACGGCTGTGGGTGGGAAAGTTGACGTGTTGAGTGAAGTTGAAGCAGTGTAGCAGTTCCAGGAATTCAGTGGCAGATTTGCAGTCAGTGTCAATGTGGATGTTGAAGTCCCCCAGAAGAAGAACAGAAGGTGAGATGGCAGAAAAGTAGTCCAGAGGTTTGTGCCAAGTTTCAGTGATGCAGAGGAAATCCAGGTTATTGTCAGTTCTGAATTCGTTCAGAATGACACCTTTGTTGTTAAGTGAGCGGGTGTTGAGCAGAGCCAATTTCAGGTGACGTTGCTTCATGATAGGTTGTAAGGACTGAGGAATGGGGCGGAGATTTGATAGGTGCACTTGTCGTTTATTGTGATGACGTAATGAGGAAGTTGGAATTCGTGAACAGGACCAGATGGATGGGATAGAGTCAGGAGTTGAGAAGTTGTAGTTGAACATACGACCAGAGCCTCTGTGTGGAGGACAGCGGAGTGGACCACGGTTAAAAGGTTGTCTAAGTAAAGGCAGAAATAAAGGCAGAACAGGCCTGCTGGAGGATATGATGGTACAGATAGGGAGTGTAGTGCGCCCGGATGGCCTACGGGGGGAGCTGGTGAGATCATTGCCAACTGCTGACTCACACAAAGAGGAGGGTGAGGAAGAGTGTGGAACTTTCCGCGAGAGGGCATCAGCGCTGATTGAAAGTGCTAGATTGTATTGAGTGGGCTGGGCTGGAAGCGCTGAGAGGCCAGGTGATGATAATGATGTTAATGGTCACGCACGGAGGGAGAGCTGGTATGAGACAGCATGCTGTATGTTAGCTGCTAGCAAGCGGCTGCCGGACTTGTTCAGATGGAGGCCGTCGGGTGAAAACAGAGAGGGGCGGGACCAAAAACAGTCGAAGTTATGGATAAAGTTCATCTTGGGTGAGCTGCACACCGACTGCAGCCAGGTGTGAAGATAAAGAAGGCGGCTGAAACGCTCAGGGCCACGGCCCGACGTGGGAATAGGGCCGGAGATGAAGATGGATTTACCGCTGCTGCTGAGGAGATCCAACAGACGGATAAAATTGGCTTTCGTAATCTCCGAGTGCTGGCAACTGGTGTCACATGTGCCAACATGGACAATTATTTTTGTGATGGAAGATGAAAGTGACGTTAAGAGACTGGGGAGCTTGTTCAGGATATCCACAGTTGTGGCCCCGGGAATGCAGTGGGTAATGGCATTGAAGAAACGGATGTTTCTCACCAGCGAGTCGCCGAGAATCAGCGCCGTCGGAGGGAAAAGAGGAGTTGGGGCAGCCGCTGGAGGAGGAGAGGTGGCGTGGGAGATGGAGTGTTTGAGGGCCAACGACCACGGTGAGGAGTCGGGGTGATTTTGTGAAGATGGTTTTACATGCTCAGATGACAGGGGCTTAGTCGGCGGCCTGTTATTGGGGCAAGGGGTGAAGTGTATTTTTGCCGAGGAGCGCTGCCGGGAGCGGGCAGCGGGAGAGACGAGAAGGCTGGGCCTGACAGCGGGGAGTGGAGGCACAGCGGAGAAGCCTACAGACTCCAGGGCAGGAGATGATGGGGGCGAAGGTAGGTCCTGCTCGTGCTCCTCTAGGCTGGAAAACGTGTTGGACGTGGACAATTTGCGGGCTTTAGGTGGGTGGGGGCGATTGAGGAGTTTTCCACCATGTCTGCCTCTGCCGGCAACGGTCCATTCGCCAGGGGTGGAGATCGGTCCCAGTAGAACCTTTGGCTTGGCTCCTCGGAGATTCCAGTGGTCAGCAGAGACATCAGTGGAAGCAGCGGGGACAGTTTTGTCAAGTTCTACAGTGGATAGAGGAGCAGACTTCTTGCCCAGGACGACAACAGAGTCGTTTGAGACTGACAATGCAGTCGCGCCAGGATACATGGAGTCCATGAATTCAGTTTCATTTATGATTTGATGCAAAGCAGAGATTCTGTCTTCCAGCTCAGAGATGGTCTGTGACTTGTGGAGACAACTGTCGCATCCCGGAGATGAGGTGAGTGGCGGCATGACTCGTCCAGGGGTGGAGGGTTCTGGGGAAAGAGCTACGGCCAGTAAGGAGGCCTTTGGTGCGATAGCGTGAAGTAGCAACAGACTCTACTGCCGGCTAGCAGTGAGTAACAGTGTAGTGTAGGAGGGATCAGTACTTACCGGCATTTCTGGGCCTGCTGTGTTGATTCGGCTTCGGTAAGTAGATCAGGTGGTTAAAGTTGTAGTTTCTCCCGGCCGATGCTGAAATGTTGGTGGTGCAGTGAGCTAAGTGCTGGTAGCGGTTAGCTTAGCCGGCGCAGCTAATAGGCTGAGCCGCCGGTGGCGAACAGCGGAGGCAGGTTAAATAGCTAGTGGTTTCTGCGAATCCAGAAGAACTGCGATAGTAAACTAAACGAGAAGTAAAATCCACTTGAACAACACCCTCGATTTGTGGGACAGAAACAGCTAAAATGGTCTCAGGACGCGATAACGATCCGGCGGAAAGCCTTCCTCGCGCCGCTCAGTAGACCGGAAGTCTCTGATGAGTCACAACTGGATATCACTCATTCATTTCTCCATGAGCTGTTGAAATGTGCTCAGAGCATTGGTGACTCCCTGGTTAATTCAATTGAATTCCCAGAATCCAAAGGAGCACACAAAAGCGGTTTTGTGCTTTTCACATTTCAGTTTGATTGCACCCAGAGTTCAGGTCCATCACAGAAAACCACTTGGATCCAGCGAAAGCGGAAAATGACTTCTCCAGTGTTGGCAATGCATGAAAGTCTTTTCCTATAGTCCACGCATAGGCGTACATCGCCATTCTTCTTTCTCAGCACCACAATAGGTGAAGACAATTCTTCACAGGACCACATTCTGGAGCAAACGCAGAACTCTGGGATGAAATTAATTAATAAATTAAATGTGAAATGACATAAAGAATGTGATTATGAATTGAGCTGACCTGCAGAGGAAGAAGCCAGCAGACAGACTGACAGCAGAGTTGAGCAGAAACACACAGATCTTCCAGCAAACATGTCCTCTGTCTGCTTCCGTTAAAGTCTACCGGGAGGTTCAGACACCACTTGAAGCCGCCAGCTGCTTGCAACAGGTCTTACTAGATCTCTATTTTTTTCTCAATTTACAGTTGAGGCCGAAAATTATCAGCCCCCCTATGAAATTAAAAATAATTTCAAAATTTTCCCAAGTGCTATTTTAGTAGAACAGGGAATTTTCAACATAGCATTTCTAAACATACTAGTTTTCATTAGAAAGCATAAATTACTCCAATTTGCACACAATAACAGAATTGTTCAAAAAAACAATCAAATCAAATCATTTTAGACATGCAAAAGAGAATTGTTGATGCTCACAAAGTAGGAGAAGGAAGTTATCACAGCGTTTCCAAGTGTCAAGAAGTGGAGTGAGAACTATCATCGAGCAATTAAAAGAGAGCCACATTGTACAGAACAAGCGTGGCAGAGGTAGGAAGCGAAGTATTTCAAAGACCCTGGAAAGAAAGATGTGTCTTAAGACCTCAGAACAACAGCCAAGACACTAGGGAATCACTTAGCCTTGTCGGGAATTGTAGTCTCAAAGAAGACAATCACTATAGTTCTGCACAGGAAAGGACTGCGAGGTTGCAGACCAAGAAAAACTCCACTTCTGCAGAAGAGACCTTAAAGGCAGACTAACATATGCAAAGGACAACCTGTAAACAAATGATGCATACTGAAAGCATGTCCTTTGGTCAGATGAGATGAAACGAGAGTTCTTTGGCCACAGAGACATTGCTATTGCTTATGTTTGGAGAAAAAAGGGTGAGGCGTATAACCAACAGAACACCATCCCCACAGTGAAACATGGTGGAAGGAGTATGTGGGGATGCTTTAGTGCATCTGGAACTGGGAATCTGGTCAAGGTGGATTTAGACTCCACATTTGATGATAGCGCTTTAAACATCAACGGATACAACATACACAGAAAAGACAGAAATGCATTTGGTGGTGGGGTTGCACAATATGTGCAAGAAAGCATACCTACTAAAATTAGAGAAGACCTGATGAACTTTGAAATTGAAATACTTATAAATCTGAACATTGCTGCTCTTGTGGTCGCAACATTTGAAAGGATCACACTTCATTCTGAAACTCTGAAGGATGTCTCTCTTCTCTGTTCTTGCACATCTGACTCTTCAACATCCTCCTTTCACAGGTCTGAGATTTTTAATTGTGAAACTCTGGGCTTTTGAATTATGTTGTGATGTTAACCACATCTTCTCTGGGTCATCCGTGAACCCCGTTCTGACTCATACCTCTTCTTAAACAATCTAATAAACCATCAGAAACAAGTGTCATTACACCTTCTTACCTCTGCTGTTAGAATATGTTGAACAGCAGCTTCTGAAACGTGTGTTTTTAACAGAGGCGTTTCCTCTTTCCTTCAGATGAGACTCACTAGTTCATCATTTTGCAGATACTGAACCTGCTGCTGTTTATTCATCAGTGAGAAGAACCAGTGACGTCAGTTATGGACCGATCACCATCAAGACCAGCAGAAGAAGAGGTACGGCTGCCTCCTCCACTCTGACCAAGGGTTTTTACTGAGGTGTAATAATTAATCGAAGCCAGATACTGTATCTAACAGGTGATTTTAATATAGACTGGCTCTCGCAGAACTGTTCACAAAAAAACAAACTGTTAACTACTACTTCTGCCTGTGGTCTTCAACAGCTTATAAATAAACCTACTAGAACATGTCTGAGAGGGCGGGGTATTAAGAGTACATGTATTGACCATATATTCACAAATGCTCCTAAACAATGTCTCACAACTTTCTCATTGCCTATTGGTTGTAGTGATCATAACATGGTGGCGGTGGTAAGGAAGGCAAAAATTCCAAAAAATATTTTCAGAAATAATTCTGAAAAGATCGTACAAATGGTTTAAAACTGATGGCTTTAAGGAGGAGGTAAAGAACATAAGTTGGGAGGAAATTCTATATGAATGTAACCCAAACAAAGCTCTGAACAAATTTGATGAAATTCTGATGCTGGTTATAAACAGGCACGCTCCTCTCAGGAAATTCACAGTCAGAAACACACGTACACCATGGTTAGATCACGAAACCAGAGAGCGCATGAAACACAGAGATCAAGTAAAGAAAACTGCAATACTAACAGGATATGAGTCTGACTGGATACTATATCGTAAGTTAAGGAACGGTGTTACAAAGTTAAATAGAATAAAAAAGAAATTGTACTATGAAAATAGGATTAGTACTATGAAAAATGATAAGAAAAAAGTATGGAACACGCTGAATGAATTAATGGGCAAAAACCCTCAAACACCATCATTCTTAGAGGTGGATGGGAACTTCCTCATCCGACCATCTGACATTGCTAACTATCTTAATAAATATAATAAATAAAATTGATCAATTAAATAATAATATGCCACCTATTGATATAAATAACATATCCAATCAATTAATAAAAAATAACATTATGAAGGATAAACAATGTTCATTTAAGTTTGACAAAGTATGTATTAAGACAGTAGAAAATATGTTACGAACTTGTAAAAATAAACCTCCAGGTATTGATAATCTTGATAGAAAGCTACTAAAGCTGGTCACAGAGGAAACTGCACCCCCTATCTGTCACATTATAAATATGAGTTTTGCCAACTGTCTGTGTCCACTACAATGGAAGCGTGCCAAGATAATTATATTACCAAAAAATAAGAAACTGCAATTTTCAGGAGCCAACAGTCGTCCAATTAGTCTTTTACCCTAAGTAAAATTATGGAATGTGTAATGTTTAAACAAATGACAAACTACTTATCTCTGAACAATTTACTTACAGAGTTTCAACACACATATCGTAAGGGTCACTCCACAACATCAGCTCTAACTCAAATGACAGATGACTGGCTGAGAGAACTAGATAAAAACAAACTAGTTGGTGTGTTTTGAATGCTTGATTTCTCAGCTGCATTCGACCTAACTGATCACAATTTACTGTTGAAAAAACTTGAATGTTATGAGTTTGAGGGGTCTTCTTTGTCCTTCCTGAGGAGTTATCTAACCGACGGAACACAGACGGTTTCTTTAATGGCTGTTTTTCTGAGGAGAATGTTGTATCCTGTGGAGTACCACAGGGGAGTTGTTTAGGGCCGTTATTGTACATTATTTATACCAATGACCTACCACTTTACTGATGTATGCTGATGACTCAACCATATATGCCTCTGCACAATTTTGAAAGAAGAGTTAAAAGCAGTTGTGGACTGGGTTAACTGCAACAAACTTGTTTTGAATGTATCCAAGAGCATTAATGCACCAAAGCATTAGTAAAAATCCTCAGTTAGATCTGAAAATTAAAGAAGTGCATATCAATCAGGTTCAGGAAACCAAGCTGCTGGGAGTTGTCATTGATGACAAGCTTACATGGAAAACGCATATTAACATGGTTGTTAATAAAATGGGAAGTGGCATCTCTGTCATAAGAAGATGCAAAACATATTTATCACCAAAATCAACCAAACTAATAATACAAGCTCTAATTCTGTCAAATCTTGACTACTGCTCAGTGGTCTGGTCAAACGCCACAGCAGACACAATTAATAAACTTCAAAAAGTGCAAAATAGAGCAATTCGCATTGTCCTGGGCTGTGATCTCAGAACTAATGTATTTAAAATGCATAGAAATCTAGGTTGGTTGATGGTCAGTGACAGATTGTTTTATTCATTACTGATATTTGTAAGAAATGTACTCATAACAAAAAACCCACAAGTTCTACACAAAAAACTACAGTATAGTTCAGACAGTCATAGTTATACAACGAGACATGCGGCCAATGGAAAGTTTTCACTCCCAAAAATAAGGACGAATTACAGTAAAATAACAGTAATATACAGAGCTACTGTATGTATGCCTGGAACATACTACCCAAACAATTTGGACAAACCACTTGCACAAGAGAATTTAAACTGTTAGTGAAAAACCATCTTTTAAAGGGATACATACAGAATCCTAACCATGAATAATGTAGAATGGTTAAAATACATATAATATCTGGAAGTTAATGGATGTTGGATATATATGAAATTGAGTGAAATAATGGAATAATGTGGAATGCATGAATTGCTTAAGAGTTTGAAGGATTGTTGAAAATAAATGTCACCTTTTTTATTTTTATTTTTTATTATCTGTTTTTGTTCTGTTTTTTGTTTGTTTTTTCTTTTATATTTTGTCTTGTATTGTATTATATGTCGGACCCCAGGAAGAATAGTTGCAGTTCTGCTGCAGCTAATGGGGATCCAAATAAACAATAAACGAAGTAAAACAAGAAGCAAATAATGACTGACACTACTAAACCATGATACCAAGAGCAAATGAAAACAGTTGATGTAAGCGCTGAAACATAAACATTAGGGCAAATTAGCAAAGGCTCATACAGTGTAGTAGTGACGTAATCAAAATGGTCCACCGACAACAGTGCATCGCTGATGAGGTTCGTGGTACATTGTGAAATCACCGGCCTTACGTTAGCGAAACAAGGGATGGATTCCCCTTTGTTCTTTATTATTTATTTTATGTTATATATACACACATTTCTAAAAAAAAACAAAAAACAAACTTTAAACCATAGTGCATAGAAAATCAAGTCTCACACAAGCATGAACCAGTTAGACACGTCTCCATTGCACTACATTTTATTGTCCACTAGATGTCCTAATAGAGCACTGTGTCACTGAAGCTTTGAGTAATGAACCTTTTTTTAAATCACGTGTCGAGGCTTCAACAAAGCCTCGATTGCCCATCACTAGCTGTAGGCGCAGAAGGATGGCTGCGTGACGTTAGTGTGCTAACAAATGATTATAGATGTGGTCGATTGGTTCGTGTTTCATTTGTTTGCTTCGTGGTTCAGTCTGCATCAACAGGGCGAACCATGGTTGTTTTGTTTATTTCGTGATTCATGAAGGACTAGGCTAATTATTGAAATATTAGTTCTTGTCTAATATTAATGGTGAGGTGAGAAAAACAGGTTTTGCAGTGGCAGCGTGAAGGGGAGTGACTCCAGGACGCTGGAATCCACTTCTTGAGGTTTCGTGGGCCTAATTTAACGAAACATCGATGAAGGGAGGTGCCCACTTGAAAAATCCCAATGAGATGCTGCATACTGCTGTTGTTTAGATGTCATATTGTTTGGTAGCTATGGTTAGGTGCTGAGCAGGCCATGCAAGCCAGCAGCGTTAAGTTTGCTTATGTTTCACAGTGTTTGATTTATCCTCTGCTGCTCTGTGGGCCTACAAGCCAGCGGCATTTACTTAGTTTATTTAGATTTTAGGTTAAGCTAGCCAGTAGCATTTGGTTAGCTTATATTTCACAAGGTTTGAGTTAGCGTCAGCTGCTGAGCAGGACATACAAGCCAGCAGCACTACTATTTACAGTAGATTGTAGGTTAAGCTTCATATCATATGACTGTAGGTTTGTTAGGATTTCTCAGTTGGACAAGGCCTCTAAGTGTGTTTTGCCTGGGATTTTGGCACAAGGGACTGTTACATCTAATCCTGTGTATTAATGAATGTTTCAGACAGCATTTCACTTTTGTAGTTTTGTTTTTTATTGGGAGTCTCGCCATAGCCAAATATTTTTAACAACATCCAGACCGGCCAGCTCTACTATCCAAGAAGCGGCCAGTGTGCCAGAAAAGAAGAGACGCTTCACTTCTCAGCGCTGTTCTCCCCTCTGTTACCATGGGCAACGTGAGATTGCTGCCAAGTAAGACGTTCAAACTGGCCGCTCTCTGCAGGCTCTGTGGTGCCATCGACCATCCTGTGTCGAATTGTCTGCTGGAGCAGTGGCATACCAGAGAGGGAGAGGAAGAAGCTGGAAAAGATCATCAGGAAGTCCAGCTCTGTCCTGGGCTTTCTCTTGGACTCAGTGAGGGGGGTGGGTGACAGGTGAGTCCTGGCTAAAATGTCCTCTATGCTGGACAATGAGTCCCACCCCCTGCACGGTGGCCTGGCGGAGCTGAGGTTCAGCTTCAGTGACAGACTGATTCACCCCCCATGTGTGAGGATACAGAAGGTCTTTCCTTCCTGCTGCTGTTAGGCTCCATGGTGAGCACTCCTAACATGTACAATATTACCAGTCTGTGCAATATATCTATCATCTATCTCTGTCATTTCTGCATGCTGTTGCAAACTGCAGTTTGCCCATTGTGGGACAAATAAAGGTTTTGTTATTTTTATTGTATTCATTTTATTAACTTGGCCATCTTCCCTCTTCTGTTAGAGCAGCTTTAGCGAGAAGACAGGATTGCTGGAGGTCAAAATCAGAAACAAAACAAATATTATCTTATCACGATCGGCTTTGTGGTCGAATCTAGAGTAACAGGAGTTATGCTTAGGGATGTCCTATAATATC
This sequence comes from Planiliza haematocheilus, assembly GCA_005024645.1. Taxonomy (NCBI): domain Eukaryota; kingdom Metazoa; phylum Chordata; class Actinopteri; order Mugiliformes; family Mugilidae; genus Planiliza; species Planiliza haematocheilus. The sequence goes on from SRSE01001219.1 coordinate 927,925, forward strand.
AGCCCTCCGATATCAGCCGATATTGAGTTAAAAATGTAATATCGGTAATTATCGGTATTGGGTTTTTATAACCGATGTTTGTTCTGTAGCTTCAGCATTTCTGAGTCTGCATGAATGCAGCATGGGCTGTAACAGGCGTGTGCTTGATGACGCATAACAACAACAACACGCTAGTCTCGTAGGTTGCTAACCGTGGCTAACAAGCTAGCTCGCCCGGTGTATGAGATGTCCGTGGTTTGGAAGTATTTCCAAGTGTCACCTACTAACAGTAAATTTGCAAAGGTGGTTATGAGAGGAGGAAACAAGGCGTCTTCCTTTAATACATCAAATCTGATCACCCACCTCAAGAAGAATCATGCAGAGTTATACGCTACATTTGTCTTCCTTGTTTTGATATTGTCTGTAGTTTGTTTGACGCAAAACTTTCTCTCTTAAAACACAAAAAATAAATAAATGGCACTTTTTTCAGTAACTTATTTTGCACAGACAGTGTTGACATTTGAAAAGCCATGTTGTATTTATGTTTGCATCCAGTGGGACATCTCAGTAAAATTAGGCATAATGTGTTAATTCCATAATAGGTGATATGTTATGTTGTTACCTAACAATTTTGGTGTAAAAAGACTGAATATATCGGTATCGGGTGATATCAGTATCAGAAATTAAGAGTTGGACAATATCGGAATATCGAATATCGGCAGAAAGCCAATATCGAGCATCCCTAGTTATGCTTGTTATTAAATTACACAAAATGTATTTATTATTATTATTATTAGTAGTATTATTATTAGTATTATTAATTTTTTGGTTGTTTGTTAACATACCTGATAATTGTGAGCTACTTCTCTTTGGGTGAAACCTCAGTTAGCTAGCGTTCCTTTTTCGGGGAACCCTATATTTCTATAAAGCCCATTGTCCTGTCAAAACTCTCCCTCTTGTGTTTGTGCTCTGTGAGAGAGGTGAGCAGTTTCCTTCTTTCCATTTGTTTTAATCCTTACTGGGCCTCCAGGAACTGTTCCATTGTGTTCTTGATGCTTGCCACCAGTTACTGATCTGATCATTACCTCCCCCCTGACTCTACGACAAACCAGTCTGAGAACCAGACTGAAGAGCTGCTGGCTTTGATTTCAATGTTCATTTACATCCTCTGCCTCCATCAGACGGAAGAAAGCTGCTGTCCTACTAACTGATGACCATCACATGTTGACTCTGTTACTGCATATCAGTCCTGAAGCAGCACACATGTTGGAAAGCAAACATCTCCATCTACTGGTCACATGGAGACACTGCAGGGATGGTGTCAGGTCAGACTGTTGGACACATTAGTTGATTGAAAACACTCAAGTGAGGCCTCATTGTTCACAAAGACTGAAGCAGTAAAGTGACCTTAGAGAAAAGATCAAGAGAAGATCTGAGTCCAGCTCTAATCATGTTCAAACTATGCTCAGACATACATTTGATAGATTATTCCATCATGGACTTTTCATGTTTAGCTCCTTTCATTCCTTCATTAGTTGAAGAGTTTTCTAGGAGACATAAAGGCTCTGTGGTGTTTGGAGTCTGATTTGTTTGAACGTAGATTTACTTCAAGTTCTTTATCTGTGACTGAGTTTGAACCAATAGAAGAAAGAAGCCAGTCAGAGGAAGAGGGCGGGCTTTACTTGGTGTCACTGAGAAAAGATGAAAAAAGGTCAGACGAGAGAGAAGGACAATGAAGGAAACGTCTCTACAGCGTCTGCTCTGTAAGTCCACAATCTTTGACTGTTGATAAGTGATGAAGGAGACATGAAAACTAGTCAGGATCAAGTCAGCATGAGGACGAGCTGCAGGTCTAAAGAGGAACTGGAATCATTGAAAGAGGAAAGTGGTCAGAAAGGAACAGGTCAGCTTCAGTCAGTGATTCTATCAGTGGAACTGTCAAGTCAACACACACCTGTCTTTATGCTCTGAGCTCCAAGTGGTGTGTTTGTTGAATATTCCTGCAGCACAGTCACTGTTCATAGTCAGGAGAACCATGAGGAAGCTTCAACTTCTGCTTTTAGATTCAAACTAGAGCGTTAAACTTCAAGACACAACATGAGAACAGAGTCAGTTCACTTCCATCAGAGTTCCAGCTGCAGTACTCTACTGATCATTATTCTATAGCACTGAGCATAGAACAGCACTGCTGCTGTTAGCGTTCCTCTTCATCTGTACCTTAGCCTACGTACTCTACTGTAGTGGATGTCATCACTAATACGTTCCACTGTCTTCTGGCTCTTTGGACCATCTGCATATGTTGAACTTTATTTAGACTCAGTTCTGTCATGTTCTGTCCTGCTAGAGTGTAGATTTCTATTTCTGTAGCACCACGGTCCTGGTTTTATTGCAACTCAATCAACATTTAACAGATGAAGACTTTCAGAATCCCAGCAGTTGACATAAAGTCTGTCTGGAGTTAGTGTTGAATGATTCTTTAACATCACTGAGTCCTCAGCAGTGGATCCAGCAGAGATCTTAGAGGAACCAGAGATGAATGAAACTCTTCTTGATGATTTAGTTGAACTCAAACTAACCTGAGTGTCATTTCTCTTTAGTTCTGAGCTCTCTGCTGTTCAGCACAACAAACCAAGGTTAGTCAACGTCTTCATTCACTTTAAACCTGTTCAATCCTCATCATTATTACTCAGTAGAGTCAAAGCTTTCAGTCAAAGACATTCAATCAATCATATTGTTTCATCTGAACCCTCCCAGCTCGTCTGACTGTGAGTCCCAGCAGCTCTCAGGTCTTTAAGGGAGACTCTGTGTCTCTGAGCTGTGAGGAGGACGACAGCTCTGCTGGATGGACTCTGAGGAGAAAAACCACCAAAGAACAGAGGACTCAGTGTGAGGACTGGGGAGAAGCAGCTGGTTCTTCCTGTATCATCAGCAGTATCTACCCATGGGACAGTGGAGTTTACTGGTGTGAGTCCAGAGAGGGAGCAACCAGTAACAGCATCAACCTCACTGTCTCTGGTAAGCCCTGTTGACTATAAGAGGTCTTTAATGGACTCAGGACTCACTGTGTTCATGTAAGGTCTGAACAGGCCCTAGATCCTGGACATGAGGATGTACTGAGTAATTATTAGAAAAGAAAAATCAGGCTATCATTGAGTTTAGTTTCTATATGAATAGCTTTGTATTTTACATGAATATATCAACATGTGTATTATTTGAATACCTTAGTACTGAATGCACAATAGCAAGGTATGTTTGCTCTGTGTGGGCCTGTCTCCCAGAGCAGAGGGGCGGGGCTACAGGACAGGTGTAGTGGTCAAAACGGTTCTGTTTAACACAGTCACTGAGAAATTAACAGTGATTCTATCAAGTCATGAAAGAAGCATATCATCTTGAGTAAATGGACATCTGATGTCCCCTTTAAAGCTTTCAGTAAGTTAGTGTTGTGCTTTTCAGAGAGAGGTAGGACCCAAATGCTGCACACTATACGATGAGGCTGGAGTGGACAAAAACTGAATTTAATGAAACCAAAGGAAAAACGAAGTACTGCTGAGACGGCAGGAGAACCAAACAATAATAATAATAAAAAAAAATCTAAACGTAACATCACAAGAATAGAGACAGAAAACACTAGGAACACAGAGAATCAGTAGAAAACAGTATGACACGACAGAGGACAAAGGGAAAAGTAGGACTATATATACACACAGACAAGAGCAGAGGAGACAATCACAAAGGCAGGAAGAGACCCAAGACAGGAAACCAAGAACGTAACAAAATAAAACAGGAAACTGAAAAACATGAACATGACAGAGATGAATAGATAGTTTCATGTTTTTGTTAGTTTTGACAACAATGCATCATATTGTTTCATCTGAACCCTCCCAGCTCGTCTGACTGTGAGTCCCAGCAGCTCTCAGGTCTTTAAAGGACAATCTGTGTCTCTGAGCTGTGAGGAGGGCGACAGCTCTGCTGGATGGACTCTGAGGAGAAACACCACCAAAGAACAGAGGACTCAGTGTGAGGAGTGGGGAAAACCAGCTGGTTCTTCCTGTACCATCAGTGGTGCTTCCACTAGGGACAGTGGAGTTTACTGGTGTGAGTCCAGAGAGGGAGCAACCAGTAACAGCATCAACCTCACTGTCTCTGGTAAGCTCAGACTGTGGAGTTAGTATTGATGAAGCTGTGTGGAAATGGATGAAATGCTGTAGTTTGTCTCTGTGTTGAGGTGGACCAGTGATCCTGCAGAGTCCTGTCCTCCCTGTGATGGAGGGAGATGACGTCACTCTGCTCTGTAAAACAAAGACCACTCCCTCCATCCTCTCAGCTGCTTTCTATAAAGATGGCTCCTTGATCAGGACTGAGTCTACAGGTCACATGACCATCCACCATGTTACCAGGTCTGATGAAGGCCTCTACAAGTGTAACATCAGGGGTCATGGAGAGTCTCCATCCAGCTGGATCACTGTCACAGGTGAGGAGGTCAGAGATGATTCTTCAGCAGCTTTCAACATTCACAATGAGACAATCAGTTCATTATTAGCTTTGCTTCATTCTAGAGAGAAACACCACCACACCTCCTCCTGGTTCTACATCTACACCTCCTCCTGGTTCCTCTCCTCTCCTCCCTGTGTTCTTGTCTCTTTCTTCTCTTTGTTCTCTGGTTCTTCTGGTTCTTCTGGTTCTCCTGGTGAGACGATGTGTTCGTAGGAAACCTGAAGGTGAGACACAGACTTCCATGTTCATTTTTATCTTTCATCAAATGTTCATTTAGATTCATTTCCATTAAATTCTATTGTTGTTCATTTTGTTTCATTTCAGCTGTTGGAGGAAACGTCCCAGAAGACATCACGTACAGTGACGTCAAAATATCACGGAACAAGAAACAGCCAATCAGACGGAGCAGAGGTAGAGTTGTTATTATTCTGTTCAATTCAATTCAATTCAGTTTTATTTATATATCGTCAACAACAATACAGTAAACAGCAGTAAACATTCTATATAGTAATATCACAGAATTGCATGACTAGTAGTAGATGGGAATTTAGAGGGCAAGAGCTCTGTGCCAGAGAAAAGAAAGTGGAAGTTCTTTTGTCTTGTGAGGATCTGAAGTAACAAAGCACTCACTGGCAGCAACACACCTGCTTTTTATTTATTATTTTGAACTATCCAGTTATAAAAATATTTTTTAGCCTGAAACGTGTCTTCAAATTCAGTTTCATCTCAATGAATTCCCATTTAAACCTGGATTATTGTAGGATCAAATGTGGTTACAAGCAATTATTACAATTAGAATGATTAATCTCTTAATAATTACAGGACACCACTGTAGTTACATCAGTACTTCTCAAATAGTGGGGCGCGCCTGAAGCGTTAGGGGGGCATGAGAGGCAGTGGGGACTTTCGATATTAGAGTCTTTTATTCGTGCTTGAACAGTAAACAAGCCTCCAGTCGCTACGCTGGATACTTACCTATTGTTGAGGGGGGGGGGGGGGGGGGGGGGGACTGTTTTGTCCCTGTCCTCTTTCACTATGAATGGTGGGACAAAACAGGGATAAAACTCTACAAGTCCAGCTGCCTTTTTTAAAACATTTGTTTTTGTCACATGATATCCCAGTGAATCAATGGCACTTTTTTTTCTGTTTTGAGAATCACACAGGCTGAACAGTCCCGTTTAAAAGTTACAAACTGAGTTAATAAACTGACCTTGGAAATAGTTTCAAGTTGTTGCAGATGTTATCTCAGCTCATTTTATTCATCTGTTTTGATAATCAGTTGATTTTATGCAGAATGTTGGTGCCAGCAACTCATACAGATAAATAAATAAATATTATCACATTCTCAATAGTATTTAAATAAAAAAAAGGGGTGTCATGACAGAAAATAATTGAGAACCACTGTAGTTACAGGGACCGATAGGAAAATATTAATTTGAAAATCCGGTTAATAGTTAAATTAGAATCAAAATTACAGATCAATGGTAAAATTGAAGGATTTATAGTTCTAAAAGAAGAACTTTATTGTCACTGCACCGTAACAAAGCGCAGTTCGTTACTTGTGAATGCACATGAATAATGATTTTACAACAACTTGAGCTACTGAAATAATTGCACATTGCACTTTACTCATGATAGCACTTTATTTACATTTTGCACATTGCTTATTTGCAAATTTTTAGAGATATTTAAATAGATGTAGTTAATTAAATATTTAATGAGCTTTTAAGGAACCTCGTGACCACGGCTGATTGCATGCCGTCGGGCAGGGAGCAGAAAGAAAAAGATATAAGACAAAACCAGGAGAAGCACCTGTTAACTGCTTTGTTGTTTGTGTAACTGCATCCAATTAATGTTAACATTGTTGTAGTCCAGACAGCGTGCAGTTTGTCAGTTGCTGATGTTTGTATGCTAAAGTTTGCCAACCAGGCTGCATGCTGTTACAAGTAAAGACGATTATGGACCAGCTAACGTTAGTTGTCAACATTAACCAGTTTCACAAATCTTATCAGTGACTTTGCAACAAAAAGACCTGTCAATGGGCATTTACTGGGATGTAAATTATATCTTACATCTTGTGTCTCGTACATATCTTACTCCTCGTACATCTCTTTAGCAAGGCTAAAGGCTAAAGGCTCTTATTCTGCAAGCTGAAGAACAATTTTATTGAACAATTAGATTGATTTGATTCTCTGTGTACAGTTGTTGGCTCCTGTTCAAGAATAAATGTTTTTAAATCAAAATGTGTCATGGATTAAAACATTAGTAGCCTGATGTTTATAGGTGTTTGAGATCAAGTAGGCCAAATGCATCAATTCAGGTGGTGAATGAAAGAACCAGTCATCAGTATAATCTGATCTGATTTTACCGTAATACACTACTTATGCTTGTTTATTCATAATTTTTTTATTATTATTATTTATTTATTTTTGCTTGTGCACTTCATGCATTGGCATGGATAGGGGCCCACTGACATTAAGAGTGTACTGGGCCCAGAATTTGGTGCTACACCCTTGGACCTGTCTACTGGTGGTTACATTGTCTGTGTATGCTGGCACAGAGGAAACTTAGCCTTCTCAGTCCAACACCACACTGTCTTGTATTGTGAGTTTGATCTGCAGATGAAGAACCTAGAAGCTGGTGTTAAGAACAGGGATTGATGGTCTGAATGTCCAATGTGTGGGGAGGGTCAGGCTTGCTGGTGTAGACTTGGTCAAGTGTTCTGCCTTTCCTTGGATTGATGTCTACATTTTTATAAACTCTGAGAAGTACCGTCTTCAGACTGGCGTGATTGAAGTGACCAGCTACAATAAAGAAGACCTCAGGGTGTTTGTCTTGTTGTCTCCTGATGCTAATATGTAGCCTGTAATATTAGCCTGTTAACAGTGACAAACACAGCGGTGGTGTCCCTGTTCAGATGGAAAGGCCTGCACAGTGAAATTTCTAGGTCTGGACAACAGTGTCTGTACATCAGCTGCTATTAACATAGGGACACACCCCCTCCTCTTTTCCTACTGGAGTCTGATGCACAGTCTGACCTGCTGAGTCAGGGATGTTTTCATGCAGACAGGTCTCTGTTATCACTCATATGCAGCTGTCCATCTGGCGGTTGACAACCTAACCAGGGAGTGGGTGTTGGTGGGAAAAACACTGTGGATTTTGAGGAGCCGTAGCCAGCTTGGCTCAGATGGCAGATTTTCGATTCTCTTTGTCAGCATATTATACTGGGAATGAATCAAACCCTTCCTCTTCTGTCGGGCCATTTTCATTTTGTTATGAGTTCGTCTCTAGAGTAAACTGTTCTCATCATACAGCTGCTGACTCACTGCTCATCAGCCACTGAGACTACTGGCGTCTCCATGACCTACACAGTAGAGAAAAGTTCACTAAAAACAATAATCTTTAATGTCTTAATAATCTTCTAACACTGGAGGTCATCATAGGTTTGGACAGGTAAAAAGAAAACAGTTTATGATGTACAGAGTTCTGTTTGACCTGGTTATGAATTAGAGTCAATTAATAAGACTTTATAGACTCATTAGAACCTCATATGACGCAATGATAGAAATAGTTGTCATGGAAACATCATGGACTGTGAACAGCTTTCATTCATTAATATATAAACATTTCATGTACCTGACCAAATAAAGCTTCTGACTGGTTTAAATGAAGATCAACCAGAGTCCAGCTGCTGTAGATGGACTTTAATGCAGGTCAGTTTGTGTTGGACTCAGTGTCACATTGTGATGAACTGATGTGTAGTTAGTGTTTGACTCTGAGCTCTGGTCCACACTCAGTAGTTGTTAGTAGGATCCATTCATCACTGGTTTGTTGTGAGGATGGAATCAGACTTTGTGAAACCATGAGAGAATAAAGAGACACACTGATGAGAACAGAGATCCTCTGCTGGGAGTTTTCAGCCTCTCAAACTGTCTCTGGATCCAGTTATTAATGTAGAACTTTAGAACTCTGCATGTAAAACCACAGCAGCAACTTCCTCCTGCTGACTGCACTGACCTGTATCTGATCAGATGGTGTGATACTTCTCAGTATAGTGTGGTCTCCTTTGGCTGCTCTCAGTGTGTACATTGTGTGAGTTTTGTGTCTTGTTGTGAGATGTGTCAGCTTTTACAAATAGCAGCAAACTGTTTGTGGTCGTCCACGTCTCTGTTTCTCAAACATTTCCATCAGAGGTGTTAAGAAGAGAAACAAACTGTGAAAAGCTGCTGCTGTAAATATGCTGACAGTAATGATGCAGCTTAATAAAGAAAGAGGAACAAATGAACACAGTCAGAGTTTAGAAGAATCTGTTGGTGATTAGACTCTGATGATGAGAATCAACTTCTCAGAGCAATGTCCCAAATGGAGGAAGGAGTCTAGACGTCAGTGGTGGAGCAGAGTTAATAGATCTCTGGAAAGATCTCAGATGAATCTGAAGGAAAGAGTTTGCTTCCTGAATCTTCCTGCTCTCTGTTTCTAGTCCCAGTAATATTGACCAATCATGTTTGAGCAGGCTTTGGTTCCATGCAGGTAAACAGATGATACCTGATGTGTTCACTGGTGGAAACTACAGCTGAGACTCTCTGGATATCCAGAAGGATGAGGTGGTGATGGAGAGGATTCAAACATATTTAATGAACAGAGAGACAGAAAGATCATTGGACAGTTTAGAGACGATGAGACAAAGAAGATAGAGAAGCAGGAACAGCACACATTCAATAAAGTCCCAGCACCAGGAACACATCATCCTGACTCAACACAGAAGGTTCATTCATGGAACTCTGTGTGTTTTATTTTCCAGACAGTGATCCAGCTGCAAAGAACGTCACGTATGGACAAATAGCCACCAGACCAAAAAGGACCAGAGGTACAGCTGATCTTTACTTTCTACTGTGGACACAGCTTCTAAGCTAAGCCAAGCTAAACTAAGCTAAGCTAAGCTAAACTAAGCTAAAATAATCTAATCTAAAATAAACTAAGCTAAACTAAACTAAGCTAGGCATGTCCTGATGTGAAATATAATGATCTGATCTTTACCACAGTGAAAGAGAACAAAAAAATATCACTTTTTGTGAAAATGATGATTCATTCATTTAAAGAGATCAAAGTGGAATGATGTCAGGATGTTCAAATCCATTTGAGTCTCATCTTGATATACTTGATACATCTCCTTATCATTAAATATACTGTATCTGTCTTGTTTAATCTTCTTTATAAATTATAATTTGAAACATAGGCCGTGGTGTGAGTGTGAGTGGTTGTCTGTCTCTCTGTGTTAACCCTGCAATAAACTGGAGACCTGTCCAGGGTGGATACCCCTCTACACCAATGACAGCTGGGATAGGCTTGAGTCTTCTAACCCAGTGGTGGTCATCACTGTGCTGACGTCGGCTTTTATTCACAATCTTTGCTTCAGGCAACACTTTTCATTGAAATATACCTAGATTATTTTGAATCCGCTGATGCCTGAATTGATGAGATAAGATAAGATATGTTTTATTAATCCCACGAATGGGAAATGTCCTTGTCGCAGTAGCATGGAGTTTGGCAAATATATGTACAGACAGCAATGACAACTTGACATGGTTCAGAATGAGAAAAAAGAGTTACCCAAATACACATTTTGAAAGAATATATACAAAAATAAGAATGTTCTGAAAAATATACAGAGAAAAGATGTGCAGAAATATAGAGGCATTCTGTATATACAGTTATGGTACAGTGGAATAAAAAAACTCTACAAATAAATAATTACTTAAACTATGAGATGGAGAACTAGTGATTTAGTGCAAAAAAGCAGTGTAATGAGCAGATTTATTTGTTCATGGATAAAAAACTATAGACTCAGGCTGGTGTTGTACTGCCTGATGGCAGCTGGAATGAAGGACCTGTGGTAGCGTTCCTTCCTGCAGCGTGGATGCAGCAGTCTACCACTGAAGGAGCTGCTGAGGTCTGAAACAGTCTGATGCAGTGGGTGAGAGGGGTTGTCCATGATTGATGTCAGCTTGGCTAACATCCTCCTCCATGGAGTCCAGAGAGCAGTCCAGGACAGAGCCGGCCCGTCTGACCAGCTTGTTCAGTCTCTCCCTGTCCCTCTCTGAGCTTCCACTGCTCCAGCAGACCACTGCATACAGGATGGCAGAAGACACCACAGAGTCATAAAAAGTCCTGAGCAGTGTCCTGCACACAAAGGACCTCAGTCGTCTAAGCAGGTGGAGACGACTTTGTCCCTTCTTGTACAGGGCGTTCGTGTTATGTGTCCAGTCCAGTTTATTGTTGAGGTGAACACCCAGGTACTTGAAATCCTCCACGACCTCGATGTCCAAGCCCTGGATGTTCACCGGTGCAGTCAGATGTGGTTTCCTGCTGAAGTCAATCACCACCTCCTTTGTCTTGCTGCCGTTAATGTGCAGGTGGTTCAGAGCACACCAGTCCACAAAATCAGCGATGACCTCCAGGTACTCCAGATCGTTTCCCTGAGATACACGCCCGACAATGGCTGTATCATCAGAGAACTTCTGGAGGTGGCAGCTGTCCGTGTTGTGTCTGAAATCCGATGTATACAGGGTGAAGAGGAAAGGAGAGAGCACAGTACCCTGTAGCGCCCCCGTGCTGCAGACTACCACATCAGACACACAGTCATGAAGCCTCACGTACTGCGGCCTGTTGGAGAGGTAGTCGATGGTCCATGCAGCCAGGCTACTATTGACTCCAGCCCGCTCCAGCTTCCCCCTGAGCAGTGATGGTTGAATGGTGTTGAAAGCACTAGAGAAGTCAAAGAACATGACTCTCACAGTGCTACCGGTGTCGTCTAGATGGGAAAAGCATCTGTGCAGCAGGTAGATGACAGTGTCTTCCACACCTATGCCTGGACGATAGGCGAACTGCAGCGGGTCCATGATGTCCTTCACCAGATGACGGAGGTGGCCCAGGATGATCCTCTCCATGGTCTTCACCAAATGAGAGGTCAAGACTACTGGCCTGAAGTGGTTCGGCTCACTGGGACGTGCAGTCGTGGGAACTGGAACCACGCAGGATGTTTTCCACAGGAGCGGAACTCTCTCCAGACTGATGCTCATGTTGAAGATGTGCAGAAAAATCCCACAGAGTTGATCTGCACAGTCCTTGAGGAGTCTGGATTTTTATATGATTTACAATCATATAAAATAAAACAATTATTTTAATTCTAATTCCAATTCTAATTATTAATAATTATTATCCTGAATTATTAGTTCTTCTTTCAGTCTGGTGCTAAATTAAGTGGAGATTGTTAATTTGTCTATAGTACATATGGATATAAGTTACGATGAAATTAGCAACAACACGTTATACTACGTATTCGGTAGCTTCCATTAACTTGATGTAATTCCCACTCCCACAAGCATCAGCTCTGAGAGCTGATGCTTGGTAGTGATACAGATGAGTTGACTCCCCAATATTGTTTTTCTTTCACTTGTTTGCCTCTGCTTGCGTGAGGGCCAATGACCAATCACATGTGAGCAATGGTGGACAGGAACGAAGTAAATTTACTTGAGTATTGTACTTAAGTACAGTTTTTGAGTGTCTGTACTTTACTTGAGTATTATTTTTGGGGGATACTTTTACTTTCACTCCACTACATTTGAAGGACAAATGCTGTACTTTTTACTCCACTACATTTCTGATGCTCTCGTTGTTCGCTACTTTTGAACTTACGTCAGCTGATTATTTTTTTATTTTATATTTTTTCAAACTTCGGAGAAAACAAACTGTTTCAACTGATTCGTTGCGTCATGCCATACAATCCATACAATGCAGGAAGAAACTGGAGAAACACCTGGAGAAACTCCAACCAATCACCCGTGGCCTTATCTCAAACCATGTTTGAGACTTTTGACTCAAAAACTGATTCGTTTCAGTTTAAATGTTTGTTGTGCTTAACGTGAACAAATTATATCACGTCCTACAAGAACTCATCTTCCAACGTGAAAAAGCACGTCGCGGTATGTAAAGTAGCAACTGAAGTTAGCTAGCTTAATGTTGGTTAAATTCCTGATGAACATTTTAAACGTAATTGTATGAGCTTTGAGAGAGAGATAGAGAGAGAGAGAGAGACGCTGTCTGAAAGAGAATGAGTGAGGCTGTGGTAGGGATTGGCGATACGGACTAAAAAATGTATCCTGATAATTTCTGCTATTTATCACGGTAACGATACAAATGACGATAAATAAACACTAATTCAGCCTAATCTTTTGGAATATAATACATTGGCAAGTTATATCTGAGTTGTTGTTTTTTTTACTGGACTCTTTGGATGAAGTCGACGCTGCTTCTGCATGCATTTTCTGGTTATCTTCATATTCTGGTTTGTGCTTGTGTTTGAGGTGGTGGAACAAATTAGTGCTGTTACTGTCCTTTTTATTCACTATTTGTTTGCAAACCTTACATGTTGTAATTTGCTGCTCCGCATCAGACTTTTTAACCCCTTCATGCCTAGTGTCGAATGACAATAAAATTACTTTCCTTTCCTGTATTTCCTGAGATACTTTTTGAATACTTTTAATTAAGATTTTTTTTAAAGCAAATGCTTTAGTACTTTACTTAAGTAAAATTTTGACTAAGCTACTTTTTTACTTGGATTGGAGTAATATTTGACAGGAGTGTCTTCACGTTTACTCAGATAGTGAAGGTGTGTACTCTGTCCACCTCTGCATGTGAGGACTTACGATCATGCCACTGTATGTAAGCAGAGAGTGGGACGGATCTGTGGCTGACTGAGTAAGACGGTAAACAGCAGTGAACAGGACAGCTATAGAGAGACGAGCTGATATATCTGATTTTTCATTTATTCATTCATTCATCGTTGGTACACGCTTATTACTGTTAAGGGTCATGGCGGTCTGCTGGAGCCTATCCCAGCTGTCCATCTGATTTTTATTAATGTGTTGTGAGGATGGAATCAGACTTTGTGAAACCATGAGAGAATAAAGAGACAGACTGATGAGAACAGAGATCCTCTGCTGGGAGTTTTCAGCCTCTCAAACTGTCTCTGGATCCAGTTATTAATGTAGAACTTTAGAACTCTGCATGTAAAACCACAGCAGCAACTTCCTCCTGCTGACTGCACTGACCTGTATCTGATCAGATGGTGTGATACTTCTCAGTATAGTGTGGACTCCTTTGGCTGCTCTCAGTGTGTACATTGTGTGAGTTTTGTGTCTTGTTGTGAGATGTGTCAGCTTCTACAAATAGCAGCAAACTGTTTGTGGTCGTCCACTTCTCTGTTTCTCAAACATTTCCACCAGAGGTGTTAAGAAGAGAAAAAACTGTGAAAGCTGCTGCTGTAAATATGCTGACAGTAATGATGCAGCTTAATAAAGAAAGAGGAACAAATGAACACAGTCAGAGTTTAGAGCTAAGAATCTGTTGGTGATTAGACTCTGATGATGAGAATCAACTTCTCAGAGCAATGTCCCAAATGGAGGAAGGAGTCTAGACGTCAGTGGTGGAGCAGAGTTAATAGATCTCTGGAAAGATCTCAGATGAATCTGAAGGAAAGAGTTTGCTTCCTGAATCTTCCTGCTCTCTGTTTCTAGTCCCAGTAATATTGACCAATCATGTTTGAGCAGGCTTTGGTTCCATGCAGGTAAACAGATGATACCTGATGTGTTCATTGGTGGAAACTACAGCTGAGACTCTCTGGACATCCAGAAGGATGAGGTGGTGATGGAGAGGATTCAAACATATTTAATGAACAGAGAGACAGAAAGATCATTGGACAGTTTAGAGACGATGAGACAAAGAAGATAGAGAAGCAGGAACAGCACACATTCAATAAAGTCCCAGCACCAGGAACACATCATCCTGACTCAACGCAGAAGGTTCATTCATGGAACTCTGTGTGTTTTATTTTCCAGACAGTGATCCAGCTGCAAAGAACATCACGTATGGACAAGGAACCACCAGACCAAAAAGGACCAGAGGTACAGCTGCTCTTTACTTTCACTGTAGACACAGCTTCTAAGCTAAGATAAGCTAAGCATGTCCTGATGTGAAATATAATGATCTGATCTTTACCACAGTGAAAGAGAACAATCATCCCTTTTTGTGAAAGTGATGATTCATTCATTTAAAGAGATCAAAGTGGAATGATGTCAGGATGTTCAAATCCATTTGAGTCTCATCTTGACGTGATGTCTAATGATACAACTCTGTTATCTCCTTATCATTAAATATACTGTATCTGTCTTGTTTAATCTTATTTATAAATTATAATTTGAAACATAGGCTGTAGTGTGTGTGTGAGTGGTTGTCTGTCTCTCTGTGTTAGCCTTGAAATATATGACATTTTTATTTAACTGGTCATTACAGAAACATCTGTTTTTTACCACCTGGACCTGATTTCCAGCATCAAATGTCATAGTTCACTCACCAATATCACTTTTGTTTAATTTAACGCAGCCTCTAAATAGCTGAACTAAGGCCAAAACAACAGACAAAAAACCCAGCTAACTGGTTCTCAACTACGACCAAAATGCAAATAAAAACAAACAAAAAGACATTTTCTAAGCCTAACTACCTAACTTAACAAAAACAGGAGAAAACTAAAAGAAAAGTACCCTCACAGGAATAAGACATCTGTGAGGGACGCACTCACAAAACCACACAAAGGATTCGAGGTATGAGCATAAAATAACCACACAGCCACAACTCTCACGGGATGGAAATCATGATCTCCCAGGTGGCCGACATGCAGACCATTTACAGTTTTTCTCAATTGCTAAAACACAATTTCTGAAATCTTGCTCCATTTTCTCAAAACCTTAAACACAAAACCTCAGCTTCAAGCACGATTTACAAAACCTCTGACTCCTCTTGCAAAATCAAACTTTCGCCTCAACACAGTTTTACCTGTACTCAAAATCAAACACTTCTCTCAAATAAACAAATTGCTCAAAATGACATACACTATCAAGCAGTCAGTAAACAATACACCAAAAAATAAAATTGTTCAAAACACATAGTTCTCAGGGAGAAGTACATTTTTAATTTCAAAACAAATTTCATGTTTCTATCGTTATATAAAAAGCCCAAAACTGATCAGAAATTACTGTTTTGCTCTTTGCATTTTTTTTTGTTCTTCCTCCTTCTTGTACCCTTATTTTTACAGTGCTGTACCCTGCATCTCAAAAACTTTATCTCTGTGATACTGTAATTCTTCCGATGAAATGAACCTGTAACCAGTCAAACTCTATTGAGCAGTCAGTACTGAAAACAAATGGAAAGCACAATGTTCAGGGCCATACAATTTGTTTATTGTACCATATACAGCCTACAATGCACTGTGCGACAGTATACAATGAAAGTGACAAAAATCAAATGACTAAACATGTGATCAATGGGCTTCATCTTGTCTTTGGGCTGGGTCAGGCCAGAGCACTTCATCGACATCACACGCAATATTTTCCCTCCTGAGGCAACGGGGAAAAAAGGCTCTGGTGTGCCGCATCCAGCCCTGACATGATTCCTCACCTACAGTGGTATGAAAAAGTTTGGGCCCCCCTTAGGAAAATCATGGCATCAGTTTGTCACTTGCTGAGCTTTTGAAGCAGCAACTTTATTTTAATAAATGTTATACCTTATGGAAACAGAAACATCTCAGTAGTGAAATCATTTTCATTGGTCCAACAGAAACATTTTTATGTATATTTAAACAAAAATAGGCATGTGCATAAATTTGGTTACCCCAAAGAAATAATGCCATTAATATTTAATAGAACCTCCTTTTGCTGCAAGAACAGGTTGTAGACGCCTCCTATAGCCACTGACAAGTCCCTGAAGTCTGGCAGGTGGTACTTTGGCCCATTCCTCCAAACAAAACGCCTCCAGTTCAGTCAGGTTTCTTGGCTTCCGTGCGTAAACATCCTGCTTCAAATCAATCCATACATTTTCAATGATGTTAAGGTCTGGGGACTGGGATGGCCATTCCAGAAGATTGTACTTGTGCTTCTGCATGAATTCCTTGGTGGATTTTGAACAGTGCTTGGGATCACTGTCCTGCTGAAAAATCCAACCCCGGCGTAGCTTCAACTTTGTGACAGATTCTTGAACATTCTTGTCAAGACTCTGCTGATACTGAGAGGAATTCATGTGGCCCTCAACTTTAACAAGGTTTCCAGTCCCTGTGCTAGCCACACAGCCCCATAGCATGATGGACCCTCCACCATATTTCACAGTAGGCAATAAGTTCTTCTCATGGAATTCAGTGTGTTTTTTTCTCCATGCATACCTCCTCTTGTTCTGACCTCATGCGACTCTTCTTGTGACGAACACTCAGGAAAGGCTTTTTGAGCATCAGCCTTCCAAAGAGCTTTTCCTGGTGCAAAGTGCGCTGGATTGTGGAACGATGAACAACTACACCATCAGTAGCCAGATGTTCTTGTAGTTCTCTGGAGGTGGTCTGTGGCTTGTCTCTGACCATTCTAACCATCCTTCGTCTGTGTCTTTCCAGTATTTTTTTTGGCCTACCACATCTTTCCTTCACAATGACTGTTCTTCTGGCCTTCCATTTCTGCACCACATCTCTGACTGTGGAAATAGACATCCCAAACCTTCTTGATAATTTCTTGTACCCTTCTCCTAATTCATGATAATGAATTATCTTAGTTTCTTGGTCAGTGGAGAGTTGTTTCGATGCCTCCATGTTGCTAGGACAAGCACAGCCAGCATTGCCTCTGTTAAATAGCCTTTTTCATGATTGGTTTTACCTGTCTTTGTGATTGAAGGTCTCACAAGCTAATCAAAGCAGTTTTGGGCAGCAACATGTCAGCTACAAATCCCTACAAGTCTTGAAATCAATGTGATTAAAAGGGTGCCCAAACTTTTGCACATACCATTTTTTACTTGACAGTGTCTACATAAGAGTGACATGATACTGTCATAACTGTGGCATGACACTGTCATAATCTTTATAAACATGTCATAAACTTCTATGACCTCTGTCATTAAGTGTCATTCGGTTTTTGTTATGACAAGTTGACATTGCTTGGGCTGTCTCGATTATGACAATTTGACATTAATGAAAGTGACATTACCAGAAGTTGTCTTGGTCATGACAAGTTGACATTAAATGTGTTTGGGATGTCTTTGTAATGACAACTTGACATTAAGCAGGATGACATTACCAGAGGATGTCTTTGTCATGACAGCTTGACATAAACACAAAATCCACCGCTTTTTGTATTCACGACATGTTGACATAATGATTATTATAATCAGATGTGCAAGATCAGAGAACAATTCTACCGTGTGTATGTGACATATTTCACAAAACTGACTGTCATGACACCATTATGACAGTGTAATGAATACTTTCTTTGACCTAAAGTAAAGTGGTACCATTTTGATTTATAATTAATATATCATGAAGGATAATTGCTGTCATGACACCATTATGACAGTGTAACGAATACATTCTGTGACCTAAAGTAAAGTGGTACCATTTTGATTTGTAATTAATATATCATGAAGGATAATGGCTGTCATGACACCATTATGACAGTGTAACAAATACATTCTGTGACCTAAAGTTAAGTGGTACCATTTTGATTTGTAATTAATATATCATGAAGGATAATGGCTGTCATGACACCATTATGACAGTGTAACAAATACATTCTGTGACCAACTCAATTTTTATATCAAAGTTTTAGTGTTAATAAGTTGTCAAATTACTCCATTTAAGTTGATATCACTCCTTTCTTTTACTTTCCTTCTACCCAGAAAAGTCAATGCAAAATGTTACCTCAAATTTGAGTATAAGTAACTTATTTCATTTAAGTCAGAATAAATTAGACATGGCAATTCCAGTTATACTGTCAAAATGTATTTATTGTAACTAGGGATGCAAATTATCGAGTAATTCATTAATCGATAGTTGTTTCATCTTATCGATCGATGATCGATTAATTGATAAGCGGCAATTTTTCTGAGAAGCTGAATGTCCCTCTGAATAGGTTCTATCTACTGTATACGTAACATAAAATGCAATCTTCCTTACGATGCGCTGTCTCTTAGCAGCATAATAAAAATAAATAAAACATATTCTGAAAAGTAAATAAGGTGTCACATGTAGACTATTAGCAGCATTTATAATCCCCCTTAAAATTGCGAAATGTGACAATATCACAATAACATTAGTAGACTAGGACTGGACAGTCGTAACTCTAGTTAATTTAAATATAGGCTGCCTGATGACAGATGTGTCTGTCTTCGTAAAACAAAACAAAAACATCCCTAGTGCTCCTCATTGTATTGTGTTTTATTTTATTTTTATTCTATTCTTATTTCACCTATTTAAGCTGTACTTTACTAGAGAGAAAAGTTACTGGAGTCAAATTCCTTGTATGTGTACATACTTTGCCATTAAA
The DNA here is from genome assembly GCA_005024645.1 of Planiliza haematocheilus. Taxonomy (NCBI): domain Eukaryota; kingdom Metazoa; phylum Chordata; class Actinopteri; order Mugiliformes; family Mugilidae; genus Planiliza; species Planiliza haematocheilus. Next base: position 946,806 of record SRSE01001219.1, read on the forward strand.
GCTGATTCTGATTCTGATCCTAATCCTCATTGCATAGCTAGACCTATCTATTTTTGTTCAAGAATGTCATAATCAACATGGTCAGCTAAGTCATGTACGCAGCCTGTTAACAGTTAGGCCAGCTGCTGAAAATACACGCTCAGAAGTGACTGACGTCTGCTGACGTGCCTGTCCGTCAACGACATTTATCGGCAGCATGTCTGTAGTAACCATGTATGTTACATATACACTGGGTAATGCCCTCTGCTTCTGCGGAATCACATACCCTTCGTCCCAACGCTGTGGTGATTGTAGGCCACAGTTACTCATTGCGCGGCTCGTCATGCTATAACTGGCGGCTCGCATGGTAGCTTACAGTAACACACTGCCACTTGCCTTTAATTGCAATCCACTATTTACCGGCAATGCCAAAGGTGGCCATGTGGCATTGTTTACAAAACTTGACCGCAACACACGGTTGCAGGCTGGCGACGTAAGCTCCGCTAGCTAGCGTAAAACACAAAACAGACCGGTTTTTAATAAAGCGACAGAAACGAGCTCATTAAAGTAAATCTGGTCTTAAATGAAAATGTATTGGCCGTGTTATTTATTTTTTGTGGGATGTCCAATTTGTATGTTGTCGTAAAAGTGTCTCGCCTTTTGATTTTGCACTGCCAATGTGGCTCTTGTGAAAAAAATAGTGAGGATCACTGTTGTAGGCTAACCACTCGCTGTTTGTAGCATGGCTGAATGTGACATATTTAGGTGGTAATTTAACGAAATTGTGGAGTGGTTATATTTTAAAATACTTCCACATATTGTGCATTTGGCGTCATTGTCGTCATTGACCAAATTAAAGTGGCTCCATACTGCACTCCGTTTTGTCCTCTTCATCTTGTCAGCACCGCTTCTCGTTTGTCTGTTGTCGTCGTCAGAGCCCTGCTTCGCTTGTGTTCCCACGTGTGCGTCAAGTACGCCTGGCGTCAAGCGCGCCCCCACGAGGACGAGCGGGGAATTACGGGTTCAAAATGCAATTAATTGCAATTAATTAATTTTAATCGAGTAATTTCTTATTGACAATTAATCGATAATCTATTAATTGCTTGCATCCCTAATTGTAACCAACATCAATATCAATAACAATTTTTATCACAGCAATATCAGGTGAAGAATGCGGTAAACACTAAAGCCCTGCCAAATATATACACTTGAAGATCAGAAACCATCTGATCCAACATTCACTCAGTTCACCTTGTGAAAAATACCCGAGATTGTGAGTAGATCAGCCCCATTAGCAAGGCACAGGCTCTGGGTTGATCTACGTCTTCCAGGACTTCTGTTCCCTCAACCACAGTCCGTGCGCTGGCTGGATCTGACCGATGTGGCACCTCTGGTTACAATGATCTTCAACACTTCAGTGGTGAGATCTCCATCAACCTAGCATAAATAGGCCATAATCAATGTCAGAATTAAACACATAACAAATAAAAACAAGACTAACACAAAGTATAGTTTTTCGAAGGAAAACAACAAAACACTGAAACCCAGGACCATAACACTACTTTGCTCTTGCACACACAGAAATAGTAATATTTCTTCAATCATTTCGATTAAGGCACTAAGGCCCATTAACGGCTAACGGTTAGCACGTCTCTGTTAATTTATCATTATTAGCGTTAGCGGCTAGCAGCTAGCGGCTTACGGCTAACGCCTTTCCACAACATATTCCTCAGCTCAAACCTGTATCTGCAAACAGGGGGCTGAAGATTAATTCCCGCAGCAGTTCTGGGACCGCAAGTTTAGGCACCTTATAGCCGACTCAACGCACTTCATTAAACATTAAAAGTTAAGTTACTGTGAAGCTTTTAGCTAGCTAGCTAATACATTTAAAGCATGCTGCGGACATTTCAATTTTAGTGTTGTGTTACTCGACTGAGCGCTTATAGTTACTTGCTGTTGCACATAATATTAAGAAAATAAAAAATATATATATTTACTCACCAAGTAATGTTAATCCAACCTTGACCTTCACTCCGTGGTCTTTCCCTGGCTGTTGGTTGCTGGTGCAGTCTGACAGCATAAGACGACCGCTTCTTCTTCTTCTTCGGGGTTTTACGGCAGCCGGCATCCAAAAAGTTGCATTGCTGCCATCTACGGGACTAGCACCTTAGTGCACTGTATTTGGCTATATACAGTAATCCAGTATCTATTAAAAATGTGAAAAAACAACATTTTTCCCTCCCGCTTGACCCTACTTCTAATATATTATTCAATGTTACTTCTTTCAAACCAACTTCATGCAATTCTCTGATAAGATCTTGTCTTTGGAGGACGTAATTTCTACAATAAATCAAAACATGTTGTACCGTCTCAGGTTCCTGGCATGAACACAAACACATTCTGATGTTTTCCTAAAATAAATAAAGTGCTGTTCAGAAACGTGTTCAGAATTTTTTTTAAATAAAAATAAAGAAATTGAAATAAGTTATCAACTTAATAAAACAATGGACATGTAACAAATTGTGTATTTTTATGCTGAAAAAGCTCATGTTTTTAAGTCATTCTAACTAACCTCCTGAATCATTTTTTTTTTTTTTTTTTTAGAATAATCATTATGTCAACATGTCATGAATACAAAAAGAGGTGGGTTTTCTGTTTATGTCAAGCTGTGATGACAAAGACATCCTCTGGTAATGTCATCCTGTTAATGCCAAGTTATCTTAATAAGGACACTCCAAACAAATTTAATGTCAGGTTGTCATGACAAAGACATCCTCTGGTAATGTCATCCTGCTTTGTGTCAAGTTGTCATTACAAAGACGTCCCAAACATATTTAATGTCAACTTGTCATGACCAAGACAACTTCTGGTAATGTCACTTTGATTAATGTCAAATTGTCATAATCGAGACAGCCCAAGCAATGTCAACTTGTCATAACAAAAACCGAATGACACTTAATGACAGAGGTCATAGAAGTTTATGACATGTTTATAAAGTTTATGACACTTTTATGACAGTGTCATGTCATAGTTATGACAGTATCATGTCACTCTTATGTAGACACTGTCAAGTAAAGTGTTACCCATTTTAATTTATTATAATAAAACTTTGTAATGATACTGTAATGATACTGAATTTTGGTCTGGAAAACACTCAAATGTCTACATCTCTGTAGGAAATAAAATCTTGTTGCTGTGATCGTTTTTTAAGTTAGAGCAAATTATTATGAAATCTTAGAGGGGTGCCCAAACTTTTACATACCACTGTATATGTTATATATGGTCATTTGAAAAACAAATCATACTAATTGATTAACAGTTAATAAATTAATAAACTTGTTTATGTTTATATATATAAGTTCATTGGTACAGATTTCATTAAAGATTCAATTAACTGCACTTTATCAGAGAATGTGTTCATTCTGTTCAATAAAACATAGCACGACTGCGACCACCACAGGATTCGGGCCCGTGGTGGTCAAGGCCCAGAGGAGCCGTGGTGGGCGTCCCTTATTTTCATTTCTGAAAGGTGACAACCTAGGTACTATGAACTTATACAGCCATAGTGAAGTGGTGATGGGAGGGTCCACACTGGACTGTATTTATGAAGACACGTCTCCTGTGACATGTGGGGGTGTTGTCCTAAACCTGCAACAGTTCTTTCATTAGTGATTACTGCCAAATAAAGCAGCACATGACCAAGCAGCTATTTGTTTCAGCTCTTCCAGGTTGTGTCTTATGTCTTCATTTTCTTGGACAGTTCAAAACACAACTAAAGTGCAGAGAGTGTCTTCATGGAAGCATCAGGATTGTAAACCCTGTGATCTAACAACAGTGTTTGATTTGTCTGTGTTCAGAGGTTCCACCAAAGCCAGAGGCCGTCTACTCTTCAGTGAAGTAGTCCACCAGTCCACCCACTGATGTCCAGCTGCTGGACTCTGACTGGTCCCCTCAGCCTCTCAGACCACAGTACACCTGTTTGACAAAGATCTGGATGTGTTTCAAGTCTTTCTTCAAGTCTAGTCTTTTAACGGTAGTGTGAAATTCATCTGACTCTGGTCTGTTTGGAGAAGCTACTGATATTCTGCTTCAGAGGTTCATGTGTCATTTTCATCAATAGATAGAAAGATAATAGATAATAGATAAGACCTCTGACTGTCTGTGATCCTCTGATCCATCTATGATTTGATTAATGACTGGGAGGCTGTTTATTGCATTGATGTCACTGCTTTGTGTTTATTGCAGTTATTTCCTGTTTTATTTTGAAAGGTTACTAAACCTTTAAAACAATCTCATTTAGTTTCTTCCTAATAGTCCTGTTGATCCTGAGTATTCCAGCTGAGACAATGCTGTGCTGTCTTATTAACTAAAGGTTTATTTCTAATCTTTCTGTGCTGGCTAACCTCATTCATTGATCTTTGGATCACGTCCTGTTGAAGCAGCTGCTTTAATAATAACTGTCTCCATCATGTAGGACTGTGTAAAGCTAGTGTGCTGCTTACTGCTGTTAATGGAGAACCTCTAGGATCTGAGCTTGGTCCACTTTCATTCTCTCTTTATAGAAATGATTTAGTTAGTTGAGTTATTGAACACAGAACTTATACTCATTGTATTCTGGCTTGTGAAGCAAAAATAAACAAAACTACAGTGAATGTTAGTTCTTTATTGTCATTATTTCAGAGGCAGCTTCTTTGATTCAATGAAACTCTTCTCACATGGAATTAATGAATCAACTTAAAGTCTTCCCTCTTCCGTGTTAACTTTAATGGAGCTTGATCTCATAGACGTATTACATCATAGATATTCACAAGTGTCGCTGGTCTTTGACCAAAACATACAGTATCTCTTTTCTTAGTATTTTACAGATATAGGATATAAACAGATGAATGTGTAAAAGTGTTTTTCATAGACTACAACTCAGCATTCAATACAATCACCCTCAGTTATTGATTGAACACCTGAGCCTCAACTCCTCCCACTGCAACTGGGTCCTGGACTTGTTCAGGAGACCTCAGTTAGCCCAGGACCATCACACTGAACAGCGCCTCAGGGCTTAGACCACTGCTGTTCATTGTGCTGACTCACAGCTAGCACCACACTGTGCCAGTCCCATTGGAATGAGAAAGAAGCAGCACTGGATATAAGAAACAACAACAACGTGTAAAGACAAATGAGTCCATGAATCTGTTCTGTAGCAAATCAAATGTAAATCAAATTACTTCACCATCATAGAGTGACTGTCTAACTGAAGAGCTGCTGGCTTTTGATTTCACTGTTCATTTACATCCTCTGCCTCCATCAGACAGAAGAAAGCTGCTGCTCCAACTAACTGATGACCATCACATGTTGACTCTGTTACTGCATATCAGTCCTGAAGCAGCACACAGGGCTGATGCTGCTGCTGCTGCTGCTCCACCTGCTGCTGCTGCTGCTGCTGCTCCACCTCCATGATGTCATGTCTCTCAGTGGCAGCAGGTTGCTGGGTCCAACCTTGGACAGTCCTCAGGTCCTGCAGATGTAACCTCTGTGTCCCCTCAGAAGGCTGCTAATGTCTCTGAGACACTCTGATGGACATGATGTTGGAAAGCAAACATCTCCCTCTACTGGTCACATGGAGACACTGCAGGGATGGTGTCAGGTCAGACTGTTGGACACATTAGTTGATTGAAAACACTCAAGTGAGGCCTCATTGTTCACAAAGACTGAAGCAGTAAAGTGACCTTAGAGAAAAGATCAAGAGAAGATCTCAGTCCAGCTCAAATTATGCTCATACATGCTGGTTAGGTTCACTGCTGATTCTAAATTGGCCATAGGTACGAGTGTCTGTGTTGTTGCCTGTCACATTCACATTATCTGTCTCTGTCCAGGTTCTGTTCCAGTTCAAAATACTGGAACAGTAATACCTGGATGGTCAAATACATCCAGGTATTTGACCAAGTACAGTCCAAATACCTGGATGTGTTCCTGCCTCATCTGTTCTATCAGAAGGCTACTAGTGTGGAGCTGCAGTAATGTGATGTGTATTCATTGTTTGTGATCAGTGATGCAGCTGCAGTCTACTCAGGACAAATATTCATCAGACACAAGAAAGATAAGTCAAAGACCAGAGGTACAGCTCCACCTCCACCTCTCCACCATGGTTCACTACTACAGCTTTACTCTCAGCTATATGCTAATATCAAATGCTAACATGCTGATGATCTTCATCATGTTCACCTTCTTAGTAGCATGCTAACATTCTCTAGCATGAGGCTGATGAAATGTCATGACATTTGAAAGCTGAATCTCATACTACATTCCAGAAAGTTGGGATGTTGTATTTATGGAGTGTACTAGATGTGATGTCAAAGCTTTCTAGGGGAAAGAAGTATAAGATAAACAATAAACATGGCCGACTGCGATAAGATAATATTTGAAACTGACAATGTTTCAAACTGAGGTCTCCCAAATTCTTTTCCACCAGCAATAGGTGATATACTTCTCTCTGTGCTGAAGGCTAATGGTAGACATGCAACAAACCTCCTCTTTTTTGTCAGACTAGTTCGTTGTTGTTTTGTTACGTTAGGCTACACTTCATCTTCAACTTTATGCAGAGAAATGATAGGGACATGTTGTGTACTATTACTAGTAGGAGATCAGAAATTTCCGACCTCCCAGTCTGCGGACTGCAGCAATATTATTAGGACTGATCCCAAATCTGTTTCTGTTGTAACAATCCATCCAGTAGTTACTGCGCTTTCAGTCTGGAACTGATTTTAAAAACCATGAGAGAATAAAGAGACAGACTGATGAGAACAGAGATCCTCTGCTGGGAGTTTTCAGCCTCTCAAACTGTCTCTGGATCCAGTTATTAATGTAGAACTTTAGAACTCTGCATGTAAAACCACAGCAGCAACTTCCTCCTGCTGACTGCACTGAACTGTATCTGATCAGATGGTGTGATACTTCTCAGTATAGTGTGGTCTCCTTTGGCTGCTCTCAGTGTGTACATTGTGTGAGTTTTGTGTCTTGTTGTGAGATGTGTCAGCTTTTACAAATAGCAGCAAACTGTTAGTGGTCGTCCACTTCTCTGTTTCTCAAACGTTTCCATCAGAGGTGTTAAGAAGAGAAAAAACTGTGAAAAGCTGCTGCTGTAAATATGCTGACAGTAATGATGCAGCTTAATAAAGAAAGAGGAACAAATGAACACAGTCAGAGTTTAGAGCTAAGAATCTGTTGGTGATTAGACTCTGATGATGAGAATCAACTTCTCAGAGCAATGTCCCAAATGGAGGAAGGAGTCTAGACGTCAGTGGTGGAGCAGAGTTAATAGATCTCTGGAAAGATCTCAGATGAATCTGAAGGAAAGAGTCTGGTTCCTGTTTTTCATCAGGGGTGTTCAAAAAATAAATAAATATGAAAGTTATAGAGTTAGCAGATCTGCAGACCATATACTGTAGACTGTCTGGCCACAAAAATGTCCCTACCTGGATTTAATTAAGCAAACAGGTAGGAGCTTCCTGTTGGATAATTACTGCATGGGTGATTATCTTTCAGCTGACAACAAGTTATTTAACCCCAACTGATGCAATGAGCAGCTTCTCATTTCTTAAACAACGATATCTAAAGACACATCCTGTGATTGACTTATATGTTGAGGGACCGCACATGACCGTCTCCTGCTCTGTGACCAATGAGCTGACAGTGGGAATCTCTCTCATTTCAGTGGTCGAGGTACTGTTGTTTGTGAAGAAGATACCGGATGACAACAAAGCAAACAACTTTTACTTTTCTTATTGCACTTTTACAAGAGGAATATTCTGCTTTCTATTGTTTTAAGTGAAGCAGGATAGGTTTCTGTTCATTTGAATATTTTGTATTAAAAATAAATTGTTTTGCACGTGTTCATATCACTCAAAAATATGAATCTAATTCAATTCAGGTTTGAGTCAAATAGTTCAAAAATCATTTCACACACACACAAAAAAGCTAAATCTTCATCACGCTGGGAAGGGTGAACGCAACCGGGTTAGCTGGCCCTGTCAATGAGGTGTCCCATATTCATTTTTCAGGGAGCTGGCAACCCTTTGTGCATATGTTGTTCTGCATTAGAATATACTGACTCCTTTAGAATGTTATTGTAACTTTTTTTATTTGTTACCGTGATTTTTTTTATTCTCTGGCCCCTTAGTTTGCCTCAGTTTCATGAGCTAGCCTCAATTCCCAATTAATTGAATAGCCCTGGCCTAAGCCCTGGCCTTTAGTTGCTTTAGATCAGCAGTATGGACAACCCCACCATTTAGCACTCAAAGAAATGTGTGGATGCTACAGGCTATGGGGCAGAATGAGGGAGGAGCAGATCTAGCATGTTCCTCTCTTTTGGCCCTCATATTTTGACTGATATGCCAGTGTAGAAGCTATATATACAATCCACAAACAAGTTTTTTACAGTATCCTTCGCCAATGAGATCTCTCCAACTCAATCTTTACCCTCTTCATCCTCAAAGCCCAGCAATACCCGCAGTCATTCCTGGCATTACAGACATTGGCTCAACTGCTCTCCTCATCAGCTGACTCCCATAGGTCTTCAAAGCAAGCTCTTCACATACCTCCATTGACTGACATCAGAGACTGGACTGGGCTGGCTCGTCAGCATACCCTGTGAGGGAATCTCCTTCATCTTCTCTGACACTAAAGCAAAGTTATTCCAACTGTACTCACTGTTCACTTAACTAGAGTCAACTCTATGCAAAGAGCGTCACAGTCCAATCAACAATGCTCCGGTGGTAACTCCTGGCGTAGTGTGGTGGTCATCGCTGATGCCTCCCAGCCAGAAGTTTCTGGGTTCTTATCCAGGCTGGTTCCTTTCTGTGAGGAGTTTGCATGTTCTCTCTGTGTCTGTGTGGGTTCTCTCCAGGTTCTTCAGCTTCCTCCCACCATCCAAAGACATGCTGCTTAGATTCATTGGTGATTCTAAATTGGCCGTAGGTGTGAGTGTCTCTCTGTGATAGACTGGAGATCTACCCAAGTTGTTCCCTCAAACACACATTTGTCCATTAGGGTTATCTTTTGTCACTGAACATTACTTTGACATATTCATGTTTTAACTTGCATTCTGTATTGAATTTGTGTCAACCTGCTACAATATTGTCTCTTAAATTCATCTTTACTGCAAACTAACCAACTTTTCTCAAAATAGTCAGGAGAGAAGAAACCACACCGCTAACAGTCACAGGAAGTAGGAGGGATTTATGTGATGTGACTATGAACTGAACACAGTGTAGATATGATGAGAAGACACGATGGAGGAAGCATCTCTACTGCTGCTGCTCTGTAAGTTTTCTCTGTGTGTTCATATTTTGATAAAGAAACCTTTCGTGTTATTTTAGATTAAAACACAAATCTGCTGCTGTTCTGTCGTCAAATGAAATTTATGTTCCTGTCTGTGTGTGCTTCCAGTAAAGTTCATGCAAATGTTTTTTCTGATGTAATTTCTCACTGAATGAGAATATTACTTTTTGATTTAAAGAAGAAAAAAAACACTATTCTTTGACTTGATTAACATTCACTAAATGAATATTTTTAATGAAATGTTTCCCTGTAAAACTCTCAGAACATGTTGGGGACATTATTAGAGGTTACAAAAACTACTTTCTGTTCAAAATGTATACCTGTAATGTTTGTCTACAACTTTAAAACAACATAAAAGAGAGCAGCTGGAGACAGCAGCTTAATGTGAAACCTCAAACTAACCTGGGTGTCATTTCTCTTCAGTTCTAACATCTCTGCTGTGCAGCACAACAAACCAAGGTTAGTCAACTTATTCTCACAGCATGAAACTCACTGACTGTAGACAACTGCTTCACAGGAGTAGAATGATATGGCAGGTCTGCTGTTTATATTTTATAAGATTGTCTAATAATAATCTCTCATTAAAAAATGGCTTAAACCACTGATTATTAGAAAATGTAATACTGTGGTAAATCTTTCCCTCTTTCTCCCAGCTCGTCTGACTGTGAGTCCCAGCAGCTCTCAGGTCTTTAAAGGACAATCTGTGTCTCTGAGCTGTGAGGAGGACGACAGCTCTGCTGGATGGACTCTGAGGAGAAACACCACCACAGAACAGAGGACTCAGTGTGAAGACTGGGGGAAACCAGCTGGTTCTTCATGTACCATCAGTGGTGCTTCCACTAGGGACAGTGGAGTTTACTGGTGTGAGTCCAGAGAGGGAGCAACCAGTAACAGCATCAACCTCACTGTCTCTGGTAAGCTCAGACTGTGGAGTTAGTATTGATGAAGCTGTGTGGAAATGGATGAAATGCTGTAGTTTGTCTCTGTGTTGAGGTGGACCAGTGATCCTGCAGAGTCCTGTCCTCCCTGTGATGGAGGGAGATGACGTCACTCTGCTCTGTAAAACAAAGACCACTCCCTCCATCCTCTCAGCTGGTTTCTATAAAGATGGCTCCTTGATCAGGACTGAGTCTACAGGTAACATGACCATCCACCATGTTACCAGGTCTGATGAAGGACTCTACAAGTGTCACATCATCAGTCATGGAGAGTCTCCATCCAGCTGGATCACTGTCACAGGTGAGGAGCTTCACTTTGATTTCAACTCTTATTTCATCCACATGTTCACCTGACCAGGTGAGATTCTCTCTACAGAGAAACCTACAACAACAGCTCCACCCACCACTGCAGAGGCCACACCCCCTCCACCACCTCCTCCATCATCCTCCCTCCATCTTGTCCTCAGACTAGTCTGCCACCTGGTGGTGTTCTGTCCATACTTCATCTCCACTCTCCTCATGGTGTCTTTATGTCGACACAGAGCAACAGGTAACACTCTGAATCACTGACCTCACAAACTCTCACCAACAACCAGCGGATGATTGACAGCTGCTTGTCTGAACTCTTCTTGTACTGACTGTTGATAAATGATCTACTTTTCATCACTAAAGGAACTGACCTGCCCATCTCCATGGTTACAACCCCACCCATCCAGGCTGAGCAGGTATTGGATGATGAGGATGATGATGTCACTACACAGCATCACATGTACTGAACCAATGACAGTGTTTGTTTGTATGGGACTCTTCTCAATGTTCCTGCCTAAAGAATACGGGGGTATTCCAGAAAGCAAGTTTACTGGCTTATCTGGGTATGTAAACCCAGAGTTAGCGGTAAACCTGGGATTTTGGTTCCAGAAAGCTAAAAAATGATCAGACTATGTATGTAACTATAGTAACATAGGCTCTGAACTTAACCTGGTAGGGGGTAGGTTTTGTTCAGGTTATGTTCGGGTTTTTAATCTTTAAATTGGTCATTTTCGAACATGCAAGGCTACACAAATTAGATATAAGTGATTTAGGTCTATTGGGGAAAATTCATTGCATTCATTTTGCTCCTCGGAGGCTGAGGGCTCCGATGACGTGCCCCCAGGAATCCCTTCCATCATCGGACGCCCTCGATTGATACTGATCACCAGCTCCTCCACAGGGGTGAGGGGGGACACCGCTGGTCCAGAACCGGTCTTCCTCTCCTCTGCTTTCTTCCTATTGGCTTTGAAATGAATGTACCTTGTTGCAACATGGCAATTCAAGAATATAATACTTGATAAGAGATGTCTAGACGATGCTCCCAGATATATCTGACCAACCTGGACAATGTTTTTATATTTAGTTTTCTCTTGAGGGCGGTCGGGTTACATCTAATTAAAAATAATACAATATATGACAAGGTAGTCTATAGTATAAGAAAGTCTCATACAAAGCAGTTAATGTGTAGCATAATATCTACTGAATTATTGTGATTATGACATACATTAATGTGCTATATTAAACTTATGCATTTACACGGTCGGCAATTCTCTACCAAGCAAGGTCTCGTTTCGTGGCAGACGCTAAGTTTTGCTTTTTTTTTTACGTTATTATCGCTAGGGATGTCCGATATTATCGGAGGGCCGATATTATCGGCCGATATTGAGTTGAAAATGTAATATCGGAAAATATCGGTATCGGGTTTTCATAACCGATATTTGTTCTGTAGGCATCAGCATTTCCCAGTGTGCATGAACGCAGCATGGGACGTTAACAGGCGCGTGCTTGATGACGTATAACAACAACACGCTATTCTCTAGGTCGCTAACTGTGGCTAACAAGCTAGCTCGCCCGGGTATGAGATGTATGAGATAACAGTAAATTCGCGATTTGTAATGACTGCAAAGCAAAGGTGGTTATGAGAGGAGGAAACAAGGCGTCTTCCTTAAATACAGTGATCCTCACAATTTTTTTTCACAAGAGCCACATTGGCAGTGTAAAATCAAATTGGCGAGCCACTTTTACGACAACATACAAAATGGACATCCCACAAAAAATAACACGGCCAATACATTTTCATTTAAGACCAGATTTACTTTAATGAGCTCATTTCTGTCTCTCTTTTTTTTTTATTAAAAACCGGTCCATTTTGTGTTTTATGCTTGCTAGCGGAGTTTACATCGCCTGCCTGCAAACGTGCGTTGCGGTCAAGTTTTGTAAACAATGCCACATGGCCACCTTCATTCGAGCTTTCCGTGATTCAGCTGCATGAAATGTATTACAACTTGCCGGTAAATAGTCGAATGCAATTAAAGGCAAGTGGCAGTGTGATACTGTAAGCTACCATGCGAGCCACCAATTATAGCTTGACGAGCCGCATGTGACTCGCGAGCTGCGCAATGAGTAACTGTGGTTTTAATACATCAAATTTGTTCACCCACCTCAAGAAGAATCATGTGGAGTTATACGCTACATTTGTCTCCCTGGTTTTGTTATTGTCTGTAGTGTTTGAGGCATAATATTCTCTCTAAAAACACACAAAAAATAAATAAATGGCACTTTTTAGCACTTTTTTCGGTAACTTATTTTGTCACTTACAGTGTTTACATTTGAAAAGCCATGTTGCATTTATGTTTGCATCCAGTGGGACGTCGCAATAAAATTAGGCATAATGTGTTAATTCCATAATAAGTGATATGTTATGTTGTTACCTAACAATTTTGGTGTAAAATGACTGAATATATCGGTATCGGTTGATATCGGTATCGGAAATTAAGAGTTAGACAATATCGGAATATCGGATATCGGTAGAAAAGCCAATATCGAGCATCCCTAATTATCGCTCTTTCCTCCTCGTACGTCTCGAGCAGAACTTGCTGCTCCGCTTCAGAAAAATAGGCTGCTCTGCACTTTGCCATTTTTACTCATGGTTTCTCTCAATAGATGATGCCTTTATAACTTCGCCGTGAATGTGCACAACTCTAGGTTAACTAATTCGGGGTTGATTGAACTGATTGCTAACCGGTGTTTTGGAACTGACAGCTCGGGTTTAGTCGCCTCAGGTTCAGATGGTAACCCAGAGGTTAAGTTTTATCTCAGTGTTTGTTAAACCTCCTTTCTGGAATACCCCCTACATCATGTACCTGGGTATTGTTTACTGACACTGTGAGAAAGCCCAACAGGTGAAACGCCATCTACTGGTGAAAGGCAGTAACGCAGCCTGAACAAGTCAGGACATGCTCAGCCACACCGACAAGCAGCAGACTAGCTAGTGAGCAGACTGCGTGAGGCTGCATGGACTGTGTGTTTTCCATATCATGTGTGCGTTCTTGAGGACATGTAAGTGCTTTCTGCTTCTTAGTCATGGATATTTCGATTATTTATTTCAGTTTGTGTTAACAGGGAAGTATTCGTGTGAGTTTGAGTTCGCCTGTAGCCCAGTAGTTGTTAGCTCTGCCTCTTACTAGCACTGCAGCTAAGTTTGGATGCCTGTGATGGCTGAATTATGAATATTTTATTTGCTACCACCAATGTTGCAACTCAGTTTATTGTTGTGATTGTGACTAAGGGGGTATTCCAGAAAGCAGGTTACTGGCTTATCTGGATATGTTAACCCAGAGTTAGCGGTAAACCTGGAACTTCGGTTCCAGAAAGCTCAAAAATGATCAGGCGACGTATGTAACTATAGTAACATAGGCTCTGAACTTAACCTGGTAGGGGGTAGGTTTTGTTCAGGTTATGTTCGGGTTTTTAATCTTTAAATTGGTCATTTTCGCACTTGCAACGCTACACAAATTAGATATAAGTGATTTAGGTCTATTAGGGAAAATACATTGCATTCATTTTGCTCCTCGGAGGCTGAGGGCTTCGATGACGTGCCCCCAGGAATCCCCTCCTTCATCGGACGCCCTCGATTGATACTGATCACCAGCTCCTCCACAGGGGTGAGGGGGGACACCACTGGTCCAGAACCGGTCTTCCTCTCCTCTGCTCGGCAATTCAAGAATATAATACTTGATAAGTGATGTCTAAGACGATGCACCCATGCAACTTGGACAATGTTTTTATATTTAGTTTTCTCTTGAGGGCGGTCGGGTTACATCTAATTAAAAATAATACAATATATGACAAGGTAGTCTATAGTATAAGAAAGTCTCATACAAAGCAGTTAATATGTAGCATAATATCTACTGAATTATTGTGATTCTGACATACATTAATGTGATATATTAAACTTAAGCATTTACACGGTCGGCAATTCTCTACCAATCAAGGTCTCGTTCCTTGGCAGACGCTAAGTTTTGCTTTTTTTACGTTATTATCTCTCTTTCCTCCTCGTACGTCTCGAGCAGAACTTGCTGCTCCGCTTCAGAAAAATAGGCTGCTCTGCGCTTTGCCATTTTTACTCATGGTTTCTCTCAATAGATGATGCCTTTATAACTTCGCCGTGAATGTGCACAACTCTAGCTTAACCAACACGGGGTTGATTGAACTGATTGCTAACCGGTGTTTTGGAACCGACAGCTCGGGTTTAGTCGCCTCAGGTTCAGACGATAACACAGAGGTTAAGTTTTATCTCAGTGTTTGGTAAACCTCCTTTCTGGAATACCCCTTAAGCTTATTGTTAATGAGGAGTTTTAAAGTCTAATTATTTACTGTGGTTACCTTGATATGTAAGGCTCCGATGCTATTGAGCTTGCTTTGCCTCTGCTAATGTCATATGAGAAATTGTATAGTTTCCCCCACCACTTGCATTACATTTCTGTTGTTATATTATGCTTACATAGCAGTTTGTTTATTCTGATTTAACTGTTGAATAATCTTCTGAGAATATTTTCTAGTACATCTTATTGCTTTTCTTTATATTTTCAGACCACACACACACATAAACATATGTTGTACAAGTCCAGTAAACTTTATTAAAGAAGACAAAACAGATCTCTCTGTCCGAGTGCCTTGTTTCTCTAATTGGAATCATAGTCCATAATCCGCCGCCTCAACCAGCAATCCTTCTTTCTGAGTCTCGCCCTCAAACAGACACCATACTGGAAAATCCATCAAGATACAATAATAATAAACCAAACATCTCCTCTGTCAGTGTTTCTGTGATCATGTGTTTTCTTTCTATTCTCATATCAAAGTGTTAACTGGTAGCTGCTGCAGAAAGAGGAGGGAAGATATTTAAATATCTGTCAAACTATTTCTGGTCTAATTCTAGTCCAGAGGCTGCTGGGTGAGTCTGACCTGCTGGATGTGTGTTGGTGTCTAAACATTTAGGAAACAAGCTATGACATTCTTTTTAATTCAGTTCAGTTTAGCTCCAGTTTTATAGATAGTTACCTGTCAGTCCTAGGAAACAGTTTGTTCCTGGCTGTTACAGCCAAGCCTCCCAGCCTGAGTGAGAAATAAAGAGGGATTTTGAGTCACAGTGTGTGAAACACAGAGGTTATGATTCTAGTTGGTGTTGTTTCTTACAACTCGAGGCCTCAGATTTTTATTCCTTGCATCTCATTTAGTGCCAGTTGACATTTCGGCCAAGCAAACAATGTGGTCAACACCACTATGGGTTGAACACCATCTAGTGGCTGTAGGAGGCATAACATATTGGAGGAGTAAAGCCAGGCTTCAAGATCATGCTGTAGGCAGCTACACTACAACCTGCTTAATGTCACCCTCAATACAAGACACAACAGTGAAAAAAGACAAGAAGAAAATAAATGAATGACTGAATAAATGAATTCTAGTTCAGATGCCAGAATTTATCCATATAAATTGGGTTCTGCTCAAGGTTTCTTCCTGTTTAAAAGGGAGTTTATCCTGCCACTGTCCCCTTCAGGCTGCTGTGGGGGTTTCAGACCGGGTTTTTGTAAAGCATCTTGAGATGATTTGTATTGTTATTGACACTGTATAAATAAAATTGAATTGAATAAAATGTTCACGGAGCAGAATGGAAACATTCACAGAGAATCAAAATGTTTCTGCTTCATCACCAATCCAGCTCAAACTGACATCAGCATAGATTGCCCCCTGCTGACTTACAGCCAGGAGGGCTCATCACATGGACACATCTGTACCTGCAGGTCACAGCTGTGTCAGTACGTCAGAAAAATTAAAATATTTAAAATGCAAAATGGTGGTTATTTGATTATATGAAACCTGAAGGTTTTGTAGGTGAAGAAGAAGTTTCCAGCACTGTTATATTCACTAAAGTGTAACATGTGGTTTGTAAGAGATAATATCATGTTTGCAAGATGAACATGATTAAATCGGGTATAATCATCATGAAATTCACCGACTTTGCATTTATTAGATACATGCACGTTGAAATAAAAGGAGACGATCACGTTTCAACATCAGAATTGGGAAGCGCGCAAAGAAAAGACCTGGGAGTTGGCGTGTGCTTGGAAAAGTTAAGCAGAATTTCTTCATCATTCATCTGAATGTAAACGAAATGCTGTGCAAAAATATTGTAAATACCACAGTCATTTAGTTTACCATTTTCAGCATTTTTTATTTATTTAAGGGTCTTTGATATTTTTAACAGACTTAAAATACCAACCGTCACCATGTGTATGGCTATAGCTAATTATCAGGCTTAGAAGTAACAAATTAGATGTGCCTAACGTTGTTTCGTCAATTTGTACTTTACTTTGTGTTTTTTTTTTTCCTTTAAATTGGTAATTTTACCGAAGTAAAAGAGCCCCAGAGAACAGACGTTGCACTCTGCAGACACATGTTCAATGTTAAGGTTTGCTGGCTGAGATTCATGTCTGTGTGTGGAGGGGTTCAGGCTTCACGAAAATGTAGGATGGCGTCCATATGGGTTACGGTTAAGGTTACCTTGCCGTCGTGTCTTATCATCTGGTCGCAGGTGCCATATACATGTTAAATGTTCCACCCTGCGAGCACTTCCAGTGACCTAAATCAAACACACCCACGATGGTGCATGCTGGATCTTGCTAACATGCTAAAATGTTAACGGTATATTAACACAGTCTGAGCTTGACCTGTGTGAGTACTTTGTCGTCTGTGGCATTAATCCCCAATGTGTCTTTAAGTGTTAAAAAAGTTTGGGGAACATGGTGGAACAGAGAGGACAAAGACTGGTGTATGATGTTCTCAGAGTGAATGAGCTGAACCTGTGGAGCCACATCACTGACATTAAAAACTGTCATTCAAAACAGAATTTGGTATTGTAATAAAAACTTTTGGAATTGAAAATACAATTTGAAAAATCTAATCAATGCCAAATTCTGTTTTCAATGACAATGTTAATGTCAGTGATCTGGCTCTATATGAACCCAGAGCGGAGGGTGGATGGCTTTGTGGTGCACAAGATTCAGTGTTGGTTCTATAAGAAATGTCAGGCTATTTAATTTGCTTGTCTTAATAATGTCCAGCACCCAGTGAGTTGTCCATAGCTCTTATTTAAGGGTAGTCATTTGAACAGCAGTTGTTTTTATAACCAATAATAAATTGTTTGCCTGGCTGCAGTCTGTCATCCATAGAGATGGATCATTAGAAAAGTACTGTACTTAACAAGTCTGAGTATTTCTATTTTTAGTTACTGTATACCTTTACTTAAGTACCTCAGAGGCAAATATTGTACTTTCTAATCCACTGCATTTGTCTGATGGTTTTAGTTGCTTGTTACTTTAACAGTAAACATAAAGTGGAGACAAATGATAGAGTTAGAAAAATAAGGGTTTATTTAACCCTCATGCTACCCTCCTGCATGCTCTCTGTCTGTCTATTCCCAGAGTCCCAGAGAACCCAAAGGTAGCACAAGGGCTAAGTAAAACAAAGACAAAAAGACGAAAGGTCAAACATGGTGAGTCTCCAAAGCTGAAGTGATCCTCCCAGGCTTCTTCAGCAAGGCCCTTTATTCTGTCTTCTCTTCTCAGGTGTTGCTGGTTAAGGTGATTGAGCACAAGCAAAACACTTGCACAGCCAGTGGAGGAGCAGAGGGGCGTAACACCTCCACCCTTAAAAGGGATCCTCCAGGAGTCCTGAACATAAACAAAGCCCCTCTGCGATCATTCCCCATCTCCCAAGATGTGCAAAAATTGATGCCTTTACACATGACACAACATTGACACCAGATACAAAACATGTTGTGACCCACACAACCTTGGACAAAGGTCAGCAACAAGTAATTACAACACAGTGAACTGTCCTCACCACAGCCTAATGGTCACACACATACTAATTGAAGTCAATGAAACCAAGTGACCAAACACATAGAAAAGTCAAACCCACAACAAATGTGGCACCACACCACACAAAGTTACTGCCTTTACACAGCTAGTAACATCACAATGGTAGCCACCAAGATTGGGCCGACTTCCCTACAAAACTGAAGGGCACACACACAAAACAAAGCACCTGTATTCCTCCAGCCAGCTCACCCAAAATATCACCGTCCAGACTAATACTGTAAAAACAAAGACCACCGAATTCTACCACATGCCACCACATAATTAGAGGTTCTTGCTCACATTTAACCTGTTCTAGAACTTCCCTGGTTTCCTATCTACCTAACAAGGCCTAAACAACTAGACCTCTGCTAGTCTTCGTCGGCTTTCCTGGGCACGCCAGGGGCCACCCCATGGTTACCGCACAAAGAATAATAAAGTGGTGATGGTCACACCAATGCCCGGAGGCTTTCTACACCAGGCAAGTTCCAAAACATGCAAATTTCCCTCACATGGCAACTATAGCTTGACTCTACTAACATCCAAGAAAAGAAAAGAAAAAAATCAACTGCAAACTCCGGCATTCAGTCTCCACAGAAAAGGTCCACGGATGAGCCCCCATTTTTGTTAACGACCCAACTCAAGAGGCGCAACATAAAGTGGAGACAAATGATGGAGTTAGAAAAATAAGGGTTTATTTAAGTAAAACAAACAAAGACTATAAGACAACAGGTCAAACAGGGTGAGTCTCTGCAGCTGAAGACATCCTCCCAGGCTTCTTCAACAAGGCCCTTTATTCAGTCTTCTCAGGTGTTGCTGGTTAAGGCTATTAAGCACAAGCAAAAGACTTGCACAGCTAGTGGAGGAGCAGAGGGGTATAACAACAGTATGTAAGTAATATATCTATAAACTATATATCAGTAATGAAAACTAGCTCCATTAACATGCATTAATAATTCTAATCCAGTGTATATATATATAATTCTGAAATGGGCC
Source organism: Planiliza haematocheilus (assembly GCA_005024645.1). NCBI lineage: Eukaryota > Metazoa > Chordata > Actinopteri > Mugiliformes > Mugilidae > Planiliza > Planiliza haematocheilus. The sequence continues at coordinate 966,274 of SRSE01001219.1, forward strand.
GTTGTACATGATGAGTACCCGGCGAGTATATGTTGATGCTAACTTGCTTGCTTTTGTACTTTTACTTGAGCTAAATTTTCCGTGAAATTTCAGTTCTAACAAGATTGCTACAATGTAGAATAACTACTTGCAGTGCATGTTAAGCCTTTGTATACCTTTCCCATTTCTCTTGCACCCTCCAAGATCTCATCATTTTCTGCCTCTACTTTTGGGCCTCTGTGTGTGTTTGTCCACTAATGTGCCAACTTATCGTGAGACCCATCTTACCTCTTGTTAGGAATAAATATTTTTGTTTTCCCATTGTATTCTAACCTTAATAGCCTACAAAATTTTGTTTGGATATTCAAATCACTAAAAAATTTTGTTCAGGGAAGAAACCCCCATACCTTTTCCACTACCTGAGAGTTTACAGGTCTGTCAATGATTATTTGCTAATTTAACCTTCATTAACTGACTGATCTCTCCTTTTTCACAGCAGTTTGTGACTGTAGTGATCTGTGTCATTATCTCACCTTTAGACTGTCCTGTGTGACCGCACTGACTGCACCTGTGTCTGCCGTCCAACTGCCACAGTGACTGACTGCAGGTTTGTTTTTGTTTTATTTTCTGGCAGACCTTTTTCGCTCTACTTGTCAGTCATTCAGAAAATTAAGGACAGCGACAGGTTCTGGTCTGCTTATCCTTCTGTTTACATCCATTGAATGGTACTGGAGCTGTTGAGTTTTCATTCAAACTACTGTTCTTTAGATTGATTGGGCTGTTCATCATATTTGAGATATGATGGATGGACCATGGAGAAACGTAACTTTTTGACTCTTTATACATGATTTTACTATTATCTATATTCTGGTGACCTGCATCAGTGCAGTGATATCTGATTCATAATACTCTTTTTGATCTTTTTTTCACAGCAATTTGTGACTCCAGAAGTGTCCTGCATCATCATCCAACCTCAAGAGTGTCCTGTGTGACTGCATAGACTGCATCTGTGTTCAACTGCACCAGTGACTGACTGAAAGTACCAAGTATAGTGATCTTTCTGTTAGCACTTTAAAAAATAACTGAAGCAGTTTGCTGTATTTTATTGTCAGTTTTTCACAAAATAGTGAATTTGTTATGTTTGCAAGCTAACTACCAGTTGATTATTGGTTATTTTGGGAAATACAATTTGATTGCAATATCACCCATTTGTTTTGTTGTTTTTTAAATGGCTTTCTTTCAGCATTAAGCAATTTTGTTGAGCCAACTTGATTAACTTGGGCTGGATTAACTTCATTACTTATAAGTAGGACCTAACCTATATCAATAAGTTGTTCTAACCCAAATATCTTAAGTTTATCCAACCCAAGTAAATTTAGTTGGACTAAATCCTAGTAAATACATTGAATCATCCAGAATAAATTAAGTGGAATCAACTCAAGTTCATTAAGACAGCAGACAACAGAATTGTTAAATGCTATCTTGCACTGTTGACAGCGCTGTGGTCTCTCTTGAAGTCTAACTAACACAGTATGTAAAGGATTTTAAAATGTCTCCTCATCATGAAATTGTAGAGATAAACGATATAGCTGTACTTATAGTAAATGTTCTTGTTTTTATATAGCGCTTTTATACCTGTTGGTTCTCAAAGCGCTTTTACAGTCAGAGACACATCTACCCATTCACTCACACAAGCACGCACACATTCACACACCAGTGCCACGCACTGGGAGCAACTGGGGGTTCAGTGTCTTGCTCAAGGACACTTCGACATGTGGCACATTCGGGGATCGAGCCGCTAACCCTCTGGTTCGTGGATAACCCGCTCTACTGAGCCACTGCCGCCCCACTGAGCCACAGCTGCCCCACCTAGGGTGAGAATGTTTTTAAAATGTGTCATCATCATCATGAAATACTTGGCAGACCATACAACTGTATTAAAAGTGTTTATAAGCATGACACCAACATAAAATCCATTGGGGAGACTTCACAGCTGTCATCAGGGTGAGTTTAAAACAATTGCACAGCACAACAATAGAAAAGACCATATAACTGTCATCAGCGTCTCCTCAACATAAAAACCCATTAGAGAGACCATACAGTCTAATACACCTTAACTCATTTTAAGAGGTATTGAAAAATGTCTCAGCACTGTGAAATTCATGAGAGAGACCATACTGCTCTTATCCGTATGAAAAGAATTTGAAATATGAAAGTGACATAAACGAGAGACCATACACCAGTGCTCAGTTTGAGAATGATTGTAAAACAGCTCATCATTATAAAATCTGTGAGAGATCGTATAGTTCCCATCAATGTGAGAAGAGTTTTACAACACATCTCCAGAGTAATACCAATTAGAGACTCCACAGTTGTCAACCGTGTGAAAAGGATTTGAAAATAAATCCAGTGGACAAACTGCGCTACTGTCATCTGTGTGAGTAGAATTTAAAAATGTGTCACCTGTGTAAAACCCATCAGAGAGACTGTACATGTGTCATACTATAAATGTGAGAAGGATTTTGAAACAACATAAAACTATCTATTGGAAACATAAAACACTTTGGAGACAATGTGTACAGTTCTGATCAATGTGAGAAAGATGTTAAAACATGTTGTAAAGACTGTACGACTGTTATTACTGTGAGAATGATTTCTCATCATGAAATCCTTGAGAGACAGTACTGGTCATCAGTGTAAAGAGGTTTTTAAAACACGTTCAAAAAACCATCTGAGAGACTGTACGGAGATGGTTATGTAGAATAATGAAAACATTGATAGAAAGTAAAATTCAGTTTATTCATTTTATCCCTCACTAACTTCTGAAACTGACAAAATGACCGATTCCATATTCAAATTTGATAAATACTAACATGAGAACTTCATTAATGATGAAGACACAAGTGCTGCTAACACATGACATGAACATGAAGGAGTCATTCAGCCAGTTCTGTGACTTTATATCAGTTTGGACCAAGACAACAGAACGTGTCATAAACACTGACAGAACAAATCTGATGATCCAACTGAAAGAACGTTCTCAGCTCCATTCAGCTATCATGTGGTTCTATTGGTTCTGTTGGTTCTGTTCTAATGAATGGACTAAAGGACACTTGATGACAGCAGTCCTAATCATTGACAGACTCCTTCATGTTCATGTCAGGTGGACTTGAACAGCCAGTCAGGCCTTGATGACAGCGACTGGAGACTGTTGGACCAAGACAACAATCTTACTTTGTCTCCAGGTCAGGGACCAAAGTCTCTTTCAGGACGTTTACTGAGCATCCACACATTTAATGGAGTCACTTCCAATATCCACTCTTTACTGATCCTCAGCTTGTGTTGTTGGATGAAAAGATAAAGAAAAACGTTGCCTGTTGTTTCCTCCTGTTAATTTCCTCTCCTGTTTGTTTCAAATGTTTTATAACATTAAAGCAGCAGAAGTGAACATAATAATAAAAACATCTTCAGCTCTGCAGCAGTCTGAGGATCTATCATCCCATGTCTGTCAACTTATGCTGTCCATTTTCTTTATCGTCTCCAAGTGTCTAAAAGGATGTCCCAAACAGGATGAGCACTTGTAACTGTCCTTTCTCAGATGAACATAATGGACATAATGAGAGACTGCTGCTAATGAGATTAGACTCTGGATTGAACATCTTTTAGATTGTCAGACTGCAGAAAAGAAAGCAGCCAGCAAATCCTTTCAGCTTCATTTTATTCATCAAAGCTCTGCAGAGAAGCTCAGGACAACAAGAGAGCAGCAAACAGCGTTCATCATCAGCTGGACAAACACAGAGAGGGAGGCTTTACTGGAGCTTTGACCTTTCCATCACAGTTAGAGCCATTCCATCCTCTACATGTTGCTCATTCACTCCATCTGTAGATGGACTCTTTGACAGTATCAGTATCTCAGGCTGCATTTCTTCTTCAGCTGCTTTGATAAATACACAAACCTCCCAGCAGAACATAAAATGTCGATGATCCTGAAATGCACCAGACAAAACTGAAATGGCTCACACGGGCCCAGATGTGAAGGAGAAATAAAAACACCTGGAAAAACAGGATGTTAGTTTGGCTGAACCTTGAACCAGAGGATGTGATAACAGCAGACTGGAACTGGTCCAACGAGTCATCACACTGGGCCATAACACAGAGCTGATCAACACTGATCCTTAAAGAGTCTTCAGACCAGGACCAGGAGCTGACAAAGAGTTCTCCTCTCTTCATCCATCATCAGATCCTTCACTGATCAATAATCAAAGATCAACAACCTGATCAGACTGACTCTTCAGCCATCAGAGGAGACAGATCAATGGAGGTGCTTCTGTTCCTGGAGTTCACTGGTTCATCCTGGATCTGGACTCTGTCTGCAGGGGAGACACAAGACAGTAAGAGACAAAGAAAGACAGAAAGGAAGAAAGAAAGAAACTGACAAACCTTTGACTCGGAGCTGCACTGTTTTCCATCTCAGGATGTCTCCGTTCTTGTTGTAGACGGTGCAAGTGTAGATGTTGGTGTCTTTGTCTGTGGGGTCCATTAGGGTCAGATTGAGGTCTCCAGTTTTCAGCAGGTCTTCATTCATCTTTGTTCTGTTTCTGTAAAACTGGTCCTGGTGTTCAAGCTGGTCAGAGCCGTTCTGATACACATGGACCTTCATGTATCTTTCTGTCCACTCCACTTTAGCATCTTCAGGCAGCTCTGTGGTTCTGAAGGGCAGCTGGACAGACTCCACCCCCTCCTCCACCTCCACCTGGGGGACTGAGAGGACAACAAATTCCATCATCATCACCATCACCACCACCACCACCACCACCACCACCACCAGCAGCAGCAGCAGCAGCAGCAGCAGCAGCAGCAGCAGCAGATGTGATATCTCTTAGAGCTACACCTATTTGCTCTGGCTTCTTCTCTACTTCCACTGATGCCAACAGCGTGTTGCTGCTGGAACTGATCTGAGAACAGTAGGAGCTGGAAAAGCTCTCTGGTCTCTGACTTCTGACCTGTATCTACAGTACTGACCTCTGACCTCTGACCTCTATCTACAGTACTGACCTCTGACCTGTATCTACAGTACTGACCTCTGACGTTGAGCTTCACTTGTTCCTTCATCAGGATACTCCTCTCCTTGTAGACAGTGCAGGTGTAGGTGTTGGTGTCATTGTCTGTAGGGTATAGCAGGGTCAGACTGAGGTCTTCATTCATCTTCGTTCTGTTTCTGTAAATCTTGTCCTGGCCTTCAAGCTGGTCAGAGCCGTTCTGATACACATGGACCATCCTGTAGTCACTATCCGTCCACTCCACTTTAATGTCTTCAGGCAGGTGAGGTGTGGTTTTGCAGGTCAGCTGGACAGACTCCTCCCCTGAATCCACCTTCACCTGGGGGACTGAGAGGACAACAAATCCCATCATCAGCTGTAGAGACAGCAGCAGCAGCAGCAGCAGCAGCAGCAGCAGCAGCAGCAGCATTGAAGAAAAATATTTGGAGTGAAACATGTTTGACTGGTTCCAATCTGAAATCTTCCTAGGTAGAAAATAAGTATATTTAAATGTAATGAAAATGTACTTCAATATCAGTGAATACATTTGTAGTACATTGTCATTTTGTGTGTCAAACATTGCAGTAGTAGTAGCTGTATTCATAAAAAGTTTAATATAAGTTAATATATTACTTGTATTAGGAGCAAAGTGTCATTTTAAATGCCATCTATGAAGGACTATGGCAGAGAAACAAAACGTACTATCCGACCTTACCAGCAAACAATACGCAGAGAAACGAAACTTAACCGACTCATAACCGCTGCTCGTTCTGCCCGCTGCTTAACCGAGTCAGCAGCCACTCACTCGGCTGGCAGATAAACGAAACTTAACCGACTGCTAATCAGACAAGAGCCCATGCTCACTCGGCACCAAGTTTGCAGACAACATCGGTCTGACTCTTGTCTGACTTAAAATAACCAAGATATTGCCAAACTGGTGACGTGACCTTAAATTTCAAATCTACAGTTTCCTCTTGCACTGTCGCTCTCATATTCTCCTTTCACTCCACACCGTTCGTTATTGTTGTTGTTGATGCCACCAACCTGGCTTAGCTGGGCTGTGATAGGCCGAGGGGCTAAAGCCCTTCCTCTGCCTACATCACCCAGAATGACTTGCAGTTGTGGCTCGGGGGTTTTCTCTAACAAGTGAAATTATCGAACATTCTATTGAATGTATTTTCTATTGATATCAATAGTCTGTCGCAATACATATTGTTATCGTTTTATCACCCACGATTTTTAAAGTTAACTTAAGCAGGAACACGTGTTAGTAACAGCTAAGTATATAACTTATATTTCACAGGGCTGGTAGCATGCTGTGGTTCTATCTTAGGCTCTTTATCTCACTTAGGCTGAAATGCATGCCGGGCACAAGTTCTTTCACACAGGGCCGGTGGCACACTGTGGTTTAATTCAACAGGGGAGCACTTAAATTAACAGGTAACAACTTGACTGGATTGCACTGAATATGTGGTTTCAAGTGCTGTAATTCTTACAACTACCAAAAGTAGGTTCAACTTGAATTAGCTAGCAGCAAAAGCAACTCTTAGTGTACCACTATGGGTCTTAAAATGGTAGTTATTAATAACGAATTATTAATAATTTACTAATTAATGAATACATGAATTATCACCACACTGCACCTGTTTGTCAACATCTACCCTGTGGTAGACTAGTGGGATTGAACATGAAGCCTTCTGGCGAGTCTAAACATTGTCCAAAAATATTTTTGGCTTTGGCCAAAATTATGCTGAAATGAATATGAATAATTGCCAACAGTAGTTTGCCTCACTCGGGGCACCATTTATGTTGGGCCTGTGTACTAAAGCACTCAATATTGGGGTTTGGCTATCATAAATAATAACAAAAATATCAAATATATATATTATTATTAAATAATTGGATCTGAATTACTAGATAACCTCGGGCACCACCCTTCTAAGAAGGGAAAAGATTGATCAAATCAGTCTCATAAAATATACTATATTGTCAATTTAGATTTCTGATTAATAATTAACTTAATAACTGTAACCAAAATTACCACATTAACAACTAGTTAAGGAATTCGTGAGGAGTTCTTGACAATATTCATTCTTGTGCAACATTAAACAGACAACAGGTATGTTTAAAAGACATTTATTAACAAGAGTAAAAGTAAAAACATACAATCTACCTACAGTACAGTATCTACCTACGTGGGTATGTGTGTGTGTGCATGCGTGGGTATGTGTGTGCATGCGTGGGTATGTGTGTGCATGCGTGGGTATGTGTGTGCATGCATGGGTATGTGCGTGCGTGGGTGGGCGTGGGTGTGTCAAGATGACTGCTATTGCCTTGAAGCCTTGAACACAAAGGAAACGAGATGCCTACTGAGTGGGGACACTCATGTGCCATGTGCGGAAGAAGGGTTAGTTAGCATGCAAGAGACCCTGAGTTTGTGTGTTGAATACTCTAAACTAACATCAGATCACTATACTATTATCTTACAATAAAACAGCTCAGTAAAAGGCCCAGGTCATATTACCAGTTTTGGTGATAAAGTCAATTTCTGGTGTGTTACTCCTTTAGCTGGCGGTTCCTGATGGAAGGGCCAAGCTGGAAAAATGTGTAGTTCTTGCTGTGTGTTCCTGATGGCAGACACTGGAGGGAAACTGGCTGCTCCTTGAAATCCTTTGAAGTGGCTTGTTTGGCTCCTGTTGATGGGAATTTGGCCTGCAAACCTTCTGTTTGTTGGCTTAAAGAGCTGGTGCAGATTTCTCAAGCTGGATCTCGCTTTGCTGCTGTAAGGAGAACAGGCCTGGAGTAGCTGCTTTTTGTTAGCAGACTACCTGGCACCCAGCTGCAGCCGAGCAGCTGGGGTTCAAACTGTTACTTCAATCAACCAGTCAATCAACGCTTTCAAATCTTAATTGTTCTCAACAATGGACAGATCACGCTTCTCTCTGGTATACCAACTTACCCCTACCGTGTTCCGCCACCTGCACGGAGAGGCTGCAGACACTGGGAGAAATGGCAGGCTGGTGAAATTAAAAGCCTGTTCGGTATGCGCCCCCCGTTTTGTCTGGAAATTTTAAGTCGGAATGTCGCTGTTTCATTTCACAGCGCTTCCTGGATCCGAACAGGTCATCTCTGGTTCCTGTGGTTGGTCAACGGACCGTGACCTCTTCTTTCCTCACCTCCCGGGTGCGGAGTGAACCTACACAACCTGCAGCCTCTTGCTTGGCCTCCACAGACGTTTAATGCCCCGGCTCCAGCTCCTGTCAGGATGGCCTTGGTAAATGCTAGATCACTACCCAACAAAATATTTATTCTAATACTGAAAGTCCGCGCAGCCACTCACTCATTGTACTGGTCTAATCTGAAAAAACTAATTTAGGTAAATTTCTTTTTCTCTGGCACAGAGCTCCTCCCTCTAAATTCCTATCTGCTACTAGTCATGACATTCTGTGCTATTACTATGTAGAATGTTTACTGCTGCTCTCCCTTCTTCCGAGTATCTCTGGCCTGGAGTTGAGTGTTTCCTGTGGAGCTCCATACTACATTTGCTGTTGTGGTCTCATCATTCTGCCCAGTCTCCATGGAATCCTGCTGTTATCCACTCCTACCTGAATGAACAATTCTCCAACCTGCCTATGATTCCTCTTACATTTTCAAACTGTCATGTAACATCATTAGTTTGAATCCATGACACATGTATGTTTATCCTGCTGTTCAGATGTATGTTTATCTTGCTGTTCTCTTTCTCTGTCTGTACCCGGCTGGCCTTAGGCAGATGGTTCCTCCATATGAGCTGGTTCTGGTTCTGGTTCTGGTTCTGCTCAAGGTTTCTTCCTGTTAAAGGGAGTTTTTCCTGCCACCGTCTCCTTCAGGCTGCTCTGGGGGTTTCAGGCCGGGTCTTGTAAAGCGTCTTGAGACGATTTGTATTGTTATTGACGCTATATAAATAAAACTGAATTGAATTGATTTCTGTTGCTATCATTAGCTTTTTGAGGATTTTTTTGAAGCTAGTCTACAACGTTAGCAATTCTATTCGAACACATCGTTTTGATAGTAAAGCTAACGCTAGCTAGCTCTCGGATTAAAAACAACAACCCAATAACCCTCAGTTTATTATTAAAAATTATCCAGATGCTCATGCAGGACCTTTGGTCAGTTCAGTCTATTAATGGCTAAAACATACTTAGTTTTTATTTAAGTACATTTCAGAGCCTGTACTTTTACTTGAGTAAAGGAGTTGCATAAATACTTTCACTTTTTCCAGAGTATTATTTTACACAAGTATCTGTATTTTACTTAAGTACAGAATGTGAATACTTTTGCCACCTCTGTATAGTACTGACCTCTGACCTCTGACCTGTATCTACAGTACTGACCTCTGACATTGAGCTTCACTTGTTTCTTCATCAGGATGTCTCTCTCCTTGTTGTAGACGGTGCAGGTGTAGATACTGTGTCTCTCTGTGGGGTATTTCAGGGTCAGACTGAGGTCTCCAGTTTCCAGCAGGTCTTCATTCATCTTCGTTCTGTTTCTGTAAAACTGGTTCTGGTCTTCAAGCTGGTCAGAGCCGTTCTCATACACATGGACTGTCCTGTAACTGTCCATCCACACCACTTTAGCGTCTCCAGGCAGGTCAACTGTGGTTTTGCAGGGCAGCTGGACAGACTTCGCCCCTGAATCGACCTCCACCTGGGGGACTGAGAGGACAACAAATCCCATCATCAGCTGTAGAGACAGCAGCAGCAGCAGCAGCAGCAGCAGCAGCAGCAGCAGCAGCTCTGAGCACATTGAAGAGAAATATTTGGAATGAAACATGTTTTTCTAAGGTCAGTCAGCTGATCAGACCTTTGACCTCTGACCTGTATCTACAGTACTGACCTCTGACCTCTGACCTGTATCTACAGTACTGACCTCTGACCTCTGACCTGTATCTACAGTACTGACCTCTGACATTGAGCTTCACTTGTTTCTTCTTCAGGATGTTTCCCTTCTTGTTGTAGACGGTGCAGGTGTAGGTGTTGATGTCGTCATATGTAGGGTATTTCAGGGTCAGACTGAGGTCTCCAGTTTTCAGCAGGTCTTCATTCATCTTCGTTCTGTTTCTGTAAATCTGGTCCTGGTCTTTAAGCTGGTCAGAGCCTTTCTGATACACATGGACCACATCCTCTTCACTATATTTCCACTCCACTTTAGCGTCTCCAGGCAGGTCAACTGTGGTTTTGCAGGTCAGCTGGACAGACTCCACCCCTGTATCCACCTCCACCTGGGGGACTGAGAGGACAACAAATCCCATCATCAGCTGTAGAGACAGCAGCAGCAGCAGCAGCAGCAGCTCTGAGCACATTGAAGAGAAATATTTGGAGTGAAACATGTTTGAAGAGAACATGGACATTATTTCAGTCAACTGATCAGTCTGTATCTACAGCACTGACCTCTGACCTGTATCTACAGTACTGACCTCTGACCTCTGACCTGTATCTACAGTACTGACCTCTGACATTGAGCTTCACTTGTTTCTTCATCAGGATGTCTCCCTCCTTGTTGTAGACGGCGCAGGTGTAGGTCTCTATGTCGCTCTCTGTGGGGTATTTCAGGGTCAGACTGAGGTCTCCAGTTTTCAGGTTTTTCTTCATCTTTGTTCTGTTTTTGTAAATCTGGTTCTGGTCTTCAAGCTGGTCAGAGCCGTTCTCATACACATGGACCTTCATAGTAAATGTAGACCTTTCTATCATCCACTCCACTTTAGCGTCTTTAGGCAGGTGAGTCGTGGTTTTGCAGGGCAGCTGGACAGACCTCACCCCTGAATCCACGTCCACCTGGTAGACTGAGAGGACAAAAAATCCCATCATCAGCTGTAAAGACAGCAGCAGCAGCAGCAGCAGCAGCTCTGATGGTAACAGGACGTCTCTGTCCATCCTTGTCTATGTGTCTCATGTTGGTGGAGGACTCTCAGTGTTCAGTTTGTTTGAGGACGTGGATCAACCAGGTGACCTGAGCTCACCTGACGTCTGTCACACCTCTGACACAAACCAGTGGAAACTAGTTTGTGACTGAACACCAGTTTTCTTCTTCAGGACATTTGGAGCAGTTACCAAAGAAGAAGTCAGGAACTAATGAGGAACCAATCAGATGAATGGATGGGGAAGAACCCTAACCCTCTGCTCTGGTTTTACTGGGACTGGGAGAGACCTGGACTCATGAGCTCAGAGCTCAGGTCCTGAATGAGGACGTCAGGAGCTTCTGATTAGAGCTGGATTGTGTCTCCGTTTGTCCCTGATGTCTTCCTGACTGGTTCCTTGGTAACTAGTCAAAGCGTCCTGTAAAGTGCTGCAGACATGTTTGATGAAGAGTTTCTGACTTCTGGAACTAAACCTGGAAGTTTCTCTTCAGCTCTCTGTAGCAGCTGTTTGAACTCTGAACTCTTTCAGCAGCTGGAACAAGTCTCCTCCACAGGACACATGTTACCATCAGCATTATGGGTAGTGTAGTAGTAGAGACTCACCTGACATGAAGTAGTGTCGAAACCGAAACAAAAGACCCCCAACGACACCAAGAACAACAACCAGGAGAACCAGGAGAACCAGAAGAATTATGAGCCAGACTGGAGGGGGTTCTGTGGAGAAACATAAAGAACAACATGACCTCTGACCTCTGACCTCTGACCTGTATCTAGAGCAGCTGGTTTGTTGCTGACCTTTGACCTGCAGATGTACATCTCTCAGTCTCTGGTATCCAATCCTAAAGTCTGTGATGGAGCAGGTGTAGGTTCCACTGTCAGACGGTTGGAGGTTCCTCAGATTCAGGCTGAGGTCTCCAGTTGTCAGAGCGTCAGTCTTCATGGATGTTCGGTCGCTGTAAAGCTGGTTTTGGTTTTTCAGGTCATCACCTTCTGTGTAACGCTGGTGGACGGTTGAAGGACTGAGGTCAGAGCGGATCCACTCCACTGTGGGGTGGTCCATGTCTGAAGTTTGAAACTCACAGGGCAGCAGGACAGACTGGTCCCCCTCATCCACTTCCACTGAGCTAAGCTGGGAAACTGTGAGGACACAGAGACAGAGAAGGTTCATGTCAGCAGCTCATCTCATGTCTGGTCCATCCTCAGGTCAAACACAGATCAATGCAGCAAACATTCAAAGTGAAGCCTCAACATGTTGTTTTCTAGAAAGTCTCATCAACAACATCTTTGTAAAAGTCAAACATCTGATCTGAGATCTTTCTCTCTCACATCAACAACCAGGAAGCAGCTTCAACTCTGATCAGAGACAAAGACACAAACTCAAAGACACTCACTCACCTGATGGAACTACATCCAGTCTGATGATGCTGATGGGGTCAGAGTCCAAAAAGCTTCTCTTCCTGTGGTTTGTTTTTGTCTGAACAACACGACACTCGTATGTTCCACTGTCCTCTATCTTCACATTCTTCAGAATCAGAGACACGTCTCCATCCTTCATCTGTCTGTCCTGTAGATCCGCTCGGTTCTTATAAGATGGATGCTGGTCGCTACTATCCCGATATAAAAGAACATATTCACCTTCCTTCTGGTCAGTTCTGCTCCAGTCTACGACTATGACAGGATCATTGTTCAGAGCTTTACATGGTAGAGAGACAGTCTGTCCAGGATCAGTTCTGATGGTCCTCCTTTCTGAAGGAAACAAGACAGAGCAGAGAAGTTAAAGGTCAACATGCAGGACCAGACTAGAGGACAGCAGAGGACAACAGAGGACAATACAAAACACCAAAGGACAACAAGGGACAACAGAACACCAGAGGATAAGTAGGGGACACCACAACATCACAGCATGATGATGGATGGCATCAGCGATCCACGTTGGAACTCCACCACCTTCTCCAGGTCCATCAGCCTTTCTGCCCATTGCTGCTGATCGTCCCAAGACATGTGTTTCAAACGCATTTCTTGCAATTGGCAGCAGGGTGAGTTGTGACAAAAATTCCACTGGGTCATAGATGGAACTGACAATTTAAAGAATACCTCTTCTGGTATGTGGTCTCTTTTCCGCTGCAGGCTTGAATGTGTAAGTGTCACTCTTAGCATACCAACTCAACCTAAGCGCTGTCTCCACCAGCAAGTTGTCCTGCTTCAAGTGCAGATGCCTGGTTGGTTTTTGGACCGCTTTGCCTCTGGAATAGATGACAATACCTTCCGACTGTTGATGGTCCACCTTACCAGCTGAAATCCTCCCTTCGACCACTATTGAGGTTTTCTTCCTCAGATGATAGACTCCACGATGAGGGAGATACCACACTCTGCCACCTTTACATTTGCAGCTGGTCTAGAAGAACCACCTCTGCAAATCCCTGGTGTGCCATCTAAGGCACCTCACCATTTCGATTATAGTATGACTCAGGGTGCTATGATTTAATTATTCAACAATTATCACGATTAATGATTATCGCGATTATCACGATTTTCGATGCATATTTTTTCCCCCTATTCAGGATTTTTTTCTCACTCAATCTGTCACTCAATTAAAGTAACCAAACAAATTTATGTCCATTATCTTTTGTTTTGGTCAAACCACCAAATGATGCAACATATTTTCCACCTTGGAATCAACAGGAAAAAAGTGTGCCTGTAGCAGCAGCCATACAACAAAAAGCTGTTCTCCTTTGTATCTGGGCTCCACGTTCCGCATCAGACGACGAAAGCCCTGGTTGTGAATGACAGCATATGGACAAAAATCCTTAAAGGTTGTGATGGATGATGTGACTTTGAATTTATTAAAGGATAGCCCCTTGAGATGTAGCATCTCATTTTCAAGGGGGTCCCTAAACAAGCATATACATAGGACACACATCATCAACAATACACTACATTACATTGTAGACATACATAACATGACAATACAATACAACAAATACAGGCATCTTGCTCACACACTCCCACATATCACCCCCACCCCCATAAATTTAACAGAATAGAAATATTAAATAACATAGCAGGAATAACGAAATAACAAAATGGAGAAAGAAAGAATGACAATGGAAGAATCAATTAATTAATTAACTAAAAACAAGAGCAGTTTGTTTTAAGATGTAAGTATAGTGACCTCCTGAAACAATGTAAAGAGGTAATAGAACGCAAAGAAGGAGGGAGATTATTCCAATCAAATGGGGCTTTATATTGGAATGACCTTTTACCAACCTCTTTAGAGAATCTAGGAACAAAGAAATAAGGGAAGTTAGTATGTCTAAGTGGGTATGGGGAGTTGTATGGAATCATAAGTTCTTTTAAATAAGGAGGACAATTCAAATAAATACATTTGAAAAGAAAATGAAACCAATGAGATTGGTTTCACCTTTTCAGAGCTGCAGGGAAGTTTTCATAATCCTTCTTCAATTGTGGCAGATACTTCTCCTCCTCTAACCCGGGGTGGAAACGTGTGAGGTGTTGCTTGTTTGTAGTATCACCATTGTACTTAATTCTGGTTTTACACTCCTTACATATGGAGTAGGTTTTGTCAATGCCCTTTCCATCTTTTATTCATAAAAACAGAAATGCTTCCAAACGCTAGCTTTTAATGATGGGTGAATCTCACGCTCAGTAACATAGCCAAAGAATTAGCTTCTGCCATCTTCACCTGATCCGTTTCTTAAGGCGCCCAGGCTGCATGCGACTTTTACTTTAGTTACGCGTGCTGCAGTTGTGTTCCTGTCATTTACTTATTATGAAAAATAATCGTTTTTGAACATTCATGAATCATTATAGAATCGTCATGTGTAGCATTGCGATGAATGTAATAATGTATGATGTATTGGCACACCCCTAAAATACACTGTCAATTATCTCTGTGAGAAACGCTGTGTACTCCTCCCAATAGATCTTATTCCTTTCAAACTTCCTCTTGAGACTTTGACCATATTGTTCAACTATGCACTTGTTATTGGCATGGTTATGTCCTCCATTTTAAAGGGCAAATCCATGCAATAATGACCTTCCTGCATGCAAATTAACTTCCCCATGATCTCCATTAAACTCAGATCCTCCCTTGACATCTTCTGCTTTTCCTCCATTATTTTCTCACTGAAGGCCTGGTTATACTGAGTGACCAACAGCTCCTCTAGTCTGACAATGGATATGCTATTGGCATATATGGTCGAGCAGCTTCTCTGACAAACATTGTTGGCCCTCAAAGGTCCGTTGATGACCCACCCCAATAGGGTCTTCACGGCGTACGGTCCATTACTTTTGCTGTGGATTTTTTCCCATGGCTCCATAAGTTTTAGTGCATTAGTCCCAATCAAGACTTCAACATCGGCGTCCAGTTCTGGGATCCTAATGTCTTTCAGATATTGACATCTTTCAATATCTCGCTGAGTTGGGATGTTGTTCTTTGTCACAGGAATTGTTTCTTGTGTGAACGTCTCTGGGGGCTCCACAAATTGGTTACTGTCCAGCCTTGACACCTCCGGTCTTGTAAGAATTTGGCTTTCAACCACCTTTTCTTGGCCCATGGTGTGAAACGTAATGTGGATCTTTGTGCCCTGTAAATTCAACCTCTTCATGCAGCCGGTGTTACAAAAGGTTGCTCTGCTTCAAGGGTCTAAGAAGGCATGTCTCCTTTCACAGACTTCAACTGTACTGGGATGATGGAAAGAGTACAGTCTAAGATTATCTCGTCCTGGGCCCAGGCAAGACTGTCAGCTGGCCTGTTCGGAGGTGTTGTGTGGCTGTTAGCTGCAATCCTAGTTGTTGTTCTTTTGATGTTGCTCCTGGTTAGCGGCTTGTTCCTGTTAACAGGCTTTTGTAATGTGCTTGGATCCACCAAAGAGTGGATGAGACAAGATCTTAACTTCATTCTCCTGAAAGTTCACCATATCAGGAAATGTGGCTCTGTAGCCGTCGTTCTTGAATGTCACTTCATATGACCACTTCATAATGACATTCCTCATGTTTGATGGGATATTCAACTCCTCCATGTAGTGTATCTCAATCATAGCATTGCAACATCCACTGAGGAACAGAGCAAATTCACTCAGTGACTGAACATCCCCTGCCTTAACAACAGGCCAGGCAAATATATTGTCCATTTAGGCTGTTGCTATCTTGTGCTCATTACCCTAGTGTGCAAACTACTGTGTTACTGTAGTACTTATGTATTGTTTTACTACTGGCTGCAGGTACAACAATACTGTGCATATAACAAATAAAACTTATCTATTGGGTGGGGGGCAAAAAAAGTTGGAACACCTGAAGGATTTAGTAGCACCAGCTTCCAAGGCTGATTCAACCCTGGATGCCAAGAGAGTTTTGATTTCTGTATTTAATTTTCTTGCCTGTGCAAAATGGTCTCTCCTATCCTTTTGGAGCCGTTCAGTCACAGTCATGATTCTTTTAAGAGCAGATTTCCTTGTTCTTTTCTCCCAGGCATCACTGCTCACTGGGGGTGTAAGAGTATCTGTAATCGTCCCGCAGTGTCATGGTACGGGCGTCGTGCACGCAGTCATACAGCTTATACAATGTCTGAGTGAGTAGCCTATTAAAAAAAAGAAAAAGTCAAGTCCTCACTTCAATCCAGGAGCGCTAATGAGCCTAAAAGCTGCCAGCTGACATTATTAGCCTACAGAAGAAGAAAAATAGATGGAGAAGAAAGGTAATGAAAGTGTGGAGCATGGATGGATGTATGGATGTACGATGTATTTGGTTTCCCAGTGCAACATAATGGCGATGGGGCGAAGTAGTGGTTTTAGGCACTAATTTTTTTAGGACACAGGGGAGGTGACATGGGCACTTGAAAAAAGTAACAATAAAAATCTGCGCCACCACATGGTTTTCTATTACGTGTGATATCACTGTCTGGGGATTGGTAAATTGGTGCCCCCTGCAGCTGCAGACCCCCCTGTTTGTATAATGGCTTAAGTCAGCCACACCATGACCTTCTTCCATATAAGCACATTTCATTCATAATATTATAAATACAGGCCTATAATTCCTGTATGTTTTTTGTTTTTATGAATCGTGTGAAATGACCGAATAAATGTGGTCACCAAGGTGAATTGGTTTAGTCTTGACTTCTGGTTGTGAGTGACAGTGTTGGAGGATGGAAATTTGTTGATTGTCGAGTGAAAAATAAACGCAGAGATGGACAGAAAAAGGTCAGGTGCCCAATTTAGGAAAAAAAAGGGAGGAGGAGAAACAAGCAAAAGATAAAGGTATACTGTGGAGCTAATTATTTCTCCCTTAAAGATAGATTAATTTTGCGTCTAATGACAGTCAGACAGACAATTAGCCTGTAAGGAAATGTTTGTTTAAATTTGCAATTCATGGATGTTTTGTATAAGAGTTATATTGTAGTCTTTTGATGTCAGTTTCGATTGCAATTCAACTGCCACCTCCCCTGCTAGACAAGACCTGCCACCTACCTCATCAGCTACACAGGCCTCTCCTGAAATGGACTATGTCCTCAGCTACCCACATGTCTCCACTTATATCTCGACAAATATCTGATATTGCGGATGAAGACTTCGTTGCCTCTACGTCTACCTATCATGAGTCTTTAGGTGAGTTTTTAAACGTCTGTGTGTGTATTGTGTAGAGGGGTATACCCAGGCTACAAGACAACTGTGTAACTGCAATTTAATGTCATTTTAATATTTGATCATTTCTGAGTAGGTATGCTGAGGGAGTGTACATCCCCAAAAAGAGGAGAAGTCTGAGAACATTGACCAGTTTCGGGTCGTCTCCTTGCTCAGCTTGGAGAGCAAAATCTTCTTCAGCATTGTGTGACTCCTCTGGCCTCTCTCTGGCCTCTGCTCATCTATAACATCGGTCTGTATGGGAATACCAACAAGCTCAGACTTCCTTTTAGCTCAGTCAGGAAGGAGTTCATTGTGGCACGGGCCACGGAATATCTGCAGTACTCTGGATCCAGAGATGCAAAATTGTCTGGGGCAGGGACTGTCATCAGGACAGGAGGGCAGCAGAGGCAGTCCAACAAGCTGAAACTTGACTGAAGCAGAAGGCCAAACTGGGACAGTACAGGTGCTGGTCAACGAATTAGAATAATTTGAAATAGTGCAATCATTAAATTCTTTGAATGCATTTTTTGTGCAGAAAGCAAATCAGGTGTTCACCGCACCTGTCCTACTCGTTAGACTAATCACAGAACTTGTTACCTGTAAAAAATTTGCTCAGCTGAGCTTTCCAAAAGGCCCATTTAGGCCATTTAACTGTGACACTGTTGTTTTATTGAATTAGAATAATGGAGAAACCGTTTCATTGAATTAGAATAATTTTTATTATAATTAGAATCATCACTTTCTCAGTATTTTGTGGCTGCCCCCTTGGCTTGTATGACTGCCTGAAGTCTCCGCGGCATCGATTTGACCAGCTTGTCGCAAGTTTCGGCACTCACAGCTTCCCAGGCAGTGGCGATGTTCTGCTTCAGTTGGTCCAGCGTAGTAGGCTTTCTGTCGCGAATTTTCCGCTTGACGATGGCCCAAAGGTTTTCAATGACATTGAGGTCAGGCGAGTTGGCCGGCCATGCCAAAACTTCAAGCTGTTTTTTAGTGAACCAATCTTTGGTCGACTCTGCCGCATGAGCCGGTGCAAGATCCTGTTGAAATATGAAGTCTTCTTCGCCGAACTGTTCCTCAACAGTCGGAATCAGGAACGTTTCCAGAACATCTTGATATACGGCAGCATTGACAGTCTTCTTGAGGAAGCAGAGTCTCCCTACACCTCGAGCGGACATGCATCCCCAGATGTTGAGGAACAGTTCGGCGAAGAAGACTTCATATTTCAACAGGATCTTGCACCGGCTCATGCGGCAAAGTCGACCAAAGATTGGTTCACTAAAAAACAGCTTGAAGTTTTGGCATGGCCGGCCAACTCGCCTGACCTCAATGTCATTGAAAACCTTTGGGCCATCGTCAAGCGGAAAATTCGCGACAGAAAGCCTACTACGCTGGACCAACTGAAGCAGAACATCGCCACTGCCTGGGAAGCTGTGAGTGCGGAAACTTGCGACAAGCTGGTCAAATCGATGCCGCGGAGACTTCAGGCAGTCATACAAGCCAAGGGGGCAGCCACAAAATACTGAGAAAGTGATGATTCTAATTATAATAAAAATTATTCTAATTCAATGAAACGGTTTCTCCATTATTCTAATTCAATAAAACAACAGTGTCACAGTTAAATGGCCTAAATGGGCCTTTTGGAAAGCTCAGCTGAGCAAATTTTTTACAGGTAACAAGTTCTGTGATTAGTCTAACGAGTAGGACAGGTGCGGTGAACACCTGATTTGCTTTCTGCACAAAAAATGCATTCAAAGAATTTAATGATTGCACTATTTCAAATTATTCTAATTCGTTGACCAGCACCTGTAGTGCAAGGCAGAGCCAGACTTAACAGCAACCCGGTACGACTTGGCCAGCAAGAGGGAGAGGCAGAGGCTGGTACAGGTATGTTGAGCCACACAGGCAAGTTAAACTGATAAAAAACTATAACAGAAGGAAAACAACTGTCCTCTATATCAATAATTAAAACAGATTTTGAGTGTTTTATATAATGTTTACTTAACAAACCAACAAAAGTGTACAAGTGCAACAATGAAAACAAAACACCAAACAAATGTGCACTGACTGCAGTTGTTTTGCACAGATTCACTTTCCATTTTTATATTATAAACAAACTTGCTAAACAGCGTTTCACCTCCACCTATCCAGCCCACGTCACCAACCAATGCCTTATCATTATCTTTTGACCATTTTTTCCCTCTGTTTTCTTTTTCTTCTGTTTTCCGTGGAACTGAGATGACTTCTTTTTGATGCCATTTGTTTTGTTTAATATTCTCACTAACAGGAAAAGATGAATAGCTGTAACGATGTAGAACCAGAGTGGTGGACCGGACAAAGACTGTCTGATGATTTTATTTTGTGTTAGCCCTAGGCTGGAGTAATTGAAACACTCGTTTATTTTGTAATATTTTTAAGAGCTTTTCAGTTTTGGTACTATTTAAATTATTGCTAATGTGAGAGTATGTTCACGGTTTACATTTTACTGTGTAACCCTGATAATCTTAGCTTCTTACTTATACTTATTCTCAGTTTAATCCTACAAGAAATTGTGCTTTTTCTTTTCCTCTGTATGAAAACAAAATGACTGAATGAGAGCCGCCCTTATGCCTTTGTTTTGTTTTATTCTATCTTTGTCTTTTATTATTTTGCTTTTATAACAGGAGCTGTTTTTATTTTTTCAGTCTACTGCTGTCTTTTCAAAAAAATTCAATTAAAAAAAGCTGGTTTTATACATGTGTGAGAATGTGTTGCTTCGTCTGCATATTTATCCATACGACACAATCACAGCCACACCACGAGTTGAACGATTATCTCTTTGCTTCAGTTTCCATGAATTCACAAGTCATAACACTGAATAAAGTCTTGAATGGGAGTCATCAGTTTCAAAGCGGCGCAGAGCGATACAGGCACATGACTCACCTGTACAGATTACAGTGCAGGTGAGTGTCGTGCATGGGTGTGGACGACAACAACTCTCCATACGCTTGTTCAAGTTTGGGTGATGCTCCCATTTAATGAACAAAAATAATGTGATTCTACTGATGCAAAAAAGAACTGACGGACTATGCGAAGCTGCTGGAAAACAACAGGAGGTGAGCGAGCAATAAAATCCACGTGATCGTCCACCCCACGCCTCACCTGATTACCGGCAGAGCGCAATACTGCCATTCGTGGAGACAAGACAAAGACTGACAAACAGATGTGGCTCCTACACAGACTCTGAATGTGAGGGTGAAATAGAGCAGAGGAAAACTCCAACATGAAGAAGAAGACTGAGAGAATAATGTAGAGCTGATCTGACCTGCAGAGGAAGAAGCCAGCAGACAGACTGACAGCAGAGTCCAGCAGAGACACGCAGATCTTCCAGCAGACATCTTCTCTGTCTGCTTCCGTTAAAGTCCACCAGGAGTTTCAGAGAATATCAGAGAAGCAACGTTAGATCAGGAAATCCACAACTTTCTGTTTCCACTTGGTTTGTGAGGAAAGTTGGTTCAGTCAAATCTGAGAGGGTGGAGCTGACAGGAGTTTCTTGTAAATCACGTGCGAGCTGCATACCGTGGATGGTAAGAGCATGATTCATAGACTCTCAAATGCATTTACCTGCTTTTTTAGATATAGATCTAGATATCATCATATTACACAACATTTTGCGTGAGGATATGACGCTATAATCTCTGCATAAAATTATTAGATTAAGTTCTATTTATTTATTTTATTACCTCAGCCATCTTCCCTCCTCTGTTTGAACAACTTAAGTGAGAAGACAGGATAGCTGGAGGGCAAAATCAGAAACAAATATTATCTTAATATTTGTTTTGCTGCTGCTGCTGCTGCTCCACCTGCTGCTGCTGCTCCACCTCCATGATTTCCTGTCTCTCAGTATATGTGGCAGCAGGTTGCTGGGTCCAACCTTGGACAGTCCTCAGGTCCTGCAGATGTAACCTCTGTGTCCCCTCAGAAGGCTGCTAATGTCTCTGAGACACTCTAATGGACATGATGTTGGAAAGCAAACATCTCCCTCTACTGGTCACATGGAGACACTGCAGGGATGGTGTCAGGTCAGACTGTTGGACACATTAGTTGATTGAAAACACTCAAGTGAGGCCTCATTGTTCACAAAGACTGAAGCAGTAAAGTGACCTTAGAGAAAAGATCAAGAGAAGATCTGAGTCCAGCTCTAATCATGTTCAAACTATGCTCAGACATACATTTGATAGATTATTCCATCATGGACTTTTCATGTTTAGCTCCTTTTATTCCTTCATTAGTTGAAGAGTTTTCTAGGAGACATAAAGGCTCTGTGGTGTTTGGAGTCTGATTTGTTTGAACGTAGATTTACTTCAAGTTCTTTATCTGTGACTGAGTTTGAACCAATAGAAGAAAGAAGCCAGTCAGAGGAAGAGGGCGGGCTTTACTTGGTGTCACTGAGAAAAGATGAAAAAAGGTCAGACGAGAGAGAAGGACAATGAAGGAAACGTCTCTACAGCGTCTGCTCTGTAAGTCCACAATCTTTGACTGTTGATAAGTGATGAAGGAGACATGAAAACTAGTCAGGATCAAGTCAGCATGAGGACGAGCTGCAGGTCTAAAGAGGAACTGGAATCATTGAAAGAGGAAAGTGGTCAGAAAGGAACAGGTCAGCTTCAGTCAGTGATTCTATCAGTGGAACTGTCAAGTCAACACACACCTGTCTTTATGCTCTGAGCTCCAAGTGGTGTGTTTGTTGAATATTCCTGCAGCACAGTCACTGTTCATAGTCAGGAGAACCATGAGGAAGCTTCAACTTCTGCTTTTAGATTCAAACTAGAGCGTTAAACTTCAAGACACAACATGAGAACAGAGTCAGTTCACTTCCATCAGAGTTCCAGCTGCAGTACTCTACTGATCATTATTCTATAGCACTGAGCATAGAACAGCACTGCTGCTGTTAGCGTTCCTCTTCATCTGTACCTTAGCCTACGTACTCTACTGTAGTGGATGTCATCACTAATACGTTCCACTGTCTTCTGGCTCTTTGGACCATCTGCATATGTTGAACTTTATTTAGACTCAGTTCTGTGATGTTCTGTCCTGCTAGAGTGTAGATTTCTATTTCTGTAGCACCACGGTCCTGGTTTTATTGCAACTCAATCAACATTTAACAGATGAAGACTTTCAGAATCCCAGCAGTTGACATAAAGTCTGTCTGGAGTTAGTGTTGAATGATTCTTTAACATCACTGAGTCCTCAGCAGTGGATCCAGCAGAGATCTTAGAGAAACCAGAGATGAATGAAACTCTTCTTGATGATTTAGTTGAACTCAAACTAACCTGAGTGTCATTTCTCTTTAGTTCTGAGCTCTCTGCTGTTCAGCACAACAAACCAAGGTTAGTCAACGTCTTCATTCACTTTAAACCTGTTCAATCCTCATCATTATTACTCAGTAGAGTCAAAGCTTTTTCTACATTTAGTAGGGTGTGTCATGTGTGAAATCTCAGAAAAGCAGATAAATATCTATTTGTTATGAGTGGTCTGAGAGTGAAATGAGTCATGCAGTGAACTGTTCTGTATTTGAGCCACATGTGAGGTAGATCAGAGGGCTACAGCAGGGGGTCATGTTTGACATTTTTGGTTAATCAGACATTTTTTTTTTTCACAAATTTAAATGTCTTTAATGACATACTAACATGAATCCAACGTACTGTAGCGTCAATCTGGTCTCCTGGTTTGTGTGTTGACAAAAATGTCGACCAAAATGTGGTGAAAATGGAGTTGACATCACCTAGTTGATAATGTCACACATAAAAACACAGTAGAAAGTAATGCTTTGCATCAATGAAATGTTTGTTCTTGACATAAATAAGCTTTTCTGGAGCCTTCTCCGTGTCCTGCAGCTAAAGGTCTAATAACTTTATCAAATAGTTGATGTGCAGCCTCTTTCTCTCTGTTACCACAGGACGTTTAGTGAAGTTGTTAACTGACTGCTGCCCAGAGGATTTAGACCATTTCTCTGCTAGTGTTAGCCTTAGCATGTCTTTGTTGCAGTAGTACTTTAGTTGTATTTCAGGACTGACATGTCCTGGTAGTATGAGCTTCATCTTTAGTGAAGAATTTCCACACACTTGATGAACCACTGGGCTCATTGGTTGTTATTGGCGTGTGATCTGCAACTAGTCGACTTCCAGCTTAAAGCATCATGGCGCAACAGGAAAATTGACTAGTTGACTAGTCGGTACAATCCATAGTCCCTACACAGCTTCAGACCTCCTCGTCCTTCCGTGTCCACAGGTAGTGATGATGCTAGTGAAGCAACATTTAATTGCCGTACTCTACCGATATGCTGGTTGTCGAGGCAAACACTGTGTAGACGTGTCTCCTGGTAGTGTTGTTTGTTTGTGAACATTTTGTTCTGGCTGATTCGTTCCTTTCCCAGTTCCGTTGAGCTCAGGGCTGAATCATGAATTGAATGACGGATTTTTCATCCGTTATCAGTTCGATGCACTGCACTACGAGAACGATGCACTATGCAGTTAGGGCTCCTGCTAAGCACTGAATGATTCGGTGAATGAATCTTTTAAGCGAATCATTTTAATGAACAAATTCTAGGGATTCAGTTCAATCAAAATAACTGCCGTGGGAGGGGTGGGGCTACAGGAGCTCATTCTCAGTAGGGAGGGGTACCTGGCTATACAGCTCCCTGTAAACATGGTTGTTTTTGAGCTGGTGAATAGAGACCTGTTTAACACAATCACTGAGGAGTTTTAAACCAAAGCATGTAGCATAGAATCCATCAAGTCATGAAAGAAACATGTCAACTTGGACATCCAATGACTGCTTCAAAGCTTTCAGTAAGTCAGCGATGAATGGATATTTTCCATGTTTTATTACTTTTGACTACAATAGAATGAATCATATTGTTTCATCTGAACCCTCCCAGCTCGTCTGACTGTGAGTCCCAGCAACTCTCAGGTCTTTAAAGGAGACTTTGTGTCTCTGAGCTGTGAGGAGGACGACAGCTCTGCTGGATGGACTCTGAGGAGAAACACCACCAAAGAACAGAGGACTCAGTGTGGAGATGGGTGGGGAAAACCAGCTGGTTCTTCCTGTACCATCAGCTACACCTTCACATTGGACAGTGGAGTTTACTGGTGTGAGTCCAGAGAGGGAGCAACCAGTAACAGCATCAACCTCACTGTCTCTGGTAAGCTCAGACTGTGGAGTTAGTATTGATGAAGCTGTGTGGAAATGGATGAAATGCTGTAGTTTGTCTCTGTGTTGAGGTGGACCAGTGATCCTGCAGAGTCCTGTCCTCCCTGTGATGGAGGGAGATGACGTCACTCTGCTCTGTAAAACAAAGACCACTCCCTCCATCCTCTCAGCTGCTTTCTATAAAGATGGCTCCTTGATCAGGACTGAGTCTACAGGTCACATGGTGACCATCCACCATGTTACCAGGTCTGATGAAGGCCTCTACAAGTGTAACATCAGTGGTCATGGAGAGTCTCCATCCAGCTGGATCACTGTCACAGGTGAGGAGGTCAGAGATGATTCTTCAGCAGCTTTCAACATTCACAATGAGACAATCAGTTCATTATTAGCTTTGCTTCATTCTAGAGAGAAACACCACCACACCTCCTCCTGGTTCCTCTCTTTCTCCTGGTTCCACACCCCCTCCTACATCCACACCTCCTCCTGGTTCCTCTCTTCCTCCTGGTTCCACACCCCCTCCTACATCCACACCTCCTCTTGGTTCCTCTCCTGGTTCCTCTCCTCTCCTCCCTGTGTTGTTGTCGCTTTCTTCTTTCTGTTCTCTGGTTCTTCTGGTATTTCTGGTTCTCCTGGTGAGACAATGTGTTCCTGGGAAACCTGAAGGTGAGACACAGACTTCTGGATATTAAAGGTTTTTCTGTTAAAGAATAATTTCTACATTTATACTTGTGATTACTGATTGTATTGACATTGTCTGTGAATATTGTTATTCATTAAATGTTCATTTAGATTAATTTCCATTAAATTCCATTGTTGATCATTTTGGTTCATTTCAGCTGTTGGAGACACTGAAGACATTACGTACAGTGACATCAAAATATCACAGAACAAGAAACAGCCAATGAGATGGAGCAGAGGTAGAGTTGTTATTATTCTGTTTTTTGGCTTGTGAAGATCTGAAGTAACAAATCACTCACTCAAAACAAGGCTTAGTGTGCCAGCAACATAACTGTTTTTTATTTAGTTAGTTAGTTTTTCACTATCTAGTTATAAAAGATAAATAAATCAATAGCAAAGTTTTTGTAAAGTAAAGGATTTATAGTTCTACACAGTAGAGGCAAAGTTCACTCTGTCCATCATTACACACACCAGTTTATTAAGAAACATTCATTTACAAGATAATAAATGAAACTAGACAATTCCCCTGCGGGAAATCGCGAGAGTGGGGCTGTGTCGGCAGCAGTTTGCGCTAAGATGACATGATACAACACTACGATGCTACGATGCTAACTTAACACATGGATAATTCTAGAAATCCCAACTGATTGGGGAAGGGGGGGGGGGTCATAGAGTCATGTTCTGGCACCCTAATCTAGTCCTGTATTGAGTGAAGTGGTCATAATGTTTTGGCAGCCTGTGACTGTCATGTAAAAATGGAGTGGAGGGGTCATAGTGTCAGGTGTGGCCTAGGCTGAGAGGAATAATAATTAAAACATATTTTTATTGAACTTCTTGTCGTTCACCAGTTTCTGATATTTGAGCTGTGTATAACGCAGCATTTCACTGAAGTTGTAGCCTAATAGATGGCATATTTTATGTCTGCACCGACCTGGCGCCTGTATAAAGCACTAAATTAGGTTTTGACCACATAATGAATGTAGTAACCTAACAAAAACATAGACTATAACCTATAACATTTCATAAAAGTTAATGTCAATTTTATATTTCCATTGAGCTATCACTTTTGTACAGTAAATGCATGACTTGAACATTTTCTGTTGACAATATTGTTAGGTTAAAAATACAAGGCAATGCAGATTTAAGATTACACAATTGCTGTAGTAGCCAGGCTAAGCCCAGTGATAGCCTCGTTTATATATACTATAGTTTAGTTTATCCTACAACATGAACAGAAGGGATTTTGAAAATGAGATAAACGGGTCCAAAACGGACCCGGGCCGGATGAGCCTTTATGATGTATATGTATCAATTTGCGGGTCCCAAACGGACCCGCCGCGGAGGTGAGGCTTTAATCGCGGATGCGGAGCAGCGCGGAGCCACGGCGGAGTTCCTGAGTGCATCTGGACCCCGATACGGGTCCGTTCCGGAAGCCGACATACATCCGCGGCAGGTCCGCTGCGCAGTCCTTTTGCTGTGTGGCATGATGCACGTTTATGCTTGTTGAACTAGTGGTACTTATTGCCTCTGCGAAGGAGGTTATGTTTGTTGACTTTCAACTTGTGAAGGTTTTATTTCACTTACACTGACACGTGTTGTCGTCCAGTCGACTTCTCCTCTTTGCTGCCGCTGCACACGCTGCGTTTCTCTTTTCTCTCTCTCTCCCTCGCTGTGTGTGAAGAGCAGCCCCGCCCCTCAGTGATCAGAGCGACAGAGCGGAGGTTTTATTTTTATTTTATTTTTACAGAGAGAGACCGAGAGCAGTGCAGGGACATCTAATATGTTAGCATGTTGGCATATGTTAACGTATGCTAACTAACATATGCTAACTTCCGTCGAAGTTAGCATATGTTAGCATATGCGCCACAGGCCTCGCTCCGTCCTTTTTTTTTTTTTTTTTTTTTCCCCAAGCCTCGCTCCCTCTGTGTGTGTGTGCGCGTGTGTGACGTCAGTGAGACAGAGCGGGAAACAGCCCTCCCCCTCCTTAACTGCTGCTGCGCAGGTGCTTTGATTAACCAAGAAGCACAGAACCACTCCCTCGAACCACTGCCATTTACTAAAAACGTAAACCAGTTACTCACAAACTTTTTTCACAGTGACTACCACAAGGCTTCCATGAACACAGACATGTATTTTTTATTCTTCCTAGTGTAAAAAAAGTGGACATTCTAGCGAGTTGAAAACTACCGTCCGTTAAACTTTTGTGACGAAAAACTTTGCTGAATTAACATTGGGTCCTATGGAGCAGTTAGGCTGTCCACTCCTCACTTCTAGGCTTCTCATTCAAAAACTGTGAATCCTATCGGTTAGGTAGACACATTGTAGGCATCAGGACAAGTATGACTACTACTTTGGAGAAAATTTTGTGTGTAGAGTGAAATTTGTGGAAGCAATCACAGTTTTAAAAAATATTTTGAACATTTTTTCAGAGCAGCCCGCCCTCTAACTGTTGGGCCTCTCACTCTAGCGCGAACATTCCGCGCAATACACACCCATTATAAACCCGAAAAAACAATTTTCGCGACTATGTCGCGAATAGTTCCGACCTGGAGAAACAGAATAATAGCACACCCGCCCCGATCGATACGCACGTTTTGATGTATTTTTCGTGTATGTGCGATGAACTGTGCGGGAGGAGATAGCGACCGAAAATCCGTGGGAATAATAATAAAAATAGACGACAATAACAAGTAGTGCTTGCACAGCCCCACTAACTATAGCTTTGCTATATGGGGGTCAGTAGTGGGCTG
Source organism: Planiliza haematocheilus (assembly GCA_005024645.1). Taxonomy (NCBI): domain Eukaryota; kingdom Metazoa; phylum Chordata; class Actinopteri; order Mugiliformes; family Mugilidae; genus Planiliza; species Planiliza haematocheilus. Next base: position 994,445 of record SRSE01001219.1, read on the forward strand.
TGCTTGCACAGCCCCACTAATAATAATAAAACAGTAACAATAATCCTTAATGTTAATAATCTAAAACAGGAGGTCATCATAGGTTAGAACAGTTTACAATGGACAGAGTTCTCTGTATTTGACTTTATTATCAATTAGAGTCAATTAATAAGACTTTATAGACTCATTAGAGCCTCATGTGACAACAGTGATAGAAACAGTTGTCGGGGAAACAACATTGACTGTAAACAGCTTTCATTCATTCATATCTAAGTCTCAGAATATAAATATCTGATATATCTGACCGACTAAAGCTTCTGAGTCCAGCTGCTGTTGATGGACTTTAATGCAGGTCAGTGTGTGTTGGACTCAGTGTCACATTGTGATGAACTGATGTGTAGTTAGTGTTTGACTCTGAGCTCTGGTCCACACTCAGTAGTTGTTAGTAGGATCCATTCATCACTGGTTTGTTGTGAGGATGGAATCAGACTTTGTGAAACCATGAGAGAATAAAGAGACAGACTGATGAGAACAGAGATCCTCTGCTGGGAGTTTTCAGCCTCTCAAACTGTCTCTGGATCCAGTTATTAATGTAGAACTTTAGAACTCTGCATGTAAAACCACAGCAGCAACTTCCTCCTGCTGACTGCACTGAACTGTATCTGATCAGGTGCTGTGGTGGTGTCACTTCTCTGTATCAGGTGTGTCCAATGTGTCTTGTTCTGAGATGTGTCAGCTTTGACACATAGCAGGAAACTGATTTTGGACGTCCACTTCTCTGTTTCACAAACATTTCCATCAGAGGTAAGAAGAGAAAAGAACTATGAAAAGCTGCTGCCACTACATCCTTTTAGATGAAACAATGAAATGTTTGCTATAACTGCAGATAGACCTGGTGCAATAACAGTATTGCAACTAAAGAGTTGAGCAGTAAGAGTTCTAAGTCATAAATTATTGGTGATTAGACTGAGACAGATCAATGCATCAAATAGAGGAAGGTGTTTGTGGAGCAAAGGCATCAGCTTCAGACACTTATCATTTGTCAACCATAAAGTTAACTACATATAGGCAATAGTTATATAAGGTTATGAATATGCCAAAGGAGGCTATTCCACGGCTAATGGCTAAAAGGCTAACTCCATCTCGTCTTCTTCCGCTTATCTTGGTCCGGGTCGCGGGGGCAGCAGCTTCAGCAGGGAAGCACAGACAGCCCTCTCCCCAGCCACTTCAGCCAGAGAACCGCATCATCCGCAAAAAGCAGAGACAAGAACCTCCGATCACTGAATATGACACCCTCCACCACCCAGCTGCGCCTAGAAATTGTGTCCATAAAAACTATGAACAGAACCTGTTACAAAGGGCAGCCTTGGCGGAGTCCAACCCTCACTGGGAACAGGTCCGACTTACTACCGGCTACACGGACCAAACTCACACTCCTTTGGTACAGGGACTGAATGGCCCTTAGTAAGGAGCCATCCACCCCATACTTCCGGAGCACTACCCACAGGATGCTCCTGGGAACACGGTCATAAGCCTTCTCCAGTCCACAAAATACATGTGGACTGGTTGGGCAAACTCCCATTTCCCCTCCAGCACCCTGGTGAGCGTAAAGAGCTGGTCCATGGTTCCACATCCTGGCATAGACCTTGCCGGGGATGCTGAGGAGCGTGATCCCCTATAGGTGGAACACACCCTCTGGTTCCCTTTTTTAAAGATGGGGACCACCACCCCGGTCTGCCACTCCAGAGGTACTTCTCCAGATTTCCACGGAATGCTGCAGAGACGTGTCAGCCAGGACAGCCCTACAACATCCAGAGCCTTGAGATACATCCTGGAGCTCCACCGCCGCAGAATTGTTTCACTTCCTCTGTGACGTCTGTCCCAGAGATTGGACGACTCAACCCCAGGCCCTCTGGATCTGTTTCCCCTATGGAATATGTGTTGGTAGGATGAAGGAGCTCTTCAAAGTATTCCTTACACCGCCTGATGATATCCCCAGTTGATGTCAGCAGCTCACCACCCACACTGAGAACAGTGTGATCGTATTGCCGCCTACCACCTCTGAGGTGCCGGACGGTTTGCCAGCGACTGCCCTCGCCGCGCCCTGCCTGGCCATCCGGTACCAGTCCGCTGCTTCAGGAGACCCACAGGCCAGCCATGCCCTGTAGGCCTCCTTCTTCAGACTGACAGGTCCCTTCACCTCTGGTGTCCACCAGCAGGTTCGGGGGTTACCGCCACGACCAGCGACCCTGCGGCCTGAACTTGCAGCAGCCGCCTCCACAATGGCAGAGCGGAACATGGCCCATTCGGACTCAATGTCCCCCACCATCCCCGGGACGCTGTTGAAGCTCTGACGGAGGTGGGAGTTGAAGACCATTTTGACAGGTTCTTCCACCAGGTGTTCCCAGGAGACCCTCACTACGCATTTGGGCCTACCAGGTCTGCGTGGCATCTTCCCCTGCCATCTGATCCAAGATGATACAACTATGAAGTCAATCATCGACAACCTACAACCTAGGCTGTCGTGGTGACGACCTGACCTGTCTCGCTCATGCACGAGATGCGCGTGATAGTGCACCCCCTGGTGACCGTTAGCTGTAAAAATCCATAAATAAGCCGCACCGCTGTATAAGACGCAGGGTCCAAAGCAAGTGACAAAAGTAGCGGCTTATAGTCCGGAAATTACGGTAAACAGATGATACCTGTTATGTTCCCAGACACCAGATCACTGGTGGAAACTGCAGCTGAGACTCTCTGGACATCCAGAAGGATGAGGTGGTGATGGAGAGGATTCAAACATATTTAATGAACAGAGAGACAGAAAGATCATTGGACAGTTTAGAGACGATGAGACAAAGAAGATAGAGAAGCAGGAACAGCACACATTCAATAAAGTCCCAGCACCAGGAACATCATCCTGACTCAACACAGAAGGTTCATTCATGGAACTCTGTGTGTTTTATTTTCCAGACAGTGATCCAGCTGCAGAGAACGTCACTTATGGACAAATAGCCATCAGACCAAAAAGGACCAGAGGTACAGCTGCTTTTTACTCTCAACTCTGGACACAGCTTCCAGTCGTTAAGCTAAGCTAAGCAAAGCTAACCATATCCTGACTCCAGCTCACAATTCAGACATGTAAAATGTATCGAGCACAAACGTTTTGTCAAAGTGTTGATTAATTCATAGAGATCTGAGTAACAGAGTAGAATGATGTCAGGATGTTCAACCTGGTCTTAGTTTGACCTAAAACAGATTTGAGATTTGTCTTCACATAAGGATGATTATATGATATAGGTCTGTTATCAGATCGTATTATTATTACCTTTTCTGTCTTATCAGACAAATGTTTGGGAGTCATTTTTTTCAATTATGTTTGTGATGATGTGAATGATCCTGCCCAGTGGAGACTGAAGTTACTTTGATAGCAGCAGGATTCTATTCAAATGATGATCTGAACCAAAGTCAATCTGCAAAACAAAAGAAAAATGAATGTATGTTTAAAAAGCTTAATGAAACATACATTCAGTTTATTGTCATACGGTCATAGCAGAGGCACATTTGGAAGAGATGAAGATCAGACATCTTGCTTGATTATGCAAAACATGTAATCTAACAGTGTTTACATTGAACTGTGTGTGTCTGTGTTCAGAGGTTCCACCAGAGCCAGAGATCGTCCATGAAGTCGTTCACCAGTCCACCCACTGATGTCTAGCTGCTGGACTCTGACTGGTCCCCTCAGCCCCTCAGACCACAGTACATTTGCTTTAAAAAAAATAAAATAATAATGTATATCTTGTCTAAACATTCATTTTTGAGGCTTTTTTTCTTTCTGAATTAGACTCAAACTGTATTATGTTTTAACATTGATACTTTAAATATTTACCTTTAATAGGTTACCTTCGTTATATATTTCTATTTAACGCTGCTCTCCTCACCTTAGCAGTGATCTTGTTTCTCTCCACGATCAATAAACGTTGGTCTCACTTGTTTTTCTCTCATGTGGTTCTGTGGTTTTCACTTGGTGGTTCTTTGGTTAAGGCTGACTGATACTTGCCTCTCCGCAGTGCAGAAAACAGACATAAAACCACAACTAGACCATATTTAGCAGTAACATGTGTGTACAGTTGAAGAGTTTTGTTTCTTTTATTTTGGGAAATGGCAACACAACTGAAGCACACCCGTGTGTGTTGTAGTGTATTTAACGCAGTTTTAATTAAAAAGTATTACAACTAGATGTTATCCCCACACTTGACACGTAAAGTGACATGATAGAAGATGGATGCATCTATCATGATTTGCAAACACACTAAAGTCATGCAGTATCATTACCTTTAAGGAGCTTCATAGCTAGCATGCTACTTCCTTACCCACAGTCACTCGTTAGCTCTCTCGGCTGTACGGGACATCTGGCATACCGCAGTCCTCTGGGTTTTTTTTTTTTTTTCTCCACGTAGCCCAGCTAGTTTAGAAGAGCAATAGCCAATTTTGCAACAAATCCACAGCAGCCCACTTCTGCTGGGCGGACAGGAGCCCTCCAGCCATTCTGCTCTGCATCATGTGCTGCGAACGCTGCATACTTAGCTCTCTCTCTCTCTCTCTCTCTCTCTCTCTCTCTCTCTCTCTCTCTCTCTCTCTCTCTCTCTCTCTCTCTCTCTCTATACATATATATATATATATATACATATCTCATTAGCCTCCTCAACCCTATCTTCCCACGGGACAGTAAGTTCTTTGAAATAGACTACCTTCTCTGGCTCAGACCACAACACCAGATCTGGCCATCGTCGGGTGCTAGCTATCTTGGTTGGAATAACCAGCTGTTCATTTAAATTGGCCTTATAGGCTCCTCCTTAGCTGTCCCATGTTATGCCTGATGCTTGCTAGTCTAGCCTTTTCTCCCTCCTGTACAAACTATTCTCTGTTGTTAACGACCATGGATATTAATTTCACCCATTTTTCCTCAACTGCAGCTGTTAAACATTTCAGCACCAGGTGTATCATCCTTGGGAGAGACTAACCTTACAACCTGTCAGAATATGACTAAGCGTGCAGACACAAGTGCACAGTGGGCAGGCAGCATCCTCACCTACCCACTGGTTCAGGTTCTGGGGAGTTGGCAGCACATCATTAGTAGCCCCTAACATAAATCTAATCCTGCTAGCCTCCATGCTCCAAAGCTCTCTCCACTTCACCTCTCCCAGTTCACCCATTGACCCTGTTTAGCCTGTGACACTGCCTTAGAGCATCTAACTGCTTCCTTTTGTTTCTGTATGTCTTTCTGTATCTCTTCCAGTACCATCTTTCTCATTTCTATTGCTGATTCCCTGAGGCCTATGATATCCCTATGCCTAAGAGCTGCCTGTGCTTGCTGTACTGCCTCTTTTGGGTTCCACTTCCTCCCTGTCTTAACCATGGGCAGTGCTCTCCTAACCACTGGATCCTTCAACTGAGTGAGAGTCATTTCCAATACACTTAAACTCCTCTGTTAGGCTGGCAACTGGGAGCTCCAATGTGCCTTTCCCATACAAGGCGGTGCTGCTTAAGCAGCGTGAAACACCAAGCCATTTTCTGATTAATTAATCCTCCTTAGCTTTTCTGATTTTGAAAGAGGAACCATATACACTGTCATACACAGTAAACCAAACTGCAAGCACCATATTTTTAACTCTAAAACTGTCTCTTGATCAAATTATTTATGTAGAACTTTTTAACTCTGCATGTAAAACCACATCAACAACTTCCTCCTGCTGACTGCACTGAACTGTAGTCTGATCAGGTGATGTGGTGGTGTCACTTCTCTGTATTCATGCTCTAAGTGTGTACATTGTGTCTTGTTTTGAGATGTGTCAGCTTTGACAAATAGCAGGAAACTGATTTTGGACGTCCACTTCTCTGTTTCACAAACATTTCCACCAGAGGTAAGAAGAGAGAAAAACTGAAAACCTGCTGCCACTACATACTTAATCCTGCAGATAGACCTGGTGCAATAACAGTAATGCAACCTAATAGTTTATTATGAACAATAAGAGTTCTAAGTCATAAATTATTGGTGATTAGACTGAAACAGATCAATGCATCGGATAGAGGAAGGTGTTTGTGGAGCAAAGGCATCGGTTTCAGACACTCTTGACATAAACTGAGACCATTCCAAGTGTACTCCGAATCCTCCAGTACACCCCTTAATGTTGGAGGCAAAACAATCAACAGGTATACACTTGTTGGAGAAACCAAGCATGGACACTAAAGATAAATCCTCAGATGACTACAACTATGTCCTGAGTGGTTATGAACATAAGATTTTAAAGATGAGTTTTGTGTGTGTGAGCTGAGTTCTGCCTAGCTAACAGGAAGGCTGGAAAACAAACATGACTTGGGTTATTATGAACAAGACAAATGGATATGTGTTAACAGCTGACTGCACTAGCTTGGCTGGATAAGTAATGCACATCTCATATTTGTCAGCAGTAAAGTTAACTACATACATGTAATATATGCAATAGTTGTATAAGGTAATGAATATGCCGATGGGGGCTATTACACAGGCTAATGGATAAAAGGCTATTGAAATAGCAAAATGCTGTTGACATACAGCCAGGCATTGACCAGAAAAACACAACAAGCATTTTTGATGAACCACTCGGTCTAATCCCTTGACACGGTCATAGGAAAAAATTCTCAGGTCCTTCCACCTCCATAATTCCAAGGCTCCAGATATCCTTACCGCCTGGAGTGTATTTCTTTTTTTCCAGCAGATATGATCTCTGCCTAGCTAACTGGCATAGACAGGTTTAAGGCATATCTCAGGACATATTCATTTTCATTTTCTTTACAAGATGTTTCATCTCCAGCTTTATCACTCACACTCTTTTGATTCTAAAAATCTGCAGCTCCACCATCCAGACTTAATCTGTATGTGTTAAAACATCCTCTATGACAAGATGCCATATGTGCCTTCTTGGGTCATCTTGATTGATTTTCGTTTTTTTAAACAGTGAGTGGGTACCACACTGCTAAGTCTCTGTTGAAAAGTGTATTTCAAGGTGGTAGAAAGGCGACTCCAATCCTGAGGAAGTGTGGAGTAGTGGGTTTGTTGCAATGAGCCACCCAGTCCAGTTCCTGTTTCTTACAATGTCTAAGTTTATTTTAGTTTAAGTACTTTTATCAAGAAAGGCAAAAGCCCACAGAGCCCATTTTTATTAATTAGTTATTTTTGTCTTTTATCATTAATTTTTCTCTGCTTTATCCAAAACAAACAAAGAAACTTTTCTCATAAATATTAGTGGACAGGAAACCACAGCTCTGACAGTCAGAGGAAGGAGGAGGGATTTACTTGGTGTAGCAGTGAACTGATTAGAGTGTCGTTATATCGTGTGACATCGTCAAAAGACGGAATGGAGGAAGCATCTCTGCTGCGTCTGCTCTGTAAGTTCACTTGTTTTCATGTCTGGGCAAATATTTGACAGTAACCTGTAGTGTCATTGCAGATTAGAACACAAGTCTGCAGCTGTTCTGTTGTCTAATTAAATTAGCTTTCACTTTAGTTTTTACACAAAGTCCCTGTCTATGTGGAAACCATGTATGAAGTTTTAGTTCCAATAAACTTCACAAAAGTGTTACTGACATTTTGTTTCTCACTGTAACTCACATGTTACAGGTGAGACAACAGTCCTTAAAAAATAGTTTAACTTTGACTGGATTAACATCTAATAAATAGATATTGTGAATGTTTACCTGTAATATTATCAGAATAGGTTGCGACTATTTTGTACAATGTTGCCATTTCAAAGACACTTGAAAATACTTTGAACGTAAAGAAGAGAAACAAACATCTCTGATCCCAGTGATGAATGTGAAACAGGTCTGTGATAGAGGTCGTGATCTCTTACTAAATGTGAAACCTCAAACTAACCTGAGTGTCCTTTCTCTTTAGTTCTGAGCTTTCTGCAGTTCAGCGCAACAAACCAAGGTTAGGAAACATTTTAACATATATATAAATACTGCTTCTCAACAGAAGTTATGAACTTTATGAATCTGTGTATTCAGTTGTACTAAATTTTCTAATTACTGTGTAGTAGAGATGGGCGATATGGACTAAAACAGCCTAATCCTTTTGACTGTAGTGCATTGGCAAGTTTCGTCCGATTTTTTTTTTCTTTTTTCTTTTGTTTGTTTTTTTTTTTTTTACCAGAGGCTTTGGATAAAGTCAATCCTGCTTCTCATGCATTTTCTTCATATTCTGGTTTGAGCTGTGTTTTAGTGGCGTTACTGTCCTTTAGATGCACTATTTGTTTGCAAATCTTGCTTGTTGTAAATTGCTGCTCCGCATCAGACGTTTAAAACCAAACCAGTTGAAGATAATGTAGGTGGAGCCTCGTCTAGGAATGAGCTCCTTGTTCCGTCTTGCTCCGTCTTCCACCATTGTCAATTTGTCAATATTTCACACGTGTTGGGCTGCAAGCGTGTTGTGCACATACAGTGGTATGCAAAAGTTTGGGCACCCCTTAGGAAAATCATTGCATCAGTTTGTCACTTGCTGAGCTTTTGAAGCAGCAACTTTATTTTAACAAATGTTATACCTTATGGAAACAGAAACATCTCAGTAGTGAAATCATTTTCATTGGTCCAACAGAAACATTTTTATGAATATTTAAACAAAAACAGGCATGTGCATAAATGTGGGTACCCCAAAGAAATAATTCCATTAATATTTAATAGAGCCTCCTTTTGCTGCAAGAACAGCCTGTAGACGCCTCCTATAGCCACTGACAAGTCCCTGAAGTCTGGCAGGTGGTACTTTGGCCCATTCCTCCAAACAAAACGCCTCCAGTTCAGTCAGGTTTCTTGTCTTCCGTGCGTAAACAGCCTGCTTCAAATCAATCCATACATTTTCAATGATGTTAAGGTCTGGGGACTGGGATGGCCATTCCAGAAGATTGTACTTGTGCTTCTGCATGAATTCCTTGGTGGATTTTGAACAGTGCTTGGGATCATTGTCCTGCTGAAAAATCCAACCCCGGCGTAGCTTCAACTTTGTGACAGATTCTTGAACATTCTTGTCAAGAATCTGCTGATACTGAGAGGAATTCATGTGGCCCTCAACTTTAACAAGGTTTCCAGTCCCTGTGCTAGCCACACAGCCCCATAACATGATGGACCCTCCACCATATTTCACAGTAGGCAATAAGTTCTTCTCATGGATTCAGTGTGTTTTTTTCTCCATGCATACCTCCTCTTGTTCTGACCAAATAACTCCATCTTAGTCTCATCTGACCACAGTATTTTTTTCCAAAATGCTTCTGGCTTGTCCAGATGTGCTTTTGCATACCTCATGTGACTCTTCTTGTGACGAACACTCAGGAAAGGCTTTTTGAGCATCAGCCTTCCAAAGAGCTTTTCCTGGTGCAAAGTGTGCTGGATTGTGGAACGATGAACAACTACACCATCAGTAGCCAGATGTTCTTTTAGTTCTCTGGAGGTGGTCTGTGGCTTGTCTGTGACCATTCTAACCATCCTTCGTCTGTGTCTTTCCAGTATTTTTTTGGCCTACCACATCTTTCCTTCACAATGACTGTTCTTCTGGCCTTCCATTTCTGCACCACATTTCTGACTGTGGAGATAGACATCCCAAACCTTCTTGATAATTTATTGTACCCTTCTCCTAATTCATGATAATGAATTATCTTGGTTTCTTGGTCAGTGGAGAGTTGTTTCGATGCCCCCATGTTGCCAGGAGCCTAGGACAAGCACAGCCAGCAGTTGCCTCTGTTAAATAGCCTTTTTCATGACTGGTTTTACCTGTCTTTGTAATTGAAGGTCTCACAAGCTAATCAAAGCAGTTTTGGGCTGCAACATGTCAGCTACAAATCCCTACAGGTCTTGAAATCAATTTGATTAAATACTTTGCACATACCATTTTTTACATTTTAATTTATTATAATAAAACTTTGTAATGATACTCTAAGAATTTTGATCTGGAAAACACTCAAATGTCTACATCTCTGTAGGAAATAAAATCTTGTTGCTGTGATTGTCTTTTATAAAGTTAGAGCAAATTATTAAGAAATCTTAGAGGGGTGCCCAAACTTTTTCATACCACTGTACACTGTTAAACCTTCCTTCTTCCTCGCAGCTCGTCTGACTGTGAGTCCCAGCAGCTCTCAGGTCTTTAAAGGACACTTTGTGTCTCTGAGCTGTGAGGAGGACGACAGCTCTGCTGGATGGACTCTGAGGAGAAACACCACCACAGGACAGAGGACTCAGTGTGGAGATGGGTGGGGAAAACCAGCTGGTTCTTCCTGTACCATCAGCTACACCTTCCCATCAGACAGTGGAGTTTACTGGTGTGAGTCCAGAGAGGGAGCAACCAGTAACAGCATCAACCTCACTGTCTCTGGTAAGCTCAGACTGTGGAGTTAGTATTGATGAAGCTGTGTGGAAATGGATGAAATGCTGTAGTTTGTCTCTGTGTTGAGGTGGACCAGTGATCCTGCAGAGTCCTGTCCTCCCTGTGATGGAGGGAGATGACGTCACTCTGCTCTGTAAAACAAAGACCACTCCCTCCATCCTCTCAGCTGGTTTCTATAAAGATGGCTCCTTGATCAGGACTGAGTCTACAGGTCACATGACCATCCACCATGTTACCAGGTCTGATGAAGGCCTCTACAAGTGTCACATCATCAGTCATGGAGAGTCTCCATCCAGCTGGATCACTGTCACAGGTGAGGAGCTTCACTTTGATTTCAACTCTTACTTCATCCACATGTTCACCTGACCAGGTGATATTCTCTCTACAGAGAAACCTAGAACAACAGCGCCCCCCATCTCAGAAGCACAGACCTCTTATGGAGCCCCACTAACCACAGGAGCACCAGCACCTCCAGCATCCTCCCTCCATCTTGTCCTCAGACTAGTCTGCCACCTGGTGGTGTTCTGTCCATACTTCATCTCCACTCTCCTCATGGTGTCTTTATGTCGACACAGACCAACAGGTAACACTCTGAATCACTGACCTCACAAACTCTCACCATCAACCAGTGGATGATTGACAGCTGCTTGTCTGACATCTTCTTGTACTGACTGTTGATAAATTATCTACTTTTCATCACTAAAGGAACTGACCTGACTGTCTCTATGGTTACAACCCCACTCACCCTGGCCGAGCAAGTACTGGATGATGAGGATGATGATGTCACCACAGTGCATCACATATACTGAACCAATGACGGTGTTTGTTTGTATGTGACTCTTCTCAATGTTCCTGCCTAAAGAATACATCATGTACCTGGCTATAGTTTACTGACATCATACTGGAAAATCCATCAACATATAATAATAATAAACCAAACATCTCCTCTGTCAGTGTTTCTGTGATCATGTGTTTTGTTTCTCTGCTATTCTCATGTCAAAGTGTTAACTGGTAGCTGCTGCAGAAAGAAGAGGAAAGATATTTAAATATTTGTCAAACTGCTGCTGGTCTAATTCTAGTCCAGAGGCTGCTGGCTGGGTCTGATCTGCTGGATGTGTGTTGGTGTCTGATATTTGAATTTATTAAAGGATAGCCCCTTGAGATGTAGCATCTCATTTTCAAGGGGGTCCCTAAACAAGCATATACATAGGACACACATCATCAACAATACACTACATTACATTGTAGACATACATAACATGACAATACAACTAATCTAAACATTTGGGAAACACTTTAGTGTCGTTTCTTACAGCTTTTTATTCCTTGCATCTCATTTAGTGCCAGTTGACATTTAGGCCAAGCAATGTGGTCAACACCACTATGGTTGAACACCATCTAGTGGCTGTAGGAAGCATAACATATTAGAGTAGTAAAGTCAGACTTCAAGATCATGCTGTAGGCAGCTACACTATAACCTGCTTAATGATACTGGAGGAGCCATTTTCACTATCCACCTGAGCGTTTTTTGGAAAATGTTTGGGGTTTATACAGTATGTTTTGGGCTTTTGTGTGTGTGATTTAAAACAATGGTAAAATGGATTACAAAAAGGGTGATGGCGTTGAGCTGGGTAAAACAGCTGTGCCTATATTATTGATGGAACTAATGGAGTTTAACCATCTTAAGTCTTAACCAGAGGGCTAAATCCACAGACTAAATCCAGCCCTCTAGAGCATCTAATGTGGGTGCAGGCTGAATTTGCTAAAATTTCAAGACATTCTGCAGTTTCTCAATAAAAATAACTGCTTATCATAATTTGTCCACTAGGGGTCACACCATTTAGATGTGGTGCTAAAACAACATTGATACTCAAAAGTAAACAGCAGAGCCACTTTCAGCCCAATTAGATCTCAGGAAGGGACCATAAGGAGAGCTTAATAAACTACAAATAGCAACTTCAAATTTCACCTTTGTTTTATTGCAAAGTTCAAGTACTTTATTGAAATGTAATCTTTATCTTTTCATTTAATGAACATTCATTCATTCATCTTCTGTAACTGCTTGTTACTGTTAAGGGTCGGGGAGGTCTGCTGGAGCCTACCCCAGCTGTCACTGGGCGAGAGGCGGGGTGCACCCTGGACAGGTCGCCAATCTATCACAGGCCTAATACAGAGACAGACAACCATTTACATTCACACTCGCACGTACGGCTAATATAGAATCACCAGTTAAGATAATGTGCATGTCTTAGGGCGGTGGGAGGAAGCCCTAAGACAGGAGGAATCTGTCAATATTTTACATACATTTTTATATGCAAATATTAGCATTTTAGCTCAATAGGTTTCAGGCCATGTAGTCTATTGAAAAACCTTCACTAAACATAGGAGGTGGACTGAGATTTAATCTGCCATCTATTTACAATACAGTTTTATAAGTCTCAGTCTCATTCACACCTTGACACTGGAGCCTCAGACGCACTTGAAATGTTGGAGTGGCTTGCTTGAAGTCGCACTGTACCCTTTGCGAAAAAGAGGTTTACCCAGAGCGAATGTTGTTGAATATCCAACTTAAAATGAAGTTCACTGCGGAGTTAGACCATTGCATTTGCACATCACATATGATCTGTACACTGATGAATGAAAATGTTTCCTGTTGATGTTTACAAAGTCATGAAATGGTGCTTTTATATCAATGTGTGTGCAGTTGATAGCTCCGATAGCATTCAGAAAAGCGGTTCTTGCTACAAATTGATCTTAAATATTGACCTGTTCATGTGCATTGTATGGAAATCTGATATACCTGGCTGACATGAGGATAATTCAACCTGTGTAGGTTCTCAGTCATCCAGGTCATGGTAATCCAAAAAAGGTTTCAAAAAAGGCAACTGGACTTGTAGATTTTGGAGAAGACGTTTCACCACTCATCCGAGTAGCTTCTTCAGTTCTCCAGTTGCCTTTTTTGAAACCTTTTTTGGATAATTCAACCGGCAACAGTTTTCACATTTCTGACAGTTTCCCAGCATCACCTCTAAGTGTCACCCAAGGATCGACAGCTGTAGAAGCCAGCGTACGCCAGACATGACATTGGTGTGAGGAACATACAAGTTCACGGTCATTTCACTCTTGATTCATCTGAACTTCTTCGTGAACAAGTACGTACGGAACGTTTTTGTGTGCATGCAACAACAATTAGTTGTGTTAACGAGGACAAGATTCATTTAGAGCCATGGACTCCTCTCTGTCCCCGAAGACGGTTATTAGCTGCAGGCCGTGGCTCAGTCTGACTCTGAGTATCGGATCTGTAAAGAGATACAGCTGCCGTTGTCTGGAACATGGATTATTATTTATTTGGGTTTCTATGCTGTTTCTAAACCAGCATCAGATGACTTCTACTCAGACACTGAGTGCAGCCGTCACAGACATGGACAGTTCATGTGGTGACCTCAGAGCTCAGTCTGATTAAACCACTTCCTCATTCAGCTCCAAGCCAGAGAGACTGCTGGACTATTTGAAGACCTGACTGTGACCTCTGCAGGTTGTTGACCTGATGTTACCTGGAAAACTGCTGCTGTGTTGTTGGAGTTGGAGTTTGTGTGGGACTGGTTGAGCTGGACTCAGAGACATTAGACTCTGGATTGAACATCTTTTAGATTGTCAGACTGCAGAAAAGAAAGCAGCCAGCAAATCCTTTCAGCTCCATTTTATTCATCAACGCTCTGCAAAGAAGCTCACAGTCCATACCCCTTCAGACATTTGACCTCCAGCTATGTACCCCCTATTCTCACGCACTTGTAGCGGCTAGAAAAATGTCTGTGAGCCTGACTGGTGACAGTAGTTGAGGTCTCTCTGGAAGAACAATCTATCCATTTTAGCCATTTCCATTTTTGGTGGTTATCCGGATGACCTAGTATACCTCAGACTGATGACTATCTCTAACAAGGTGACCTAGCGCTAGCTACATTATCTGAAAAACTGATACATAGCTTCAAAGCCAGTTGTCCTACAATCCAGCTATTAACATACTTGACTCGCATGAAAAACAATCATTTGATTTTTCATTTAAGTGGAGAATCAGAACTGCTTGATTATGGTAAAAATCATAATCACAATTATTTTGATATTGTAATCACGATTATTAAAGACGATTATTCATTGATTTGAAAACAACAAAGCAGTACACATTCTACATAGTAATAGCACAGAATGTCATGACTAGTAGTAGATAGGAATTTAGAGGACAGGAGCTCTGAGCCAGAGAAAAGAAAGTGTAGGACACGAGAGAGGAGAGAGAAGAAAGAAGGAGAACATGTGTTTGGTGCATTGTCCCCCAGCAGCCTAGGCCTATAGCAGCATAACTAAGGGATGGTTTAGTCCAGCCCTAACTATAAGCTTGATCAAAAAGGAAAGTCTTAAGCCTGACTTTAAAAATAGAGAGAGTGTCTGCTTCCTGAACCCAAACTGGGAGCTGGTTCCACAGGAGAGGAGCCTGATAGCTGAAAGCTCTACCTCCCATTCTACTCTTTGAAATTCTAGGACCCACAAGTAGCATTTATTGAACTTTTAACTCTGGTATTTCTTTTAACACGATAAGTTTAAACTGAAAAACAAGAAAAATACAAATAACAGAAAAATATATTAATAAAATTATTTAAATAATATGTAAAAATAAAAAATAAACACTATCCTAGCTTTTGGCAGGGCCAGCACGGTGATTTTTCTTTTTTTCAACAATTCAACAATATATTTAACACAATATTTGCAAGCAACAGTACCTCGACCAATGAGGTGAGCAGGATTTCCGCTGTCAGCTCATTGGTCACAGAGTAGAATACATTTACGATGAAAGTTCATATAAAGTGCCTGGTTATTCCTTAAATCCATTGACATTTTACACAGTACATTATTTTTACAGTAATATTGGACAAAGTGTGTGGCGTCACAGCTCAATAGGAGGCACGTACTTTTGTTTGTAAATATGGAATGATTGTTCTTCAAGGGACGGTTGGCAACCTTAGTGTGACATATCTTGTACAATATCTTCATTTGTTTCAAGTCAGACTCCTCAAGACCACACGTTTCCACGCCACAGAATTCTAACCAAAGGCTGCCTTTCTGCCATCGCCTATCGTCTTCTCCTCAATTTATTTTCATCTTATTTTCATGATCGAGGGAAGCCAAAATCGAAATGGAAATTCAATTAATTACCAAGCCCTATGAGAAAACAACCTGTAATCCATTTTTTCAGTTTCAAAATGTAATCAGGCAGCGTTTAGAATCAACTCTTTCGCTCTGCATACCCCTGGGAGTTTGCGTACCCCAGATTAGATAAGATGACGAGGACAAAGATTTGGAGCTCATGCTGACAAAGCGTCCTCCTCTCTTCATCCATCGTCCATCAGATCCTTCACTGATCAATGATCAAAGATCAACAACCTGATCAGACTGAGTCTACAGCCATCAGAGGAGACGTTACATCCTGGACCTGGACTCTGTCTGCAGAGGAGACACAAGACTGTTAGAGACAAAGAGACAAAGACAGACAGACAGACAGACAGACAGACAGACAGACCTTTCACATTGAGCTCCACTGTTTTCCTTCTCAGGATGTTTCCCTCCTTGTTGTAGACTTTACATCTGTATCCTCCACTGTCTTTCTTTGTGGGTTTTATCAGGGTCAGACTGAGGTCTCCAGTTTTCAGCAGGTCTTCATTCATCTTTGTTCTGTTTCTGTAAATCTGGTCCTGGTTTTCAAGATGGTGAGAGCTGTTCTCATACACATGGACCTTCCTGTCATTTCTGTCCATCCACACAACTTTAGTGTCGTCAGGCAGCTCTGTGGTTCTGAAGGGCAGCTGGACAGACTCCACCCCTGTATCCACCTCGACCTGAGAGACTGAGAGGACAACAAATCCCATCATCAGCTGTAGAGACAGCAGCAGCAGGTTTTTCACTTTTTTAAATGGCTGATACAACAATCTAAAGCTGGCTGGTTCCCATGACTCTGGACACAAAGGACACAATTCAGGTGAAAGTTTATTCATTTAACATTTTTTTATGACTTTATTTTGAACATGTACATGTACATGAACAGTTTGTAGTTTTTTTTAGGATTTTTGAGAATTGTGGGAGAAAGGAAATATACTTTATGAAGTTGTGTTTATCTCCAGTTTTATTTAGCTATTTTCATGCTACTAGGATATTGGCTAGTCTGCAAAGACAGATTGACAATATAGTTTAAAGGTTTGGATATTTCATTTATTACCATTTTGATTAGTTTGGCATCAATATCATTATGGTCCGTGGATAATTTGTTTTTACATTTCATAATTTCTTTATCCTCAGCTGATTTAATATATACTGAATTAGAGTTTATTTAAATAAGAGTTTCAAGTTGGTTACTGTTGCTGGAGTATTTTAGTTAGGTTAGGGCCAACAAAATATTAAATTTGTTGACTACACTGTAAGCAATTGCTGTAAATTTACGGTCAATTTTCAACATTAAAATACTGTTTTCGTGTTAAACAGTTTAGTACTGTAGTTAGCAATGCATTGTGGGCTGCTTAATTTGGAGCAACAGGACAGAGGACCCAAACAGCATGGTAATGTTTTAAATTACAGGACACTACAGTATTTTTTGGAAACTGAGGGTGTTGCTGGGAAATCTGGAGTAGCCTACGGTCAGAAGTTTGATACGTTAGTCTTTTAAATTGAGGCTGCTTTTTGTCAAATTGCTTTTATAAATACAGAAATAATTTGCCATCAACATCTGGAGTGACTTCACGAACCATAATTTGGGTTGGAGATTTTACAGAAGATTGCGCACAATTTAGATGACATGTGCTACTCATTATCGAATGTTCTTTATCTACATCCATCGGGTCTGACATCACATTAAACGGTAAGTAATTAATCTTATTCTTCATATTGCCAATGTTTGTTGTTTGTTTTTTGTTGGTGTTTTATCAAACTGATGCTTAAGAGTTTGTCTCGCTATGGATTTGAATATAATTTATGAGTGAGACTTCATTTTCATTTTGATTTTTAACCGGTAATGTTATCGGTAGGCCGATCGGCACTCGTTAGATGGAGGTAGCAGGAAAATTGCAGTTAAACAGAGACACTTGAATCTAGGCTTAAGGACGGGTTGATTTTTTATGTTTTGTTTTGTTGTTGTTGTTGTTTAAACGGAAAATCTCTGTGAATATATTGCCTTACTGCACTCTTTGTGAATGCATTTTGTTTATTTATCTGTCGCTGCGTGTCTCACAAAGCCGACGCTTCTACCGACTGTCTTACAGTATAAGCTTTGTCGGCCGTTTCCCCTCCTTAACTTTGCAATTGGTTAAAGTTAAACATTTCTGCGTGAAGACTGATACGGTGTCACTAAAAACCAGCCAGCAGCCGTAGTCTAATCGATATGCATGTTTGTTGATGAAAAGGAACATCGGGGAGTAGGATAACAAAATGTTCCCCTGTCAGATCTGTTGCCATAGCTGTGCCACAATAGTGACATACGTAAGGCACATGAGAATTCATAAAAATACACCTAATTTAACTTTTAAGTGTGCTTTGCCGGATTGCAATCAGACTTTTCAAAACTTTTCAACGTTTAAGTGTCACACTCACAGACATCACAAACGTGTAGTTAGGCCTTCTTTGTGTGGTGTTGAACTAACATGTCATGTTGATTTCTGTAGTGCAAGATGTGAGACGTTGAAGGCATTTTACTCTCATTTGAAAACACATATTAGAGAGAGGAAAACAGTCGCATGTCCTTATAGACACTGTAACAAGAGCTTTACAGTTTTATCAACATTCACATCACACATGAGTCGGAAACATAAAAATGGTGCTGAGGAAAATTTGTCTGAGTCTGTTGTGAATCCTGGTGTTTCCCATGAGAGTGAACAAGATCAGTCTGATATGCAAATTGATCCTCCCAGTGATGCAGGCGATGAACAAGAGATTTACCCAGAAATTGCTGATGAATCACAGTTCTTTAAAAATTTAGCCCTTTTTTATTTGAAATTGCAAGCAAAGTGTTTGCTTCCATCCTCTGTCATCCAGACAATTATTGAAGATTTTCAGGACATACATGATATAAGCCAGGCACATTTGCTTTTCAAACTAAAAGAGAAGTTGATTACACTTGGGATTTCTGAAGCTGACAGAAACAATGTGATTGAAGTCATGAAAACTGATGATCTCTTCAGGACCTGCAACACTCAGCCACTGAAAACTGATCAGAAAAGAAAAACAGTTTTCAAGAACAGCTTCAACTATGTTGAGCCAGTTCAGATCTGTCTAGGTCAGAATGAAGCAGGTAAAGAGTGCTTTGCCCAGTATGTTCCTATTAAACAGACAATTGATTCTCTATTCCATTGTCAATCAGTGCAGGAACAATATAAGAAAGTGCACTCCAGTATTGGTTCTAAGGATATTCTTAAGGATGTGTGGGATGGCAAAAATATGGCTGAGAATGTGCTCTTCCAGACAGAGAGCTCATCACTGAGCTTGATCCTGTATCAGGATGCATTTGAAGTGGTAAACCCACTGGGATCTGGAAAGAAAAAACATAAGATACTTGCGGTGTATCTTACTCTTGCAGATTTAATGCCACACAACAGGTCCAGTACTGAACAAATGCAACTTGTTCTTCTCTGTAAAGAACACGATTTTAAGTATTTTGGTCAAGACTTGGTCTTGGGCACCCTTGTCAAAGACCTTAAAGATCTCGAACTCAATGGTGTTATCCTGTCTGATGGAAAGATCTACAAGGGAACTTTGTGTGCCATTGCAGGTGACAACCTGGGCTCACATAACATAGGAGGCTTTGTGGAGAACTTCAGCAGGAGTTCACACTTCTGCAGATATTGTGATATCAGCAGAGAAGCATTCAATGCAGATCCTCTTATCCAGGGCACAAAACGCACAGTGCTGTCATATAGTGGTCATGCTCAGAGCAGTGAAGGACAGTCTACATCTAGTGGAGGTGTTAAATTTGACTCTCTGTTTAATACACTCACTTACTTCCATGTATGTCAGCCAGGGTTGCCTCCGTGTCTTGCCCACGATCTTTTTGAAGGCATTGTATCCTCTGATCTGGCACTGTACATTAACCATCTTGTTAAGGTGGATAAAATGTTTAGCTATCTTGAGTTGAATCGACGAATAAATCAGTTCAAGTATCTCGGTAGGGATGGTAATGACAAACCGTGTGAGGTTAATCCAGAGGGTGGGAAACTTGGGGGACATGCTGTGCAGAATTGGTGTTTTCTGAGAATGTTGCCTGTTTTGATCGGAGACAAAGTACAAAATCCAGGTGACAACAAAGCATGGCAGTTGATTCTGCAGCTTAGAGAAGTTGTGGACCTCAGTTGTGCACCTGCAATTTCAAATGGCCAGATAGCCTACCTAAGAGTTCTGATTGATGAATATTTGCATTGCCGAATCCAAACCTTTCCTGACAACCCACTGAAGCCCAAACATCATTATGTCAGTCATTATCCTGAGCTCATTATTCAGTTTGGGCCACTTATTCGCCTATGGACTTTAAGATTCGAGAGCAAACACACATATTTTAAGCAGTGTTTGAGAAAATTACGCAACTTTAAGAATCCATGTTCTACTCTTGCAGAGAGACACCAGCTTCTGCAGGCCTTTCTGAGTGCCGGTACCTTCTTCCCTCCAGATGTTTCAGTGGAGAGGGGCACACACTTTTTCTCAGATGACTACAATGATATAATCAGAGAGGCAGTTGCACATCACAATTTTGAGTCCAAAAACACTCTGATAGCCAATGAAGTGACTGTGAAGGGGACAACATACAGATAGAACATGCTCATTGTGATTGATGATGATGATGAGGGGCTTATTACTGGAAAAATCAAAGTTGTTCTTGTTCATAAGGATTCAGCAGTATATTTTATTGTTGAAAAGTATCATGCCCTGCGTATTCCTGACATGGATGTTTACAGCCTCACACTGATGCAGAGAAGCTACTGTTGTGTTAATCAGGAGAATCTGCTAGATTACTATCCCTTGCCTGAGTACGCTGTCCATGGCACACCACTGATAATTCTTCACCATTCTTTCCCTCTACTCCAGAATTATGGTGAACATGAGTGAAGAAATCAAAGAGATCATCAGCAAGACCTTGCCAAATCTGTCTGAAGAGACCCAGTGGCAAATAATATCAAAACTTCAGAGCTCTGGCTTGGAGTCAAAAGAAGACTTAAAATATGTACAACAGGAAGACATTGTTGATCTGTTACCTGTTATCCGGTGCCGAAAACTCCTGGATGCATTCAAATTAGGTAATGTTTGCTTAATTTAGTTCATTCTCTTCTTATATGTTCTTGTTTATTCAGTTGTGGATTTAAAAAACAAAACAAAACAAAACAAAAAAAAAACATAATGTTCCTTTAAACTTTTCAAATATACCTAATATAAGGAGAGTTAAGTAGACTTTTGGCCAAATGTCTGCAGTGATTGCTATAGCTCATTAGTTATGTGCCATAATTCTTTTTATGTTTGTTTGTTTTTTGGTTGTTTTTAGAAACCGAGACAGTTACATTGGATTTGGAAGTCACTCCAACTTCGTCACCACTGAATAATGATTGGTCGGTGTCTGGGTCTTCATCACCATCATTATGTACGCCACCTCATTCTAGCTCATCACAGCTATCGGCCATTTCATCATGTTCAAGTCAAGCAAGAAACAGCGAGCCAAGCAACAGACCTTCCACATCTCAAATACTGAAAACATGGCCAGAAACATTCCAGGTTCCTTGGGAACAAATGCCACAGGAAGTTCGTTCTGCAATTGCAGATGGCAAGAGACCTAAACCAGTGGAGCGACGCCAGATGGTACGAGTACTTGTGGATGAAATGAGAAGGTATGAAGCTAACCCCACTCGCGCACAGTGCTTAACTGTGGTTCGAAATATCATCAGGCAGTACCCAAAGAGTTTTGCTGATATTGCACCAGACGGGTCACTTCTGTGTGGAGGTTATACATCACTTTTGATTCAACTGAAGAACCGCATTGAGAATGTGAACCGTGATGGTAGCTTCTCACACCACCGATCATCTACAGGCAAGAGGGGTCCAACAGACACATATGGTTGTACACGATTTCAGCCAGAGCTACCCCCAGAAGAAACTGATGACACTGTGGAGCAGCACCGCCAGAGACTGGAGGAGCTTTACAGACAGGAGGGTGCAGGTGGAGCAGAAAGAGCAGAAGTTACAAATCTAATGGAGCTCACATTCTCCCTACAACGTCGCCATATAAATACACTTCCACCACCAGATATTGAAGATGTGAAAAGCAAATGGCCTTTTCTTTTCACGCCAAAGTATATATACACACATTTTGAGTTGCTCACAGACATCAATGTGCTTCGTAGCTTGGAACTCAGTATGGAGGAATGTGGAAGAGCCATCACCAAATACTTCAGGGGAAAACCTACCAACAAAGATGTCAAGGATATACTCTCTAATGGAGAAGATAATGAGATGGCACTTCGTGTTGTTCAGCTGCTCATGGCACACTTTAGAGAGGACCTAACTGGGCTGATCCATCTTACAGATGTAAGTATTATTTTTTCTTTATAACCCTGTGCTTTAAAGGATGACTCCACCTGTCTTAAGTGTACAGACACATAATGTCTGTACTAGTTTTGGGGAGTACATCTGTGAAAAAGTAGTATAAATTATTTTTTTGGCTCACCCTTTAAATTTTGAATGTCAAATCTATTTAGCAGTTTGACTGTAGCTACTTCAGAAGCCTACCTCATTCACCTCTAGGTTACTCTCACCTACCTGTAGTGTGTTTATATTTTTTCTTCTGAAAAATCTTATTATGGTAAACATGATGTATTTGTTCCCCACAGATGTCTGCCACTGCAGCTGATGTTGAGACAACTCTCAGTCTTCCTGCAAGTCCTCGCCTGATACTGGCTGGTATACATTTCATTTAGATTCATTGATAGGCATATTATATATCATATCGGCCATTCATCTTGAGTTTACAAATGTTTCCACAAGGTAACATGCATTCCCATGTTGCTATGACTTGAAGTTGCAGGTGCAACAGGGAAAATTACAATTAGAGGTTGGATGATCACCTTGGAGGGCCGTGTAATCTCTGAGGGCATCACACCAAATTTTGCAACGGGACTTGCTGCTCTGTTTGCAATATACTACATATTCAACCTACAGTATCAAGATGAGGCAGCCTGCACTCTGGAATTCATTCAGAGGTAAAACTCCTTAATTCCCTGTCATCATTATATGGATATATACAATTAAATTAATGTATTAATGTGTATTTTCATTCATTCATTGCATTTAATTGAATGCACACAAAACCGTATGTTGTTGCTCTCTTCATTTCAGGCGCTTCATTGGTATCAATCCAGAGAGAGGGACAAAGGCCAAAAGGGGCAAAGTTGTCTCCAAGAAGAAAGGTGTGATCGTCCAGAAGAAGTCTTCTGTAGTCAATACACACGTTGCCATGTTACTGAAGAATCTCCTTGACTTTGAATGGAACTTCATATAGAACGGTGAGCTCTTTAATCTCGCTCTCTTTGTTTTGACAGTCTGATTAAACCACAAGAGAACTGCTATTATTAACTTCATAAGCATTAGCTTGGAGTGTATACTTTACATTCCTAATTGTATAGTGTATTTATTGTTATGATTTTGATTGCTTGTTGCTGTTTGACAGTGGCAACACTGGAATGCTGCAGAGAGGAACAGCGGCGTCTCTCCTGGATCATCTCTCTTGGATCCTCCACAAGAGCTAAGATGAAAAATCATAAACCTACCTCACAAAATCATTTTAAGAGTTGTAGTTTATTATTATTATTGATGCATAACATTGATGCACATTTTTCATTTTTATTTTCCAAATGTTGCCAATTATGCATATGTTCAAATGTATTATGAAAGTATATTTTCAGACAGCAGAGAATACATTACAGGTAACATAATGCAAATATTTTAAGTTTACTTTTGAGGAAATTTTAAGAGGAATAACACATGAGGTCCGCATGAGGGCATTTTTTTTCAAACTGTGGCAAAGATTCTTGTTTACTGAATGTTCTTACTCATGTAATCAAAAAGGTCTTAATGTTCGTTAAATAGTCTTAATAGTACATAGGGTTCCAAATATTGCTAATGATGTGCATTTGTTGCCTTGGTCCTTTTCTTAGACCCATTGTGTTATTCAAGGTAAAGCTTAAGTTACTGTAAGTAAGATAAATAACCGATGACAAGAATTTGGCAAGTGTCTTAAATAAAAAAAAAACATTATGCACTTCACGTATGGTAATGGTTAGGGACAGTCTCTGACGAGCAATTTTAGTTAGTTTCTATTTGCTAGAAATATCTTCTCCACGTTGTCCAACAGGGCTCATTTCCTTTTTTTCCATTTTTTGAAAGTAGCAGCATTTATGTTGACATTACTCTTTGAAATAAAGGTATTTGATTTTGAGTCTAAGTTTGTATTGCTTATTTTGCATAATATACACAATAATGCATATTTTAAGCAATTGCCTATAGCCCTGAGAATGATGAAGACTGATATTTTAGGAAACTGCTAAATTTAGTTATTGTATTATCTGCAGTGCCTGTCTACAGTAAACTGTGAGAAGTTAAAGTAACAACCTAAACAAAATATTATTTTAATTTCCAAATAATCACAGAAATATACTGCATTTATTGTTTACTGTATTAGACTGTATAATGACAGTATGAATACAGAAATATACTGTATGTCTCGTCTGCAGACTACTACTGTAAAATTACAGTATATTGCTGGCATCTTTGCTGTCAGCTCTTTACTGTAATTTATAGAAATACAGGAATATACTGTTTTTATGGTTTACATACTAATACCGTAAAGGAATTTTACATTTACATACTGTTAAAATAACGGTATACTGCTGGCGTCCCTGCTGCCAGCTCTTTACTGTTATTTTACAGGAAAATTGTTTACAGTGTACATCTTCCATATTAGTGATATCTTTATCATTATCAGTGTAATGTATAATTTTGTTACACTCCTTTGAGCCATTTCTAATAAAGCTATTCCATAGTCACTTAATATCGTTCTTATTCCTATCTAGTAAACTGTTATAATATTCCCTCTTACAGTTTCTCATGATGTTGTTTAATTTGTTCTTGTATTTCTTGTACTTTTGTTGTGCTTCTATGGATCTATGTTGTATAATGTTTTAAGTATCCTCTGCTGCTTACTCAGTGGGCTTACAAGCCAGCAACTTTTACTTAGTTTATGTAGATTATAGGTTAATTGTCATGTGACTGTAGGTTTGTTAGGGTTTCTTAGTTGAACAGAGCCTCTAAATGTGTTTTGCCTGGGATCTTGCCACAAGGGATTGTAAAATCTTATCCTGTGTATTACTGAATAAATGAATTCTCTATATGAAGTGTTTTTCTTTTTGCAAGCATTATGTAAACATTTGTCTTCTTATCTTCATCCTTTGATTTTCTGGAAAAATGTTTAAATGGACAGTGTTGTCATACAAGGTTTTGAATAACCTCAAGAATTCGAATTTGAATAACCTCATATGTCAACCTCAACTTTATTACGCACTGATTCGTAGTTCTGTGCTATCAAGTCATCTTTTAGAGCACACATGGAATCTTCTGTCCTGATCTGTCTGTGATATATTTTTTGGTCCTGATGGTTTCTTATGTATTTGCTTTTGTGAACTGTAAAGACTGGAAGGAGGTCACTTGTGTCATTTATCAATTATCCACTTACTGTATGATTAGTGATATCATTCGTAAATATATTATCAATTAGTGTAGAACTGTGGGTGGCAATGCTGCTTGGTTTGGTTATTTTGGGATGTAGGCCAATACTATAAAGTGTGTTGATGAATTGTTCTGTCTTAGTTGTGCCTGTTTGTTAGGATTTAATAGGTCTGGAAAAGCTCTCTGACCTCTGACCTGTATCTACAGTACTGACCTCTGACCTGTATCTACAGTACTGACCTCTGACCTGCATCTACAGTACTGACCTCTGACCTCTGGCCTGTATCTACAGTACTGACCTCTGACCTGCATCTACAGTACTGACCTCTGACCTCTGACCTGTATCTACAGTACTGACCTTTGACACTGAGCATCACTTGTTTCTTCATCAGGATTCTCTTCTTGTTGTAGACGGTGCAGGTGTAGGTCTTGCTGTCTCTCTCTGTGGGGTATTCCAGGGTCAGACTGAGGTCTCCAGTTTTCAGCAGGTCTTCATTCATCTTCGTTCTGTTTCTGTAAATAAGGTGCTGGTCTTTAAGCTGGTCAGAGCCGTTCTCATACACATGGACCTTCCAGCTGTAAGTGTCCATCCACTCCACTTTAGCGTCTTTAGGCAGACGAGCTGTGGTTTTGCAGATCAGCTGGACAGGCTCCACCCCTGAATCCACCTCCACCTGGTAGACTGAGAGAACAACAAATCCCATCATCAGCTGTAGAGACAGCAGCAGCAGCAGCAGCTCTGATGGTAACAGGACGTCTCTGTCCATCCTTGTCTATGTGTCTCATGTTGGTGGAGGACTCTCAGTGTTCAGTTTGTTTGAGGACGTGGATCAACCAAGTGACCTGAGCTCACCTGACGTCTGTCACACCTCTGACACAAACCAGTGGAAACTAGTTTGTGACTGAACACCAGTTTTCTTCTTCAGGACATTTGGGGCAGTTACCAAAGAAGAAGTCAGGAACTAATGAGGAACCAATCAGATGAATGGATGAGGAAGAACCCTAACCCTCTGCTCTGGTTTTACTGGGACTGGGAGAGACCTGGACTCATGAGCTCAGAGCTCAGGTCCTGATTGAGGACGTCAGGAGCTTCTGATTAGAGCTGGATTGTGTCTCCGTTTGTCCCTGATGTCTTCCTGACTCGTTCCTTGGTAACTAGTCAAAGCGTCCTGTAAAGTGCTGCAGACATGTTTGATGAAGAGTTTCTGACTTCTGGAACTAAACCTGGAAGTTTCTCTTCAGCTCTCTGTAGCAGCTGTTTGAACTCTGAACTCTTTCAGCAGCTGGAACAAGTCTCCTCCACAGGACACATGTTACCATCAGCATTATGGGTAGTGTAGTAGTAGAGACTCACCTAACATGAAGTAGTGTCGATAATGAAACAAAAGACCCCCAACGACAACAAAAATAACAACCAGGGGAACCAGGACAACCAGAAGAACTTTGGTCCAGGTTGGAAATCGTTCTGTGGAGAAACATAAAGAACAACATGACCTCTGACCTCTGACCTGTATCTACAGCAGCTGGTTTGTTGCTGACCTTTGACCTGCAGATGTACATCTCTCAGTCTCTGGTATCCAATCCTAAAGTCTGTGATGGAGCAGGTGTAGGTTCCACTGTCAGACGGTTGGAGGTTCCTCAGATTCAGGCTGAGGTCTCCAGTTGTCAGAGCGTCAGTCTTCATGGATGTTCGGTCGCTGTAAAGCTGGTTTTGGTTTTTCAGGTCATCACCTTCTGTCTGACGCTGGTGGACGGTTGAAGGACTGAGGTCATAGCGGATCCACTCAACCATTAGGTTCTTCAGGTTTGAAGGTTGAGACTCACAGGGCAGCAGGACAGACTGGTCCCCCTCATACCCTTCCACTGAGCTAAGCAGGGACACTGTGAGGACACAGAGACAGAGAAGGTTCATGTCAGCAGCTCATCTCATGTCTGGTCCATCCTCAGGTCAAACACAGATCAATGCAGCAAACATTCAAACCACGCCTCCCTGTCCTCCACTCTCCCCACATTCACCCAGTATGTTAAATGCAACACCAGAGACAATAGGACACTGGACTTGCTGTATGCAAACACCAAGGATGCATACAGCTCCACCCCCCTCCCCCCACTGGGTCGCTCTGACCACAACTTGGTTCATCTGATCCCTGCCTACATACCCATGGTAAACAGACAGCCACCCACCAAGAGGTATGTGAGGAGATGGACTGAGGAGGCCAGTATGGCGCTGAGGGACTGTTTTGACACCACAGACTGGGATGTGCTCTGCAGGCCACATGGGGAAGACATCGACAGCCTGACAACCTGCATCACAGACTATATAAATTTCTGCGTGGAGAACACTGTGCCTATGAAGAAGGTACGGTGTTTCTCCAACAACAAACCCTGGGTGACCCCGGAACTAAAAACTCTGCTGAAGGAGAAAAAGAGGGTTTTTAAGGCCTCGTCCACACGTACGAAAACGGATCTTTTCTTATCCGTTTTCGCTGGCAGCGTTTCAAGAATATTCGCGTACACACGGCGCGAGGTGAAAACGACTGAAAACGCCTGAAAACGCTACTTCATATGCCTGGCCTATAGGTGGCGCTGTTTCCGTTTCAGAAATCCGCCAAAAACGGAAACGGAAGTGGCGGAGCATGCACATAAAGCTTGAGCGCTGTTTACAAATCGACTTTAGAAAACCAAACTCAAGGAGACGACAATGATGGCAGTGGTTACGAAGAAAGCAGATACTTTTGTGTGGACCGACGCCGAGGTCGAACTACTCCTGCGAGTCACACTCGACTACAAGGCCAGTAAGTTGCAAGAGAACGTTGACTGGGAGTCCGCCATTGTTGTTGATGTTGTTATGAGACGTCTCGCGGGAGGTGGAAAGCTGCTCGAGAGTAGTGGCCATGACGTCATCGTTTTCCAAAAGATCCGTATTTGCCGTCCACAAGGAGCCACGAGATGTGCGTTTACGGATTTATCCACCCTGGGACCCGTTTTCGAAAAAGTGCGTTTTAGGGCTATGCGTTTACGGGATTCGTCTGGACGATCGGCCAAAACGAATAAAAACATGTGCGTTTACGCGTTTTCGTGTTTTCGTGTGGACAGGCCCTAAGACTGGGAACAAAGAGGAGCTGAGGAGGGTCCAGAAGGAGCTGAAGAGAGAGATAAGGAGGGGCAAGGACAGCTACAGGAGGAAGCTGGAGGAGCGCCTCCAGGATAACAACACCAGAGAGGTCTGGAGAGGCCTGAAAACCATATCCGGACACGGGAAGGACAGTGGAAGGGGCCCAGAAGCGGGAGACCGTGAATGGGCCAATGAACTGAACCTGTTCTTCAATAGGTTTGACTGTGCTCCTGCCTCCTCCCCCACCCCCGAGAACATCTCTGAACTGTCACCACCAACACACCTCCTCCCACTACACTCTGCTGGGGTGATCCATTCACCCCAACCCCCACCCAACACAACAGGGTTTTCTTCACATCACACCTCCAACTTCTCCATAACTACGGACCAGGTGAGGAGGGAGCTGAGGAGGATCAAACCAAGGAAGGCTACTGGCCCTGATGGCATCAGCTCCAGACTCCTCAAGGACTGTGCAGATCAACTCTGTGGGATTTTTCTGCACATCTTCAACATGAGCATCAGTCTGGAGAGAGTTCCACTCCTGTGGAAAACATCCTGTGTGGTTCTAGTTCCAAAGACTGCACGTCCCAGTGAGCCGAACCACTTCAGGCCAGTAGTCCTGACTTCTCATCTGATGAAGACCATGGAGAGGATCATCCTGGGCCACCTCCGTCATCTGGTGAACGACAACATGGACCCGCTGCAGTTCGCCTATCGTCCAGGCATAGGTGTGGAAGACACTGTCATCTACCTGCTGCACAGATGCTTTTCCCATCTAGACGACACCGGTAGCACTGTGAGAGTCATGTTCTTTGACTTCTCTAGTGCTTTCAACACCATTCAACCATCACTGCTCAGGGGGAAGCTGGAGCGGGCTGGAGTCAATAGTAGCCTGGCTGCATGGACCATCGACTACCTCTCCAACAGGCCTCAGTATGTGAGGCTTCATGACTGTGTGTCTGATGTGGTAGTCTGCAGCACGGGGGCACCGCAGGGTACTGTGCTCTCTCCTTTCCTCTTCACCCTGTATACATCGGACTTCACACAACACGGACAGCTGCCACCTCCAGAAGTTCTCTGATGATACAGCCATTGTCGGACTGTGGCTCAGTAGGTAGAGCGGGTTGTCCACGAACCAGAGGGTTAGCGGTTCGATCCCCGGAATGTGCCACATGTCGAAGTGTCCTTGAGCAAGACACTGAACCCCCAGTTGCTCCCAGTGCGTGGCACTGGTGTGTGATTGTGTGCGTGCTTGTGTGAGTGAATGGGTAGATGTGTCTCTGACTGTAAAAGCGCTTTGAGTACCAATAGGTAGAAAAGCGCTATATAAAAGCAAGGCCATTTACCATTTATCTCAGGGAAACGATCTGGAGTACCTGGAGGTCATCGCTGATTTTGTGGACTGGTGTGCTCTAAACCACTTGCACATTAACGCCAGCAAGACGAAGGAGGTGGTGATGGACTTCAGTAGGAAACCACATCTGACTGCACCGGTGAACATCCAGGGCTTGGACATCGAGGTCGTGGAGGATTTCAAGTACCTGGGTGTTCACCTCAACAATAAACTGGACTGGACACATAACACGAACGCCCTGTACAAGAAGGGCCAAAGTCGTCTCCACCTGCTCAGACGACTGAGGTCCTTTGGGGTGTGCAGGACACTGCTGAGGACTTTTTATGACTCTGTGGTGGCTTCTGCCATCCTTTATGCAGTGGTCTGCTGGAGCAGTGGAAGCTCAGAGAGGGACAGGAAGAGACTGAACAAGCTGGTCAGACGGGCCGGCTCTGTCCTGGACTGATCTCTGGACTCCATCGAGGAGGTGGGTGAGAGGAGGATGTTAGCCAAGCTGACATCAATCATGGACAACCCCTCTCACCCACTGCATCAGACTGTTTCAGACCTCAGCAGCTCCTTCAGCAGCAGGCTGCTGCATCCACACTGCAGGAAGGAACGCTACCACAGGTCCTTCATTCCAGCTGCCATCAGGCTGAACAGCACCAGCCTGAGTCAATAGTTTTTTCTCCATGGAAAAATAAATCTGCTCCGTACACTGCTTTTTTGCACTAAATCACTAGTCCTCCATCTCATAGTTTAAGTAATTATTTATTTGTAGAGTTTTTTTATTCCACTGTACCATAACTGTATATACAGAATGCCTCTATATTTCTGCACATCTTTTCTCTGTATATTTTTCAGAACATTCTTATTTTTGCATATATTCTTTCAAAATGTGTATTTTGGGTAACTCTTTTTCCTTATTTTGTACCATGTCAAGTCGTTATTGCTGTCTGTACATATATTTGCCAAACTCCATGCTACTGTGACAAGGAAATTTCCCATTCGTGGGATTAATAAAACATATCTTATCTTATCTTATCTTCAAAGTGAAGCCTCAACATGTTGCTGTGCTTTATGACAATAACATGGTTATTAACAATAATAATCACTGTTACTGTTCCAAGTGTTAACACAACACAATGAATGACTCCATGGTCCCAACAATAAGTCTGAATGAAGCAACATTTCATCCACATCTGTTGTTGCTGTCAACAAGAAGACCAGAGCAAAGCAGGATGATTCCTGAATATTATGAACATTAAACATAGAAGAAGCTGAAGAAACAGTCTGCAGACTCCCTGTTGAACACTAAATATCAGACAGAGGACAGACTGATGAAGCTAAAGCTCATCATCCAGGTCACTCCTGGGTTAGACAGCTCAGTGGTTTGAAGAAGACTTAGCATGTGAAGGCCTTCATCAGAGTCCTAGTGCTTCTCTTCTTCTTCAGGACACATTTTACTAGTTAACAGAATATTCAGTCATGTTTCTAATAGAGGTGTTTTACAGTGTTGGAGCTGTTAGGTCATAAAATGATGAGCAGAGGAATAAATGAAGAGCTTCCACTGAGTCCTTCCTCTGTGGATCCAGTCCTGCTGTTTGCTGAGTGTTGGAGGTCAGCTGCTACAGTGGGTTGCTCATGTCTGCTGGATGTCCAGCATTGTTAACTCCTGTCTGTCCTCAACAAACAGCAGCAGGACACTCAGAGTTCAGCTTCAACTCTTATCAGAGACAAAGACACAAACTCAACTCTACTCACTCACCTGGTGGAACTACATCCAGTCTGATGGTGCTGATGGGGTCAGAGTCCAAAAAGCTTCTCTTCCTGCGGTTTGATTTAGTTTCAACACGACACTCGTATGTTCCACTGTCAGCAATAGTCACATTCTTTATAATCAGAGACATGTCTCCGTCCTTCATCTGTCTGTCCTGTAGATCCACTCGGTTCTTATAAGATGGATGCTGGTGTGCTGGAGCCAACTGATCATCTCGATATAAAAGAACATATTCATCTTCCATCAGGTCAGTTCTGCTCCACTCTACAACTGCAACAGTTTCATTGTTCAGAGCTTTACATGGTAGAGAGACAGTCTGTCCAGGTTCAGTTCTGATGAATCTCTGTCCTGAAGGAAACAAGACAGAGCAGAGAGGTTAAAGGTCACCGTCAGTCAATGGGAGGAGCTACCAAAGAGAGACACTGGTCTCTGGACCTAACTGTTGATGGTTAGACTGTTGTCTAGACCAGTCTGAGGACTATCAACTGTTCATGTCACCAAAGAAGAGACATTAGAGTCCAGGAAGTGAGCAGTAGATGAATTGTTGTGGTGAGGATCATCCTCAGTCTGCCAGTGTTTGTTGATCTGTGATGGACTAAACTGTCTCATTCTGCTCAAGATCAGCGTATCTGAGTGAACACATGAATACTGTGTGTCTTCATGCTTAACACACCACACATACAACGGAGGACAACAGGGGACAACAGAAGACACTAGAGGACAATGGGGACAACAGAGGACACTGAGTAGTCTGAGTCTGTAGATTGTAAATGTGTTCCTGACTAATGAGACACTAGGAGCAGAGAATATGGACAAATCATGAAAAAGTTGGGGGCACTCGAGGGCAGCAACATGTAAAAACACATTTTCTCTAGCTCTTTGTGAAAATTACAATTTCATTAATTTTCTTCCTCTAAAACAAACCTCCTATTGTACTGTAGCTACAGGGCTGCCACAATTAGTCAACTAGTCATGATTATGTCAACTATTAAAATTGTCAACAACTAATTTAATAGTAGACGCGTTGTTTTTTTTCCCCTTTTTTAATCTTTGTTTTTCTCTCAAACCTGCTGTGGCACCTTCCACTGCCGCGTCTGCCTTTCTGCCTTTGACCCACTGTGCAGTAGTGGTAATCGGGGTCAGTCGTGATGTCACTGGAAGTTATACCAGACAGGCTCTGGTATCACGGCTACACGGTGGCAACGGAGCTCAAAAGTGTGGGAGCATTTTAAGAAAACAAAAGATAAAAGTGTGCAATGCAATATCTGCAAGACAGAACTTGCCTTCCACGGCAGTACAACTGTGATGCACAAGCACCTGAAAAGGAAGCAGGTTGTGGCTTGTGACTAGAGTTTCATGGTACCCACGTTACCCCGCAGTGCCAAATCATAATGCTTCCTACTACACTACAAATTCTACATGACGGTACTACCATGGATTACTGAACTACCGTGAATTACTATAGTATAGGTGCCAGTTTGCGGCCGGGTCTACTCTCCTCCTGGCTTCTCAGGGCATGCTACTCCCTTGTAAACAAACTGATTGCCTGTTACTGGTGACGTCCGGGGATATGATAGGCTGTTTCCGCATGCTGGGTCTGCCCGTCTGTTAGCTGATTGGCTGTTCGTGTATTTCTGCACGAACTCCATGAAGACAGCTCCGCTTTGATAGACATTTGTTTCAAAACAAACAGCAAGCTAAAGATCTGTCTCGCCCAGACGCGTTCACGACTTACAGTCACAAACACGAGACAACACACTCAGCACGGCACAAGCACCAGGCCCGAGTGGCGTGTCTGCCGCGTTGCCGCCAGTGCCACCACTAATTTTGCTCAATTTTATATGTAATTAATTAATTTGTAATTTTTAATAGGCATATACCTTAAACACTGAAAACTGAAAACTAATGATGGTTATCCCTTGTGCTACCTTTGAGGTCTTTGAGGAGCCCAAGTGAATGGACAGACAGATAGAGAGCATGCAAGAGGGTAGCACGAGGGTTAAATAAGAGCAGCTTCATGCTGCTGTGATAAGCTGTATGTTTTACATTCAATTTACATATGATCCGATTAGTCAGCTAATCTAAAACTTAATTGGTGATTAGCACTGGGCATTGGGTCTGGACTACACTTCAATACTTGACTGGTAAATGTAAATGTACTTTATTTACACACTTTACAACAACCCACAGATGAACAAACGATTAGAAAAAAAACACACCAGAGACAATAAACAAGAGAAAAAGATAAGAAATGAAAACAATAAAAAAGTAAAATAAAATAAAAGTGTCACCACAGTACCGGGTACTAAAAGCCATTCTGAATAAATAAGTTCTAAGTTTAGATTTGAAAAGGCCCAGGTCAGTGACAGGCCGAATGTCAGCTGAGAGCAAGTTTGTCTACAGCGTCATGACTTCCCAAACTTGAAAAAGGAAGGACTTGACTCAGGGTTTCACTCAATCTTCAGTTTATTTGTCTGTGAAGGTTCTCAGTCATCCAGGTCGTAGTATCCAAAAAAGGTTCAAAAAAGGCAACTCGACTGTAGAGGTTTTTTGAGAAGAGGTTTCACCACTCATTAGTATTTCACAAAGTAAATTTAAGATTTAAACTGCTTTTTTGTTCTCTTTTCCAACTTTTTCTTTTTTTCATTTGGGAAAACCTAATATTTACTGTTACATCTAATTGTAATATTCACTTTGGAATAAACTAATTAATAACTAACTAATGTCATAATAAATAAATGTGAAAACAGTTAGTCCTCAGACTGAGGGCCTGTCCACACGAAAACACGAAAACGCGTAAACGCACATGTTTTTATTCGTTTTGGCCGATCGTCCAGACGAATCCCGTAAACGCATAGCCCTAAAACGCACTTTTTCGAAAACGGGTCCCAGGGTGGATAAATCCGCAAACGCACATCTCGTGACTCCTTGTGGACGGCGAATACGGATCTTTTCGAAAACGATGACGTCATGGCCACTACTCTCGAACAGCTTTCCACCTCCCGCGAGACGTCTCATAACAACAACAACAATGGCGGACTCCCAGTCAACGTTCTCTTGCAACTTACTGGCCTTGTAGTCGAGTGTGACTCGCAGGAGTAGTTCGACCTCGGCGTCGGTCCACACAAAAGTATCTGCTTTCTTCGTAACCACTGCCATCGTTGTCGTCTCCTTGAGTTTGGTTTTCTAAAGTCGATTTGTAAACAGCGCTCAAGCTTTATGTGCATGCTCCGCCACTTCCGTTTCCGTTTTTGGCGGATTTCTGAAACGGAAACAGCGCCACCTATAGGCCAGGCATATGAAGTAGCGTTTTCAGGCGTTTTCAGTCGTTTTCACCTCGCGCCGTGTGTACGCGAATATTCTTGAAACGCTGCCAGCGAAAACGGATAAAAAAAGATCCGTTTTCGTACGTGTGGACGAGGCCTGAGTGACGTGCAAATCAGAGACACACAAACAATTAACACTGATGAACAATTAACACACTCTGCAGTTACAGGAGTGGATAAAAAATAACAGCATCAGTTAATTGGGAACAACATTGATCTAATTCACAATCCTGGTGAAAATAATGGCTTTTAAAGATTTACGATTTAAATCGATTTTTTCCCCCCTCCACTTAAAAACAATTTGCAGATGACAGAGAAGTTGTTGAAAACAAGTTTTAATTTTATTTGATTTTGATTTTCCCTTCTGGGGTTAAAAGGAAATCATGAACAAGCCAAAAAGAGATGGCAAGCCTTACCTGCCATTGTAAACAGTGACAATGTAACTTTCAGTAAGCTTTATCTGTTTCAAACTGACTAAATACCCCCTTAAAATACCTTACACTCGGCAGCATGCCTCTGTTTGAGGTGCTGCAGTAAATTGGTCGTACTGCTTCCTTTGGTAGCAACAGCCTTTAAACAAACTTTGCAGCGAGGTGCTGTTTGTTCCGTGTCCGACACCACAAACCCGAACCAATCCCAAATGACCGAAGAAACATTTCCTTTCTTGGGGATGAGATCTTCCCTGCTCGCCGCCATGTTGTTTGTTTATCAAGCGTGCCGCGCGCTGGGGATACGCGCGCTCTGAACTACGGGAGCCCAGCGGGGGGGAAATCGATTTTCACTAAAACAAATCGACGTAAAGTACAAATTCGAATTAATCGATAAAAACGATTTATCGCCCAGCCCTAGCCTCATATCTAATGAAATACTGTCAGTACTACTTCAAAGTATTTAAAAATATCAGTTATACGGGCACGAAGAAGAAGACTGAGAGAATAATGTAGAGCTGATCTGACCTGCAGAGGAAGAAGCCAGCAGACAGACTGACAGCAGAGTCCAGCAGAGACACGCAGATCTTCCAGCAGACATCTTCTCTGTCTGCTTCCGTTAAAGTCCACCAGGAGTTTCAGAGAATATCAGAGAAGCAACGTTAGATCAGGAAATCCACAACTTTCTGTTTCCAGGCTTTGTTCCGTCAAGGTGGAGTTTATAGGAAGGACAGAGTGCGCATGCGCCAACACGCAGGCGCAGAGTTTTGTAAATCACGTGATTTGCTGTTTCAGAGTAACTGAGTAGATTCACTGGATGTTTAAGTATTTCTCTTCAGGTTTTCTTCTTTCACAGCTTTGATTTATTTTTTAAACTTATCGGTTATTTTTCAGATTAAAGTATCAACAGTAAATGAAGTCCAACATTAAAAAGCTGTTTCCTGGTTCATGTCAGTCTGCAGTCATGTGAGAAAAGATCAAGAGAAGATCTGAGTCCAGCTCTAATCATGTTCAAACTATGCTCAGACATACATTTGATAGATTATTCCATCATGGACTTTTCATGTTTAGCTCCTTTTATTCCTTCATTAGTTGAAGAGTTTTCTAGGAGACATAAAGGCTCTGTGGTGAAACAGAGAGTTTTCTCTTGATGTCTAATTATTATATATCTAATGACATAATTTTAATTACAGAAACATAATTATAATTTTTACATAATTATAATTTTATAAAATCTGAGTTTGTGATTAGACGACACTAATATAAAACATCCTGCAGAGACTGAAGTTACTTGATATCAGCAGGATTTCATCCAAACACAAATCAAATTTGAACAAAATTCAATCTGCAATAGAAAAGAAATGAATGTGTGTTTTATCTGCTACTGTTATGTGAATATTATGAGTTGGTTTGTAGAGAAGGAAGGTACAACCAGTGTTGTGGGTAAAGTGTTACAACGTAACGCGTTAGAGTACTCTAATTACTTCATGTAACTTGTAATGTAACGCG
Source organism: Planiliza haematocheilus (assembly GCA_005024645.1). Taxonomy (NCBI): domain Eukaryota; kingdom Metazoa; phylum Chordata; class Actinopteri; order Mugiliformes; family Mugilidae; genus Planiliza; species Planiliza haematocheilus. Next base: position 1,031,110 of record SRSE01001219.1, read on the forward strand.
TTAGTTTCATGCGTTAAGTAATCAGTGACTTTGTTATTTTTTTAAATAAGTTATGTTACTTTAATTTCTCCAGATAAGGAATTAAAAAAAAAAAAAACATCTTGTATCCAAGAAGCATCACTTATTGTTCTCCTGCAGAGTTAATGTGGTTGGATGAATGATGTTATTCATTGTCAGGACTTCTCGTGCATTTAAAGGAGGCTGTGTGTCACTGAGTTGCAGCATGTGTGAGGCTGCAAACGGCTTTAAATGTTTGGTAAAGCATTTTAACTGATGGTAACGTAGTAACCTAACTAACTACTTTTCAAAGTAACTATACCCAACACTGGGTACAACGAGATGTATGGAGGATTGTAAGTGCCACAATGAATTAATTAAATACACCATTCAATAATTCATTAAATACGTCATTAATTAATTAAATATGTCATTAATTAATTAAAATACCAATTCATTTAATATAAAAACATATATAATTATTTCACTATTTAAGTATTTTCATGGTCCTGTGTTGCAGCGCTTCATGAATTTATTTTATCTGTCAAACTCGCCCATCAAAGTCAGTGGGCGGATTCTAACACCTGATTGGTTACCCTGCACAGTCAAGACAAGACAAGTTGATTCCAGATAATAGATTGACGCATCTTATGTCCTCCACTCCAGTCCAGTAGGTGGCGGTATGCACCTAAAAGTTGGTTGCCAACCGCCAAAACAAAAAACTAATAATAATAGAAGAAGAAGAAGATTGACGCAATCACACAAAACTTTATTAGCTAAAAACAAAGTGGAAGGCTCGGTCATAGAGTTGACTGTATACTATATATAGAATTGATGTCTCGTCCGCGTTGCTGGCCAACGGAGTCGAACGTCCGCACATGGCGGCCATCTTACCACAGGCAGCTCGCTCACCCAAAAGGTGTTAATAGTAAAACATGTAATTTTTAAATAGCCATAACATGCTCAATTTTCAACCGGTTTTCAAACAGTTTGGTTTATTATAAACGTCAAAGACGTTGTTATAACACTAAATACTTGTTTTTGAATCGTTATCTTATGTTCTAAAAAATAGAATAATGTTCTAGAATAGGTAGACTAGACCTACAAGATTTCCCTTACCAAATATACATCAAGAAACGCTGCATGTTGAAATACCCACCCTGTACAGAGATGACAGTAACACAGCACGAAGAACCAGTCCATATTTCCAAATGTGTAAAAATAATGTTTTCACACATGAAGTGGTAGTAAACCAGTTTGTTTAGACATTATAAAGGCACTTTTGAAAGATTTTTGAAGCTTTATTAAAATCAATGTTTGGACAGAGGTGTTAGAGACATTTGATGGATTTTTTTATTTTTATTTTTTTACATTTTCATTAAAACCTTAGCCAAGTAACAAGGTGTCCCAGTGTCCCAGTGGTGCTGGTTCTGGTCCTCATGCTGCTGGGCCTGATAAGTGATGATGAAGTGATAAGTGAACAGGTTGGCAGGTTGTGGGTCGCTAGGCTGTGCAGGCCAAGAAGTCTGGACAAGGTGACAGCAACAAGAGATGGTAGGGCAGTCGTTGGGTTGGGACTTCAGGTGCGATGAGGGCCAGTATCAAATACAAGGGTGGCTGATGACTGGAAAATGTTTACCTCACAAGTGAGGTTAAGAGGGGAAGAAAGAGAGAAATAGAGTGGGTTAGTATTACTATACTCATGATCAGTGGCGGCTGGTGAATTCTTTGTGATTTTCACATACAAACAAAGCATTCTGGTGCATTGTGACAAAATAATAAAGACACAAGTTAACATTCTCTCCCTGTTTCTGTATGTGTGTTTGTGAGAAAGTGAGAGAGAAAGACAGAGAGAGGGAATGTGATTCTAAAATGGGTGAGTGTGTTACGGCCAATCTATTGTGTTGGTAACTTCACTCATAAATCTATCTACCGTCAAATACGATAAAATACCAATTTAATATGTGCACCTTTTATGTGTGGTTGTTCAGACACTGAAGGCATGATGGTGAGGTTTGCAGAGAATTATATAGTATATGTACACTTGAAAGGGGTGGGATGTGAGGGACCTGTCGGGACTCATTTTCCCAATAATGACCAGTGTTCTATACATTATCTCTTACCTATATGATGCTATCATTAGTTTGTGACATTCCACATGCAAATACTTACAACATTAGGCACCAAGTCCATTGGCAGGTTGTCTTCTAGTTGTGTTGAAGTTGTAGTGCATCTTATTGCTACTGACTAAAATAAAGTAGTTTTGAGTGTCTAGATCAGGGGTCGGCAACCCGCGGCTCCAGAGCCGCATGCGGCTCTTTAGCACACCCCTAGTGGCTCCCTGGAGCTTTTTCAAAAATAGGTGAAAATGGAAAAGAATGAATTTTTTGGGCTCCATTTTTTGGGGGGAAAGCTGACACAAACATTCTTATGCTGTAAAAATTTATGTAATAAATACCGAATTTCAGAATTGCCAAATAGCAGAATTGCGTCATAGCCTGCGACACATCGTGTAGCACGGTGACAGACGGGTGGCTGTTGCAAACAAACGGGGGTGTGTGATAGGCCATGGAATGTGAACTCTGATGGGCCGCAAGAAGAAATGATCGAATTAATATCAGTGAAAGGCCAAACACGGGGGGAGGACATCTGTGAGGCTGTGCTGCAGTGTTTAGATGAGAAAGGAATAAACACTAACCACCTGATTTCAGTGGCTACAGACGTCGCACCGAGTATGAGAGGATCGCAAAAAGTTTTTTTTTTTCTCGAATCCTCAAAATAAAAAAATGACACTAAAAATCTGTATTTCTATTTCTTGTATTTCTGTAATTTAATCAATGCAACAAAACATAAAACGTAAGTATAAGCACCAAGTATCGTACAGCAGCGTAGTCACGTGGTGCGTCATTCTCTCCAGGATGCGCTGCAGCGAAAATAAACATTTAACAATTAATGCTCATTTTGTATTTGTACCCTACTTAGTGGTTTTAATAGTAGGCTTATACAGTGCCTTGCAAAAGTATTCATCCCCCTTGGCTTTTTATCTATTTTGTTATATTACAGCCTTTAGTTCAATGTTTTTGAAATCTAAATTGTATGTGATGGATCAGAGCACAATAGTCTAAGTTGGTGAAGTGAAATGAGAAATATATTTACATAAACCTATTTTTTAGAAATTAAAAAAAAAAAAAATTCATTTGCATATGTATTCACCCCCTTTGTTATGAAGCCCATAAACAGTTCTGGTGGAAACATTTACCTTCAGAAGTCACATAATTAGTGAACCTGTGTGCAACCTGTGTGCAATCTAAGTCACATGATCTGTCAGTACATACACACCTTTACTGAAAGGCACCAGAGGCTGCAACACCTAAACAAGAGGCACCACTATCCAAACACTGCCATGAAAACCAAGTAACTCTCCAACCAAGTAAAGGACAATGTTTTGAGAAGTACAGGTTAGGTTATAAAAAAATATCCAAATCTTTGATGATCCCAGGAGCATCATCAAATCTATCATAATCAAATGGAAAGAACATGGCACAACAGCAAACCTGCTAAGAGACGGCTGCCCACCAAAACTCACAGACTGGCAAGGAGGGAATTAATCAGAGAGGCAGCACAGAGACCTATGGTAACCCTGGAGAAGCTGCAGAGTTCCACAGCAAAGACTGGAGTATCAAGACATAGGACGACAATAAGCCGTGCGCTCCATAGAGTTGGGCTTTATGGCAGAGTGGCCAGAAGAAAGCCATTACTTTCAGCAAAAAGCAAAGTGGCACGTTTTCAGTTTGCGAAAAGGCATGTGGGAGACTCCCAAAATGTATGGAAGAAGGTGCTCGGGTCTGATGAAACTAAAATGAAAACGCCATGTCTGGCGCAAAACACGAAAAATGCCAAGGGGGTGAATACTTTTGCAAGGCACTGTATAGCCAATATACTGACAGCCTATGTTGCCTTCATATTAGGCTTATATAAGGCTTTTAATTTTTTGCGGCTCCAGACAGGTATGGTTTCTGTTTTTTTGGGCCAATATGGCTCTTTGAACATTTTGGGTTGCCGACCCCTGGTCTAAAATATGCTATAATAAACAACAAATTATATACCTTGCAGAAACAAAAACTAATCACATTTAATCACATGTGTATATTGACATATCAGTCTTATACACCTTAAATTATTTTTGGTCAGTGATAAACATACACACACCCTTTGAAGATGTGCTGGAAAGCTGAAAATGGATGGCACAACACCATCTTTAATCTGCACAGTCTGCCCAGTCCTGTGGAAGTCCTCGGTCTTGAAGTGCTCCCTGCAGATCAGTGTCCTGTCAGTGGCAGCAAAACCGTCCCTTCTTAGGGCAACTTCTCACTTCCTCCTCCTCTCTCTGGATTTGGGAAACCTTAAAGTGAGAAATGAACCCAGATATATAAATTATTGTCAACATTTTAAATCTGTCTTTCCATTTAAGGGCAAGGACACAAGTGCACACCTATATTATCATATGTTGGGGATAATTGTATGTATGTACTTCAAGAATAAGATAAACACATGAAAAACTATATTCAAACGTTCAGTGATTATGTAAACAAAATATTCTAAACCTTGTGTCAACAACAATCTAGCAATACTATTATGTCATATCCCCGCTGTTCCTGTGTAACAGGACCTGTATTGTACTTCCACTAAGTAACTAACGATGATCCTAAAAATAATTAATAATATTGTAATATCCTACAGGTAACAGGTGATCCCTCGGCTTCTCGTTTCGAGACAACGGCGGTTACAGCAGCCATAGGCGGCACAAAAGTCTGGCATCTTGTCAGCAATTTCCTTAGAAATCATAATGTAAGATGTTTTAACAAACCGACCACACAGGAAATCATGTATAAATTCAGTTAAATCATGTGTACCATGTGTGTATTATATTGAAAAGAAAGCGTAATTCTGCCTCGCCCCTATTTACTGAGTAGCTAGTAGCCTAGCTAGACGTGATACACAACTAAACTGCACGATTAAATCGGTTTTTTTTTTCGAGGACATAAGCTGCATCCAGAATTATAACCACGTTAGTAACGTTTGTAAGAAAACAAACAGTTTGTAAATCCATCAAGATGTCAGTGAGATAAGAGTATTAACGTTTGTGCAGGTCACTTACCTTACCTCAGGTTACCTCCGTTTATCTACGGTTCGACTGATCCCGAGAGAAAGCCAGCCTGTGGTAAGATGACCGACCTGTGCGGACGCTGTAGACTCCGTAACACATCTAGTCATTCTGTATATATATCTATGCTCTGCAAAGGTCTAAAATATCTCTCAGCAGCTCACTAGAAAGTTCATGGGGATCCTCCATCAACGTAGCCGCCATGGTTTGAAAGATGAGTTTCAAGACTTCAGACCAAAGCAGTGGATTAGACTAGATTCACATTAGACCCGCCCACTGACTTTGATGGGCGAGTTTGACAGATAAAATAAATTCATGAAGCGCTGCAACACAGGACCATAAAATAATTAATTAAATAGTGAAATAATTATATATGTTTTTATATTAAATTAATTGGTATTTTAATGAATTAATGACACATTTAATTCCAATTTTAATTAATTAATGACACATTTAATTAATTAATGACATATTTAATTAATTTTTGAATGGTGTATTTAATTAATTCATTATGGCACTTACAATCCTCCATATGGCAGGGCCAGCGTGGTGATTTTTTTTTTCAACATTTTATTTTCAACACAAGATTCGCAAGCAACAGTACCTCGACCAATGAGGTGAGTGGGATTTCCGCTGTCAGCTCATTGGTCACAGAGCAGGAGACGGCCTGGGAATACATTTACCATAAAAGTTCATATAAAGTACCTGGTTATTCCTTAAATCCACTGACATACACAGTATATTTTATTTTCACAGTAACAAGGGACAAAGTGTGTGGCGTGTCGAAATCGAAAGTTCACCCAGCCCTATGAGAAAACAACCCGTTATCCATTTTTTCAGTTTCAAAATGTAATCGGGCAGAATTCAGAATCAACTCTTTCACTCTGCATACCCCTGTGGGTTCACGTACCCCAGATTGGGAATCACTGCTCTACATATTGTTCATTCACTCCATCTGTATATGGACTCTTTGACAGTATTCATATTAGTACATGCATTTCTTCTTCAGGTGGTTCAATAAATACACAAATACATAAAGCAGCTCACACAGGCCCAGATGTACGAGAGATATAAAAACAACTGGATGTGTTTGAGATAAACAACGTCACCGATATCACAGAAGAAGATAAAGATGATGAGGACAACGATTTGGAGCTCAGCTTTCCTGGACGAGTCTAAATGAAGGCCTTGTGTTTCATGGAGTCACATGAACATGAGAATCTCCTCTTTCTGTTGACTGACAGATTTCCTCTTGTGGTTACTCTCCTATCACCTTCAGCTGCTGAACAGAGGGAACATCCTGTGTTTCCTCCAGAGTGACAACTCTGTCAGTTGACAGAATCTATGCTCTAAAACCAAGGAGGACAACATGTGGGAGTTTGTCCCCACCCAGTTTACTAGAGTAGAGGGAGTACCAGGAGTCCAGCAGGGGGAGGTGGATGCTACTCAGTCACCTTCACTGCTCTTTCTAGTCAAAGGAAAATTAGTCAGATTAGCATCATGGGGAGATGTTCCTCACAGGACACACACTCCCAGGATGTTAGTTTGATTGAACCTTGAACCAAAGGATGTGATGACAACAGACTGGAACTGGTCCAACATCAGGGGAGGGCTCAGGGGACAGGGGACACGGGTCAGGGAGCAGGGGTCAGGGGTCAGGGGTCAGGGGTCACCAGAACAGAACAGGGAGTTGTACTGGTTAGTTATCAGAAGTGATCAGAGAGGACGAGGTCATCACACTGGGCCATAACACAGAGCTGATCAACACTGATCCTTAAAGAGTCTTCAGACCAGGACCAGGAGCTGACAAAGAGTCCTCCTGTCTTCATCCATCGTCCATCAGATCCTTCACTGATCAATAATCAAAGATCAACAACCTGATCAGACATAGTGTACAGCCATTAGAGGAGAAGTTACATCCTGGACCTGGACTCTGTCTGCAGAGGAGAAACAAGACACTAAGAGACAAAGGGAAACAGAGAGAAAGAAAGAAAGAAAGAAAGAAAGAGACAAACCTTTCACTCTGAGGTCCACTGTTTTCCCTCTAATGATGTTTCCCCGGCTGTTGTAGACTTTACATCTGTATTGTCCACTGTCTGTCTTTTGGGGGTCTATCAGGGTCAGGCTCAGGTTTTTCTTCATCTTTGTTCTGTTTCTGTAACTCTGGTTCTGTTCTTCAAGCTGGTCAGAGCCGTTCTGATACACATGGACCTTCCTGTCATTTCTGTCCCACCACACCACTTTAGCGTCTCCATCCAGCTCTGTGGTTTTGAAGGGCAGCAGGACAGACTCCACCCCGTCCTTCACCTCCACCTGACAGACTGAGAGGACAACAAATCCCATCATCAGCTGTAGAGACAACAGCAGCAGCAGCAGCAGCAGCAGCAGCAGCAGCAGCAGCAGGTTTTCATGACTTTATTGAATGATTGTAGAGAAAGCTGAAGGACAGAAGCAGATGAGAACAGAAGGAACAGGACAGAGATCTAGAAAGGTGTTGCAGATGATCAGTCTTGATGTGAGTTCTGGTTTCTACCAATCACCATCCAGGACGTCCTGAGCAGTGACTCCTTCATCAGACACAACAAACTAAAGCTATCTGGTTTCCATGACTCTGGACCTCCAGCTAAAGGACACAGTTCAGCTTAAAGCTTTGATTCCAGTTCCATCTACTGCTGATGAATATCTGACTCCAGTACAGATCCAGTCAAAGTCATCAACAGGTCACTATCAGTGTGTGTTGCTCTGTCAAGTTCTTCATATCAACCTGATCTGTGTCTCTTGTTGAGCAGCAGAGGATTTCTCTGAATGATCAACACTTGATCTGTCAGGAGAACAGAGCTGTGAGCCGCCGTCTCTGAGAAACTTCCTTCTGCTTTCATGATGATCATCAAGGATGTGACATCCCTCAGAGCTTCACCTGTTGCTCTGGCTCCTTCTCTACTTCCACTGATGCCAACAGCCTGTTACTGCTGGAACTGATCTGAGAACAGGAGGAGCTGGAAGAGCTCTCTGACCTCTGACCTCTGACCTCTGACCTGTATCTACAGTACTGACCTCTGACCTCTGACCTGTATCTACAGTACTGACCTCTGACCTCTGACCTGTATCTACAGTACTGACCTCTGACCTCTGACCTGTATCTACAGTACTGACCTTTGACACTGAGCATCACCTCTTTCCTCATCAGGATGTCTCCATCCTTGTTGTAGACGGTGCAGGTGTAGATCTTGTTGTCTCTGTCTGTGGGGTATTCCAGGGTCAGACTGAGGTCTCCAGTTTTCAGGTTTTTCTTCATCTTCGTTCTGTTTCTGTAAATCTGGTTCTGGTCTTTAAGCTGGTCAGAGCCGTTCTGATACACATGGACCTTCCAGCTGTAAGTGTCCGTCCACTCCACTTTAGCGTCTTTAGGCAGGTGAGTCATGGTTTTGCAGATCAGCTGGACAGACTCCACCCCTGAATCCTCCACCACCTGGTAGACTGAGAGGACAACAAATCCCATCATCAGCTGTAGAGACAGCAGCAGCAGCTCTGATGGTAACAGGACGTCTCTGTCCATCCTTGTCTATGTGTCTCATGTTGGTGGAGGACTCTCAGTGTTCAGTTTGTGTGAGGACGTGGATCAACCAGGTGACCTGAGCTCACCTGACGTCTGTCACACCTCTGACACAAACCAGTGGAAACTAGTTTGTGACTGAACACCAGTTTTCTTCTTCAGGACATTTGGAGCAGTTACCAAAGAAGAAGTCAGGAACTAATGAGGAACCAATCAGATGAATGGATGAGGAAGAACCCTAACCCTCTGCTCTGGTTTTACTGGGACTGGGAGAGACCTGGACTCATGAGCTCAGAGCTCAGGTCCTGATTGAGGATGTCAGGAGCTTCTGATTAGAGCTGGATTGTGTCTCCGTTTGTCCCTGATGTCTTCCTGACTCGTTCCTTGGTAACTAGTCAAAGCGTCCTGTAAAGTGCTGCAGACATGTTTGATGAAGAGTTTCTGACTTCTGGAACTAAACCTGGAAGTTTCTCTTCAGCTCTCTGTAGCAGCTGTTTGAACTCTGAACTCTTTCAGCAGCTGGAACAAGTCTCCTCCACAGGACACATGTTACCATCAGCATTATGGGTAGTGTAGTAGTAGAGACTCACCTGACATGAAGTAGTGTCGACAATGAAACAAAAGACCCCCAACGACACCAAGAACAACAACCAGGAGAACCAGGAGAACTATGAGCCAGGTTGGAAATCGTTCTGTGGAGAAACATAAAGAACAACATGACCTCTGACCTCTGACCTGTATCTACAGCAGCTGGTTTGTTGCTGACCTTTGACCTGCAGATGTACATCTCTCAGTCTCTGGTATCCAATCCTAAAGTCTGTGATGGAGCAGGTGTAGGTTCCACTGTCAGACGGTTGGAGGTTCCTCAGATTCAGGCTGAGGTCTCCAGTTGTCAGAGCGTCAGTCTTCATGGATGTTCGGTCGCTGTAAAGCTGGTTTTGGTTTTTCAGGTCATCACCTTCTGTCTGACGCTGGTGGACGGTTGAAGGACTGAGGTCGTAGCGGATCCACTCCACTGTGGGGGTGTCCAGGCCTGAAGTTTGAGACTCACAGGGCAGCAGGACAGACTGGTCCCCCTTATACCTCTCCACTGAGCTAACCTGGGACACTGTGAGGACACAGAGACAGAGAAGGTTCATGTCAGCAGCTCATCTCATGTCTGGTCCATCCTCAGGTCAAACACAGATCAATGCAGCAAACATTCAAAGTGAAGCCTCAACATGTTGCTGTGCTTTATGACAATAACATGGTTATTAACAATAATAATCACTGTTACTGTTCCAAGTGTTAACACAACACAATGAATGACTCCATGGTCCCAACAATGAGTCTGAATGAAGCAACATTTCATCCACATCTGTTGTTGCTGTCAACAAGAAGACCAGAGCAAAGCAGGATGATTCCTGAATATTATGAACATTAAACATAGAAGAAGCTGAAGAAACAGTCTGCAGACTCCCTGTTGGACACTAAATATCAGACAGAGGACAGACTGATGAAGCTAAAGCTCATCATCCAGGTCACTCCTGGGTTAGACAGCTCAGTGGTTTGAAGAAGACTTAGCATGTGAAGGCCTTCATCAGAGTCCTAGTGCTTCTCTTCTTCTTCAGGACACATTTTACTAGTTAACAGAATATTCAGTCATGTTTCTAATAGAGGTGTTTTACAGTGTTGGAGCTGTTAGGTCATAAAATGATGAGCAGAGGAATAAATGAAGAGCTTCCACTGAGTCCTTCCTCTGTGGATCCAGTCCTGCTGTTTGCTGAGTGTTGGAGGTCAGCTGCTACAGTGGGTTGCTCATGTCTGCTGGATGTCCAGCATTGGTAACTCCTGTCTGTCCTCAAGAAACAGCAGCAGGATACTCAGAGTGTCTGATCTAAGATCTTTCTGTCTCACATCAACAACCAGGAAGCAGCTTCAACTCTGATCAGAGACAAAGACACAAACTCAACTCTACTCACTCACCTGGTGGAACTACATCCAGTCTGATGGTGCTGATGGGGTCAGAGTCCAAAAAGCTTCTCTTCCTGCGGTTTGATTTAGTTTCAATGCGACACTCGTATGTTCCACTGTCAGCAATAGTCACATTGTTCAGAATCAGAGACACGTCTCCATCCTTCATCTGTCTGTCCTGTAGATCCACTCGGTTCTTATAAGATGGATGCTGGTGTGCTGGAGCCAACTGATCATCTCGATATAAAAGAACATATTCATCTTCCATCAGGTCAGTTCTGCTCCACTCTAGAACACTGACAGGATCATTGTTCAGAGCTTTACATGGTAGAGAGACAGTCTGTCCAGGTTCAGTTCTGATGGCTCTCTTTTCTGAAGGAAACAAGACAGAGCAGAGAGGTTAAAGGTCAACATGCAGCAGTCAGTCATTGTTGTACTGTCAACTATTAAAATCGTCGGCAACTAATTTAATAGTCGACACATCGTTTTTTGTTTGTTTTTTAATCTTTGTTTTTCTCTCAAAACTGCTGTGACACCTTCCACACCTGCCTTTCTGTCATTGACACACATGCACAGTAGTGGTAATCGGGGTCAGCAATGATGTCACCGGAAGTTATACCAGACAGGCTCTGGTATCATGGCTACCCGGTGGCAACGGAGCTCAAAAGTGTGGGAGCATTTTAAGAAAACAAAATAGAAAAGCGTGCAATGCAATATCTGAAAGACAGAACTTGCCTTCCACGGCAGTACAACTGTGATGCACGAGCACCTGAAAAGGAAGCAGGTTGTGGCTTGTGACTAGAGTTTCATGGTACCCACGTTACCCCGCGGTGCCAAATTGTATACTAGAATATTGTGTCCTACTATACTAGAAATTCTACACGACGGTACAACCGTGGATTACTATACTACTGGTGCCAGTTTCCGCCACATAGCATCCAGCTCATCTTAATCATCTTAATTGTCTTTATTTTTAGTTAGCATATTTAAACACTTCAAGCTGAAAACTAATGATGGTTGTGTAAGAGCAGCTTCATGTTGGTGCGATAAGCTGTATGTTTTACATTTAATTTACATATGATCCAATTAGTCAACTAATCAAAAAAATAATCAGTGATTAGTTGACCATCAAAATAATCATTTGTGGCAGCCCTCTGTAGCTACATTTTTTTCCTTTTCCCTGTTTGATGCCTCCATCAAGTAAACATAGGCCCAAGCAAGCAGCCAAAGCCCCGTACTCTCCTGTGGCAGTAGCGCCCACAGATACCTTGGCTATTGCTTCCATAATAGAAGCCATCAAGCAGTGTATATAGTCTGCTCTGAAGCTCTGGGGCTAACCACTACTCCAACTTGGTCGTTGAGTTGAGACACAGCTCACATCGCTGTCAAGCAAGTCAAGCAGTTAACATCTAAGACAGAAGATCTGGAGTCAAGGCAGTGCAGAGATAATTGTTGTATTACTGAATTGGAGGAAAGCCACAAGGATATTCGGAAAAGTCAGTAGCTAAGATACTATGAGATGCATTGGGTCTGGACTATACTCCAACACTTGACTGAGCTCACAGAAGCCTGCTGCCCAGATCCTCCACGACCGATCGCTGTTAAGTTTCAAGAAAAGATGAATGTCTTGAAAAAAGTGTCAAGCCAACGCCTGGTTCTACATAACAACAAGCCGATCTACATCTATCCAAGCTACACTGCTGCTGTGAGGAAATGCCGGGCTGCCTTCAAGGAACTCCTTGTTTGGTCTGCTGTTTCCCACGACGTTGAAAATCACCGTCCCAAATTGACAACCGAGATTATTCGTCAACACTGCTGATGCCAAACAAAACATCATTGGACACTGGCAAAGAGAAGATGCAAGTAAATATAAATGTACTTTATTTATATAGTATTTACAACAACCCACAGGTGAACCAAAGTGCTTTACAAACGATTAAACAACGATTAGAAAAAACATGCCAGAGACAATAAACATGAGAAAAAGTAAGCTAAAAAATGAAAACAATAAAAAAGTTAAAATAAAAGTGTCACCACAGTACCGGGCACTAAAAGCCATTCCAAATAAATACGTTTCAAGACCCTGGGTGTCAAGTTTGTCTACAGTGTCATGGCTTCCCAAACTTGAAAAGGGAAGGACTTGACCAGACTCAGGGTTTCACTCAGTCGTTTGTTCTCAGTCATCCAGGCCATGGTATATCCAAATAAGGTTCAAAAAAGGCAACTCGACTGCAGAGTTTTCCACTCATTCGTTTTTCACAAATTAAATTTAAGATTTCAACAATTTTCTTTCTCTTTGCCAACTATTTTTTTACCTAATATTTACTGTAATATCTAATTATATTTTCCATTTTTAATAAACTAATTACTAACTAACTAGTGTCGTAATAAATAAATGTGAAAACAATTAGTCCTCAGACTGAGTGATGTGCAAATCAGAGACACACAGTTACAGGAGTGGATAAAAAAATAACAGCAGCAGTTAATTGGGAACAACATTGATCTTATTCACAATTCTGGTGAAAATAATGGATCATTCTTGGCTAACTAGATGTATTTTTTTGACAATTAAATAAACTGATAAACAGAAAGCTACTTCTGAGAGAAAAGTAAATCTACAACCTTAACGTTAGCACAGCACACACAATACAAAGCCAGTATTTATGATAATGTCAGTTGTTCATGCTGTTACTGACCAGAAATGTGCTTGGAAAGCCCATGCAGCACGAAAACAGCACAATTTTTATTTCTCACCTGGTTTAAAAGAGTTTCTGCGCAAGACAGACACTCCACACCTGCACTCCACACTTTATGAAATGAAACAATAATGGCAGACATGGCAGAAAAACCTTTTGAAATGAAAATACCATTTAGGTAGAAGTGTCTCTTTTAATATTGTCCACTGGGAGTGTTATTTGCTTTGAGCAAACTGAAAACATCAGATTTAAACATGAAACATAGTTTTTCATTGGACCAATTTAAAAACATGTCCCAAACATACTAACTCACATAAAGAGCGACATACTCTAACTCTTTTAATAAGTTCTGTCCCTCATCTGTCACTCAAAGCGACCACGCCCCTAATTATGCATACCTTTCATTCATTCTTCTCTAACCTCTCTTCCTGTAAAGCTGTCATCGCTCCACTTCTATGATCCAGAGGTTGACACCGGCTACTTAATATGCAAATGATATGTTAATGAGACGCTCCGTGTGTTCAGCTGTCAGTGTTGGAGCCTAATATCTAATGAAATACTGTCAGTACTACTATACAGTATTTAAAAAATATATCAGTTATAAGACTGAGAGAATAATGTAGAGCTGATCTGACCTGCAGAGGAAGAATCCAGCAGACAGACTGACAGCAGAGTCCAGCAGAGACACGCAGATCTTCCAGCAGACATCTTCTCTGTCTGCTTCCGTTAAAGTCCACCAGGAGTTTCAGAGAATATCAGAGAAGCAACGTTAGATCAGGAAATACACAACTTTCTGTTTCCACTTCGTGTGGGTGGAGCTGAGAGGCTGCAGAGTCCAGACTGAGACTTAGAGTCTGAGACAGGGTGGAGCTGACAGGAGGGACAGAGTGCGCATGCGCAGACTCTGCAGCTTTGCAGAGTTTCTTGTAAATCACGTGACTTCAGAGTCTCAGAGTAACTGAGTAGATTCACTGGATGTTGAAGTATTTCTCTTTACGTTTTGTTCTTCTTTCACAGCTTTGATTCTTTTCAGTTACTTTTCAGATTAAAATATCAACAGTAGTAAATTAAGTCCCACATTAAAAAGATGTTTCCTGGTTAATGTGACCTTAGAGAAAAGATCAAGAGAAGATCTGAGTCCAGCTCTAATCATGTTCAAACTATGCTCAGACATACATTTGATAGATTATTCCATCATGGACTTTTCATGTTTAGCTCCTTTTATTCCTTCATTAGTTGAAGAGTTTTCTAGGAGACATAAAGGCTCTGTGGTGAAACAGATTTGGGTTTTCTCTTGATGTCTAATTATTATATATCTAATGACATAATTTTAATTACAGAAACATAATTATAATTTTTAGATATTTATTTTTATGAAAACTGAGTTGTGATTAGACGACACTAATATAAAACATCCTGCAGAGACTGAAGTTACTTGATATCAGCAGGATTTCATCCAAACACAAATCAAATTTGAACAAAATTCAATCTGCAATAGAAAAGAAATGAATGTGTGTTTTATCGGCTACTGTTAAGTGAATATTATGAGTTGGTTTGTAGAGAAGGAATGTACAACCAGTGTTGTGGGTAAAGTGTTACAACGTAACGCGTTAGAGTACTCTAATTACTTCATGTAACTTGTAATGCAACGCGTTAGTTTCATGCGTTAAGTAATCAGTGACTTTGTTATTTTTTAAAATAAGTTCTCTGTTACTTTAAGAATTTCTCCAGCTAAGGAATTAACAAAAAACAAAAACATGTTGTATCCAAGAAGCATCACTTATTGTTCTCCTGCAGAGTTAATGTGGTTGGATGAATGATGTTATTCATTGTCTCGTGCATTTAAAGGAGGCTGTGTGTCACTGAGTTGCAGCATGTGAGAGGCTGCAAACGGCTTTAAATGTTTGGTAAAGCATTTTAACTGATGGTAACGTAGTAACTGTGGTACAACGAGATGTAGTACTGTATTTCTAAGAGCTGAACAAAGTAATACCATTGAAGGACACTAGATGTCGCCTTTGACAGACTCATAAAACCAATGTATATATTGTTGTTGTTCTTCTACAAATCAAGGCCTCACAGAGAGTTACAGCAGGTCTGGAGTGTCCTTGTCTTGACTGACATGTTACATCTAGCTCCAAAAAAAAAAAACGTGAGTCTTCACATTCTTTAATTTCCTCATGTTGTCATGTGCCTGACTCTTCAGAGTTGAGGTTGTTAGGGAGGAATTTGTGGTAATGCCGATGGAGAAGAAGAAGTAACAGAGTCCTGTATGTCTTATGCTGAAAGAGTGTATTTAGTCTCGTATACGAGGGGAACAGAAGCTTTGTCATCACAATATAACTGCACAAGTCCACCTCAATTCTAGGGGTCAAACAGTGAAGCTCATATTCTTATATTAGAAAGGTGGACAGAGGCAGCAAACGGGAGATGTGTTAACATCCAATTGGCTACAGTTCATAAGATAAGCATTCCCACCAGCTAGGACATACAAAGTGTCCTCCAGGGATGGAGGATGTTATCATCTAACTATACAGCTGTGTCTGTAGACAGTCAGACAATGAGATTGAAGACACCAAAGAGGGACCATGTCCTTGGCATGTTCCTCAAAGAGGAAATACGGCAGACAACTGACCCCAGCAGTAATCTAACATTAACTATCTATGGGGAAGAGAAATTATTCTCTAACAGAGGTCTATGCTGGTTCCTGTTTTTAGGTTTTAGTTCTCAGGGTTCTGAGTTCCTGTCAGTCTCTGATTGTCAGACCTCATGTGGAAACTGTTGACTCTCTAGTTATTAATGCAGCCATAGTAGTGTATGTATGTAGTGTGCTGCTTACTGCTGTTAATGGAGAACCTCTAGGATCTGAGCTTGGTCCACTTTCATTCTCTCTTTATAGAAATGATTTAGTTAGTTGAGTTATTGAACACAGAACTTATAGGCCTACTCATTGTATTCTGGCTTATGAAGCAAAAATAAACAAAACTACAATGAATGTTCGTTTTTTATTGTCATTATTTCAGAGGCAGCTTCTTAGATTCAATGAAACTCATCTTCCCACATGGAATTAATGAATCACCTAAAGTCTTCCCTCTTCCTTTGTTAGACAGTCCTCAGGTCCTGCAGATGTAACCTCTGTGTCCCCTCAGAAGGCTGCTAATGTCTCTGAGACACTCTGATGGACATGATGTTGGAAAGCAAACATCTCCCTCTACTGGTCACATGGAGACACTGCAGGGATGGTGTCAGGTCAGACTGTTGGAAACATTAGTTGATTGAAAACACTCAAGTGAGGCCTCATTGTTGACAAAGACTGAAGCAGTAAAGTGACCTTAGAGAAAAGATCAAGAGAAGATCTCAGTCCAGCTCTAATCATGTTCAAACTATGCTCAGACATACATTTGATAGATTATTCCATCATGGACTTTTCATGTTTAGCTCCTTTTATTCCTTCATTAGTTGAAGAGTTTTCTAGGAGACATAAAGGCTCTATGGTGTTTGGAGTCTGATTTGTTTGAACGTAGATTTACTTCAAGTTCTTTATCTGTGACTGAGTTTGAACCAATAGAAGAAAGAAGCCAGTCAGAGGAAGAGGGCGGGCTTTACTTGGTGTCACTGAGAAAAGATGAAAAAAGGTCAGACGAGAGAGAAGGACAATGAAGGAAACGTCTCTACAGCGTCTGCTCTGTAAGTCCACAATCTTTGACTGTTGATAAGTGATGAAGGAGACATGAAAACTAGTCAGGATCAAGTCAGCATGAGGACGAGCTGCAGGTCTAAAGAGGAACTGGAATCATTGAAAGAGGAAAGTGGTCAGAAAGGAACAGGTCAGCTTCAGTCAGTGATTCTATCAGTGGAACTGTCAAGTCAACACACACCTGTCTTTATGCTCTGAGCTCCAAGTGGTGTGTTTGTTGAATATTCCTGCAGCACAGTCACTGTTCATAGTCAGGAGAACCATGAGGAAGCTTCAACTTCTGCTTTTAGATTCAAACTAGAGCGTTAAACTTCAAGACACAACATGAGAACAGAGTCAGTTCACTTCCATCAGAGTTCCAGCTGCAGTACTCTACTGATCATTATTCTATAGCACTGAGCATAGAACAGCACTGCTGCTGTTAGCGTTCCTCTTCATCTGTACCTTAGCCTACGTACTCTACTGTAGTGGATGTCATCACTAATACGTTCCACTGTCTTCTGGCTCTTTGGACCATCTGCATATGTTGAACTTTATTTAGACTCAGTTCTGTGATGTTCTGTCCTGCTAGAGTGTAGATTTCTATTTCTGTAGCACCACGGTCCTGGTTTTATTGCAACTCAATCAACATTTAACAGATGAAGACTTTCAGAATCCCAGCAGTTGACATAAAGTCTGTCTGGAGTTAGTGTTGAATGATTCTTTAACATCACTGAGTCCTCAGCAGTGGATCCAGCAGAGATCTTAGAGGAACCAGAGATGAATGAAACTCTTCTTGATGATTTAGTTGAACTCAAACTAACCTGAGTGTCATTTCTCTTTAGTTCTGAGCTCTCTGCTGTTCAGCACAACAAACCAAGGTTAGTCAACGTCTTCATTCACTTTAAACCTGTTCAATCCTCATCATTATTACTCAGTAGAGTCAAAGCTTTTTCTACATTTAGTAGGGTGTGTCATGTGTGAAATCTCAGAAAAACAGATAAATATCTATTTGTTATGAGTGGTCTGAGAGTGAAAAGTGGAGCTTTGACCTTTCCATCACAGTCCAGCACATTTACAAGTTAAGATTGTTTTAACTAAATTCATATCAGCTGCCATTTTAAGTTGAGAGCACTAAGGTTTGTGAACATACGTTTTATTTAGGCAAAGGGAGATTTGAATTGAACTGAATTAAAATGTCACCCACCAAAAACACTTTGAAATTCATTCCTGGCAGGGACATGGCATCTAAAATTCACCTGTCCATTAGACTTATGGTCCCAATATTTTTGCTGACATTGTAATACCACGTTTTAATCTTCTTTTGTAGAGCCTTGTTTCAAAGGTATTGTCATTTTATAGTAATTGTTCTGTCTAATAAAAAAAAAAGCAAAATGACGTCAGCCTGTAGATTTCCCAGTATTCAAATCGTATCACCCTTCCTCCTCCTCCTCCTCCTCCTCCACTAATTTTTCTAACTCAAAACTTAAAGATATGAGCTAAATGAGCATTGACCACATGGACAAAACTCACAAGAAGTCAATGGATTATTTTAAGATTAAGTTTAGAAAACTTTGACTTCAATATCAACAACTTTTCATGACGATTTGCATTAAAGAGAAGAGAAATATTGGCATAACTTGATGGGGCTGTAATGTTGTACAGTGTATTTGTAATTGTGCTCCTTGGTTTTTGCATTTGTTCCTTTCTTTTACACACTTGTCATGTTTTGGTTTCACCAATTTTACATCTTCATCTAATAGTTCTGTTTTAGTTTAACGATCCAAGAGATTACCCATCTTCTTATCTTGGCTGTTTTAATCTTATTTTGTTTTTGTCTTGGTTATAGCCATCCAGTTTGTATGGAGTTCATCCGAGCACCTGGTCCAGTTTTGGTGAGCACCAGTTCTGTTATCACCACTAGGTGTCAGAGTGTTTCCATTTTGTCTGTTTTTATTTACTTTACAGTTTTTTTTTTTTGTTGTTTTTTGTGTATTCATTTTTTTTAAAATTTATTTCATTTTATTTTTATTTCTAGGCCTTTTTCTCTCTTTAACATCCTGGATGGATTTATTTATTCCTGTAGTCCTCTTACACAGACTATGAACTATTCCTACTCTTCTTACTCAGTTAAATGTGGCTGCGTTTCTTTGATTATTCTTGTATCAAGTCCGCAGTATAGTGGCCTGTATACTTTTATTTTAAACAAGAGCATCATCACCACTTTATCTTACACATACCGTTTTAATCAGAACTAGTCTCTGTCTCTTTCAACAGAATTATTTAAATGAACCTACATGAGCCCGCTGTGTTCTCTTTAGGACCCCGTCATTCTTCCTCCTCCCAGCAGGTACTGGCCTCTTTACACAACAATTTCATTTGGAGGTCTTTCTGTAGGAGTCCTAGACTCCCCTGTGCACGATTTTGGTGCTCAGAACCTGGACAGAGGAAAGGCTGTTGGGATCTGGCACAAATGACCAAGTTGGGACAGAAATTCTTTTATCAAGAATGACAGAGTCACTGGCATCTTGTTCAAAATTTTTACTTGGAGCAAGGAGTTGACACATGCAATACAGCTAGTACAGAATCATCTGGCAATAATAAGATTACATGCACTTTTGTATAATAGGTGGTCCCGACCGAGTGATGGTTAGAGAGAGACAGCCTTGCTCAATTAGTCATAATAAAACTAGACTTGCTGCAGCTGTGCCTTATCTGTGGGACCTTAATATTTCATAAGAAGATGAGAGTAAATATTTTTTGCACCAGTTTAACCTTTGTATTTTCAGGTGTTCACGGTTCTTAAAGGCTAGAAGAAGGAGCAGCAGAGGGAGGTGGATGCTACTCAGTCACCTTCACTGCTCTTTCTAGTCAGAGCTAAATGAAATCCTGACCACACTCACTTCAGAAGTGAAACAGCTCCAGGAACCATCAGGAAGAGTCAGATTAGCATCATGGAGAGATGTTCCTCACAGGATGTTAGTCTGACTGAACCTGGACCCAGAGGATGTGATGACAGCAGACTGGAACTGGTCCAACAGTCAGGGATCAGGGGTCAGGGAGCAGGGAGCAACAGAACAGAACAGGTGGTTGTACTGGTCAGTTATCAGAAGTGATCAGAGAGGACGAGGTCATCACACTGGGCCATAACACAGAGCTGATCAACACTGATCCTTGAAGAGTCTTCAGACCAGGACCAGGAGCTGACAAAGAGTCAGTGGCGTCATTAGGCCTATTTTAGGGGGGCTTCAGCCCCCCTAAAATATTCTTAAGCCCCCCTAAATAATTTTATGTTCATTTATAAATTTTTTTTTTTTTATTTTATTTATTTTTTTTTTTTTTGCAAAAAAGTGCTGACAAATTCAATATAATGTGGCGAGAATTTGAGTTTAGATAAATAATCATATAACCAGTTATTATTAACTTAAATGTGATCATAAATCTTAGTTTCCCTTATGCAAGCGGTAGAGAGTCAGAGTCAGTGCGTCGTTATCGAGTCCATTCCACTTGTTCATATAGAGCACGCCCACATCACTGAAATCCAGGCCACGTTTTCCCTGCAACCTAGGTTGCACTGTACCTGGGTACCTGCAGTGTGTGTACCGGGAGCGGAGCACACAGAACCGACTAGAGCAGCATTAGGAGAAGAACGTGAACAAGAATGGACATACGACATTTTTTCAAGAGAGTAAGTATCACTGCTGATAGTAACAATAAGTTAGCTGCAGCCCCCCAGCTAACAGCAGAAAGTCCCACGTAATTGCCAAATGCTCCCTGTTTGACAAATAAAAACCTGGCTTACACACTCTGTAGCCGAGAGCCCCCCTGTACAGGAGGCAGCATGAGATGCGTGCTGTATATCTCTGTGTACGTCTTACCTTTATTGTTTGCGGTCAAAAGTTACATTTCAGCTCCAAAAGAACTCTGCTACTTACAGTAGCTAGCTAGTTAGTCCGAAATGCAATGTGAAGGTCCTGGTTGTTTATAGAGTTAGGTGTGCACTCTTCATATTATCTTTGGGGTGACTGTGGCTCAGTAGGTAGAGCGGGTTGTCCACGAACCAGAGGGTTAGCGGTTCGATCCCCGGAATGTGCCACATGTCGAAGTGTCCTTGAGCAAGACACTGAACCCCCAGTTGCTCCCAGTGCGTGGCACTGGTGTGTGAATGTGTGCGTGCTTGTGTGAGTGAATGGGTAGATGTGTCTCTGACTGTAAAAGCGCTTTGAGTACCAATAGGTAGAAAAGCGCTATATAAAAGCAAGGCCATTTACCATTTACTTCCTTCTGGAGCATCAGATGCACACCGTGAAACAGCTCATTCACGTATGATTATGTGGATAATAATAATAATAATAATATTTGCCACCCTTAAAAACAGACGACATTCTTTGATGCTTCCACCCACCAAGTAACTTCCAATTGTAGCCATGTTATTTTAAAATGGTGTACTTTCTGAGAACACAATGCTCTTTTTTTTGCATACAGTTTTGGCTAATACATGTGGGCTCTTAATGAATAAGAAGCATTGGTTAAATACGGCACTGTAACTATGTGGATTTCTTTCTTTTTGTTGTTGTTGTTAATGCTGTAAACATACAGTACTTCCTGTGTTTGTTGTTGTACTGTGTTAAAAATGTAATGGTGGCCTAAAACATTTGCACAGTAAAGTATCTCTGTTAAATCTGTCCAAAACGTGCAATTTCTCAGTTTTTGTTAGCTGTTTGTGAAATTAAACGTTCGCTCACACCCCCCCTGTCCTTAAAACCTAGTGACGCCCCTGCAAAGCGTCCTCCTCTCTTCATCCATCGTCCATCAGATCCTTCACTGATCAATAATCAAAGATCAACAACCTGATCAGACTGAGTCTTCAGCCATCAGAGGAGACAGATGGAGTTCACTGGTTCATCATGTACCTGGATTCAGTCTGCAGAGGAGACACAAGACAGTAAGAGACAAAGAAAGAAAGAAAGAAAAAGAAAGAAAGAAAGAAAGAAAACTAAAGAAACCTTTCACTCTGAGCTCCACTTGTTTCTCTCTCAGGATGTTTCCCATCTTGCTGTAGACGGTGCAGGTGTAGATGTTGGTGTCTTTCTTTTTGGGGTCCATCAGGGTCAGACTGAGGTCTCCAGTTTTCAGCAGGTTTTCATTCATCTTTGTTCTGTTTCTGTAGCTCTGGTTCTGGTCTTCAAGCTGGTCAGAGCCGTTCTCATACACATGGACCTTCATGTATCTTTCTGTCCACTCCACTTTAGCGTCTTCTTCCAACTCTGTGGTTGTGAAGGGCAGCTGGACAGACTCCTCCCCCTCCTTCACCTCCACCCGACAGACTGAGAGGACAACAAATCCCATCATTAGTTGTAGAGACAGTATTCCTAAAGATTCCTAGAATCCTCTCAGAGAGCTCTGGCTTGAATATTCGTAGGTAGGAGTCTTAGCTGAGAAACTTCCTTCTGCTTTCATGATGCTTCATCAGGAGGAGCTGGAAAAGCTCTCTGACCTGTATCGACATTACTGACCTCTGACCTCTGACCTGTATCTACAGTACTGACCTCTGACCTGTATCTACAGTACTGACCTCTGACCTCTGACCTGTATCTACAGTACTGACCTCTGACCTCTGACCTGTATCTACACTACTGACCTCTGACCTGTATCTACAGTACTGACCTCTGACCTGTATCTACAGCACTGACCTCTGACCTGTATCTACAGCACTGACCTCTGACCTCTGACCTGTATCTACAGCACTGACCTCTGACCTCTGACCTGTATCTACAGTACTGACCTCTGACCTCTGACCTGTATCTACAGTACTGACCTCTGACCTGTATCTACAGTACTGACCTCTGACCTCTGACCTGTATCTACAGTACTGACCTCTGACATTGAGCTTCACTTGTTTCTTCATCAGGATGTCTCTCTTCTTGTTGTAGACGGTGCAGGTGTAGGTGTCTCTGTCTATCTCTGTGGGGTATTTCAGGGTCAGACTGAGGTCTCCAGTTTTCAGCAGGTCTTCATTTACCTTCGTTCTGTTTCTGTAAATCTGGTGCTGGTCTTTAAGCTGGTCAGAGCCGTTCTGATACACATGGACCATCCTGTAGTCACTGTGCGTCCACTCCACTTTAGCATCTTCAGACAGGGGAGCTGTGGTTTTCCAGGGCAGCTGGACAGACTCCACCCCTGAATCCACCTCCACCTTGGGGACTGAGAGGACAACAAATCCCATCATCAGCTGTAGAGACAGCAGCAGCAGCTCTGAGCACATTGAAGAGAAATATTTGGAGTTAAACAGTTTTGACTGGTTCTAGTTTGAAATATGTCCCATTCTCCATTGAACAGGGACAGTGTTCCCAGGTAAAATGAAGTATATGTAAATGTAATAAACATATACTTCAATGTCAGTGAATGCATTTGTAGTACAATGTCAGTTTATGTTCTAAACATAAGTGAAATTAAAGCTGCAAGCAGCATTGAACGGCCCCCCGCACCCCACGCCCGTCTGCGACCGGCAAGGACGGGGTCACTGCACTTCCCGGGGCAGTGTGATAACATTGTCCCCTCCCTGAATGTACTGTATGCAGTTTGGCAGACAGCTAACAGTCCTCCAATGAGAGGCAAAGTCTTCTTGCTTCAAGGATTTATTTTGTCACTCCCAATTGAAGTTTACTGTATAACTGAAATATATACAATAAAAGATGATTCAATATAAAAATATGAATATATTTTAAGTACCTCTAAGTATCTCTTACTTCTCTTTACATCTAGTTTATAAATAGTAAATAAATAATCTCTTTACAACTTTATAATTTATGAACACACACAATGTCCATGTATAATGACACATTGTAATGATAATAATGCACTTCTCCTAAACCCTTTATAGAAATGCTTGTTTTAACAGACTAAATGGCACCATCTGCTGGACAAAGTAGAATACTACGTGCAAAAATGAGGGATTCACTCAGACAGGGGCAGGTGTCACTTTCACAACCATAACACGCCCAAAGTTTAACGAAAAATCACAATTTTCGCAGTGAACGACCAAAACCCATTTAAGTACATCCTGACAAAATTTGAAGAGAATCCAAAGACCCTGAAAGAAACAGCAGCTCATACAACAAACACCAGATATTTTCTAACATTTCCTGTCCACAGTAGGTGGCGCTACAATAATTGTATGAATATTGTCATATGGATGTGTTCAGATAGGGACCAGCAACAATACTGTAAAGTTTGATGCACTTTGGACTGAATTAAAAGCACATTAATACTACTTCCTGTTAAATCGCCCGTCATCAAATAGTAAGACATTTTTGAGGGGCCAGAACACCCACGCCACTTCGGCGAAAAGTCTTTCTTTTTTTCACAAGACATTGCCTATATTTTCAACTATCTATTTCCAAATTTTGAAGTCAATCTGACAAGGTTTAATGCCTCTCCCCCCCACATTCCAAAACCAAGATTTTTCATTTTCGTTTTTTTTTCAATTTTGTGGACAAAATAGCAGACTTCCTGTTGGGTTTAGACTATGGCGCCTTTTGATGTTTTGGTGCGTCCTGGGATGTTACATAAATGTGACATATTTCCAGATTTTTAGACGCAACGGGCTTCCGGTCCAGGTCCGTTGAAAATTTGTAGGTGACGCTACAGAGCCATTTTGCCATGCCCATGCTGGGGGCGCTTACTCAGATCAGTATTACAGGCCAATGAATCTTTCTGCAACGTTTCAGGAGTTTTCGTGCATGTATGGCAGAGTAATGATTTTCGGCCAGGCCGCTAAAAACAAAAATGATAATAATAACTAGAAAATTCCCGCGGAAATTTTTGAAGTGCCGAGTGGGCTGCTGCCATTAGCTGCTAATGTTAGCAATTAGCATGACGTGCTAGCCATTAATTTTAGCATTGGTTTAGTGTTAGCATGTCTTTTTAGACACTAAAAATTAAATACATGCTAATTGTTAGCATGCTAATGCTAACATGCTAATTGCTAATATGCTATTCGCTAACATGCTAATGCTGCCACTAATGCTACCTCCAATTTCTAGCCACTAAAAATTAGCATTAGCCGCTAATGTTAGCAATTAGCATGATGCGCTAGCCACTTACTTTAACATTGGTTAAGGGTTAGCATGTCTGTTAAGCCCCTAAAAATTAAATAGATGCTAATTGCTAATATGCTATTCGCTAACATGCTAATGCTGCCACTAATGCTACCACCAATATCCATCACTAAAAATTAGCATTAGCCGCTAATGTTAGCAATTAGCATGACGCGCTAGCCAATGACAGACAGACACCTGTCATTGTTCAACTTGGGTGCCAAAAGCCAAAATGGCCGCCCCACAGACCAGTTACTTCAGTTAGAAGTTTCCAGTGGGCTGTTTCCATTAACATTGCCCCAAAATGGCCGCCCTACAGACCAGTTACTTATGTTTTCCCGCCTCTTTCTGTGGAGCCCCTGGTTGCCACGGTTACCAGTTTGAATATCAGTTAGAAAAGGACTAGAGTGGGCGAAAATGCTGAAACCACGGCCTCGAACAGGAAGGCCTTGTGGCCAAACCGTGTGTCCAATCGTTGAACCGACTTCACTTTGGGCATCTTGAGGCTTTCCTGAACGTCTAGATATGCAGTTTGTGGGTAAAATGTAGAAATGTGAGCTATTTAAAGCGATGTAAAACAAAGGATTGCTTCTGCTTTGCTCCACAAATTTAACATTGCAGTCTATGGAGCGAGGAAGGGGTTTGCTGGCGCAGCTTTGCGTCTCACGCCAAAACTATAAGACTTACAGCTTTAGCAGACAAATTGTGAGCGAGAAGACAAATTTTCCTACGTTTCTATGTATAAATTATGTCTGTGGTGTGAAATTTGTGGCCACGGGAGCAGTTTCTGTTTTATTTTTTGCCTAATTTTCTTCTCTCTTCTCACTCTAGCTGTCCCTCTGGCGCGAACATTCCGCGCAATACACACCCATTATAAACCCCGAAATTTGAGTAAAAACCTACACCGCTTTGAGGCTTCATAGTTTAAAAACAGTAAAAGGTGTCGATAAGTGGAGGGAATCTCTGAAGAGAAGACAAGAGTGCCTACATTTTAAAGTTTAAATGAAGTCTCTGGGTGAAAGTATGCCAGAGCAGTTGATCGTTGAAAATGCCTGTTGATTTTTCGGGGTCTCCCATTCATTTGAATGGGAAATTTTTCGCGCTTTTTCGCGAATAAATTCGCGAAAAACTCGTCAATCGCTTATCCAAGTAATAGCATAGGATTCGGGATCAAAACACACGTTTCGATATATCATGTGTTGGGGTCCTCTGGCCGGTTCGGGCCGCATTAATTGCCGAAAAAGGGCGGAAAATGAATAATATTAAGTAAAAAAACTGCAAAGAAACACGCAGAAGATCAAGAGTTGCCTCGTGCCTATGGCACGAGGCCCCTCCTCCCTATGGGAGGAGGGGCCTCTTGACATAGGCACTCGGCACTAATAATAATAACTAGAAAATTCCCGCGGAAATTTTGAAAGTGCCGAGTGGGCTGTTGCCATTAGCTGCTAATGTTAGCAATTAGCATGACGCGCTAGCCACTAACTTTAGCATTAGTTTAGTGTTAGCATGTCTCTTTAGACACTAAAAATTAAATACATGCTAATTGTTAGCATGCTAATGCTAACATGCTAATTGCTAATATGCTATTCGCCAACATGCTAATGCTGCCACTAATGCAACCACCAATTTCTAGCCACTAAAAATTTGCATTAGCCGCTAATGTTAGCAATTAGCATGATGCGCTAGCCACTAATTTTAGCATTGGTTTAGTGTTAGCATGTCTTTTTAGACACTAAAAATTAAGTAGATGCTAATTGCTAACATGCTAATGCTAACATGCTAATTGCTAATATGCTATTCGCTAACATGCTAATGCTGCCACTAATGCTACCACCAATTTCTACCACTAAAAATTAGCATTAGCCGCTAATGTTAGGAATTAGCATGATGCGTTAGCCAATTATTTTAACATTGGTTTAGTGTTAGCATGACTTTTAAGCCACTAAAAATTAAGTAGATGCTAATTGCTAACATGCTAATGCTAACATGCTAATTGCTAATATGCTAATTGCTAATATGCTATTCGCTAACATGCTAATGCTGCCACTAATGCTACCACCAATTTCTAGCTACTAAAAATTAGCATTAGCCGCTAATGTTAGCAATTAGCATGACGCGCTAGCCAATGACAGACAGACACCTGTCATTGTTTAACTTGGGTGCCAAAAGCCAAAATGGCCGCCCCACAGACCAGTTACTTCAGTTAGAATTTTCTCGGAGTGGGCTGTTTCCATTAACATTGCCCCAAAATGGCCGCCCTACAGACCAGTTACTTATGTTTTCCCGCCTCTTTCTGTGGAGCCCCTGGTTGCCACGGTTACCAGTTTGAATATAAGTTAGAAAAGGACTAGAGTGGGCGAAAATGCTGAAACCACGGCCTCGAACAGGAAGGCCTTGTGGCCAAACCGTGTGTCCAATCGTTGAACCGACTTCACTTTGGGCATCTTGAGGCTTTCCTGAACGTCTAGATATGCAGTTTGTGGGTAAAATGTAGAAATGTGAGCTATTTAAAGCGATTTAAAACAAAGGATTGCTTCTGCTTTGCTCCACAAATTTAACATTGCAGTCTATGGAGCGAGGAAGGGGTTTGCTGGCGCAGCTTTGCGTCTCACGCCAAAACTATAAGACTTACAGCTTCAGCGGACAAATTGTGAGCGAGAAGACAAATTTTCCTACGTTTCTATGTATAAATTATGTCTGTGGTGTGAAATTTGTGGCCACGGGAGCAGTTTCTATTTTATTTTTTGCCTAATTTTCTTCTCTCTTCTCACTCTGGCAGTTGGTGTCTCACCCTCTGGCGCGAACATTCCGCGCAATACACACCCATTATAAACCCCCGAAATCTGAGTAAAACCCTTCACCGCTTTGAGGCTTCATGGTTTAAAAACGGTAAAAGGTGTCGATAAGTGAAGGGAATCTCTGAAGATAAGACAAGAGTGCCTACATTTTACAGTTTCAATGAAGTCTCTGGGTGAAAGTATGCCAGAGCAGTTGATTGTTGAAAATGCCTGTTGATCTTTCTTTTTTTTTCGGGGACTCCCATTCATTTGAATGGGAAATTTTTCGCCGTTTTTCGCGAATAAATTCGCGAATAAATTCGCGAAAAACTCACCAATCGCTTATTCAAGTAATAGCCCGGGATTCGGGATCAAAACACACGTTTCGATATATCATGTGTTGGGGTCCTCTGGCCGGTTCGGGCCGCATTAATCGGCGAAAAAGGGCGGAAAAGGAATAATAATAAGTAAAAATAAAACTGCAAAGGAACACGCAGAAGATCAAGAGTGGCCTCGTGCCTATGGCACGAGGCCCCTCCTCCCTATGGGAGGAGGGGCCTCTTGACATAGGCACTCGGCACTAATAATAATAATAATAATAACTAGACAATTCCCCTGCGGGAAATCGCGAGAGTGGGGCTGTGTCGGCAGCAGTTTGCGCTAAGATGACATGATACAACACTACGATGCTACGATGCTACAATTTTTCACCTAATCTTATCCTCGCAGTTGCTATTGCAGAGGCTGTAGTAGTGCTTCGCACAGCCCACTACTGGCCCTATAGCTTTGCTATATGGGTCAGTAGTACATGCAGCAGACCCCTCCCAGCTCCACCTGAAAGCCAGCATCAGGCTAAGTCATTGGTTGGCTAATAGTTAACATATATTAGCAGTGAAGTTATGTTGGGCACAAACACACTTAACACATGGATAATTGTAGAAATCCCAACTGATTGGGGAAGGGGGGGGGGGGGGGGGGGGGGGTCATAGAGTCATGTTCTGGCACCCTAATATAGTCCTGTATTGAGTGAAGTGGTCATAATGTTTTGGCAGCCTGTGACTGTCATGTAAAAATGGAGTGGAGGGGTCATAGTGTCAGGTGTGGCCTAGGCTAAGAGGAATAATAATTAAAACATATTTTTATTGAACTTCTTGTCGTTCACCATTTTCTGATATTTTAGCTGTGTATAACGCAGCATTTCACTGAAGTTGTAGCCTAATAGATGGCATATTTTTTGTCTGCACCGACCTGGCGCCTGTATAAAGCACTAAATTAGGTTTTGACCACATAATGAATGTAGTAACCTAACAAAAACATAGACTATAACCTATAACATTTCATAAATGTTAATGTCAATTTTATATTTCCATTGAGCTATCACTTTTGTACATTAAATGCATGACTTGAACATTTTCTGTTGACAATATTGTTAGGTTAAAAATACAAGGCAATGCAGATTTAAGATTACACCATTGCTGTAGTAGCCAGGCTAAGCCCAGTGATAGCCTCGTTTTTTTTTTGTCCTATAGTTTAGTTTATCCTACAACATGAACAGAAGGGATTTGGAAAATGAGATAAACGGGTCCAAAACGGACCCGGGCCGGATGAGCCTATGAGTCCGCTGCGTGTCCGCAGCGGATGTATATGTATCAATTTGCGGGTCCCAAACGGACCCGCCGCGGAGGTGAGGCTTTAATCGCGGATGCGGAGCAGTGCGGAGCCACGGCGGAGTTCCTGACTGAGTGCATCTGGACCCCGATACGGGTCCGTTCCGGAAGCCGACATACATCCGCGGCAGCCGGTCCGCTGCGCAGTCCTTTTGCTGTGTGGGATGATGCACGTTTATGCTTGTTGAACTAGTGGTACTTATTGCCTCTGCGAAGGAGGTTATGTTTGTTGACTTTCAACTACACTGACACGTGTTGTCGTCCAGTCGACTTGTCTTCTTCACAGATCACTTAACTCCTCTTTGCTGCCGCTGCACACGCTGCGTTTCTCTTTTCTCTCTCTCTCTCTCTCGCTGTGTGTGAAGAGCAGCCCCGCCCCTCAGTGATCAGAGCGACAGAGCGGAGGATTTATTTTTATTTTATTTTTTTCAGAGAGAGACCGAGAGCAGTGCAGGGACATCTAATATGTTAGCATGTTGGCATATGTTAACGTATGCTAACTAACATATGCTAACTTCCGTCGAAGTTAGCATATGTTAGCATATGCGCCACAGGCCTCGCTCCGTCCTTTTTTTTTTTTTTTTTTTTTTCCCCAAGCCTCGCTCCGTCTGTGTGTGTGTGCGCGTGTGTGACGTCAGTGAGACAGAGCGGGAAACAGCCCTCCCCCTCCTTAACTGCTGCTGCGCAGGTGCTTTGATTAGCCGAGAAGCACAGAACCACTCCCTCGAACCACTGCCATTTACTAAAAACGTATGCCAGTTACTCACAAACTTTTTTCACAGTGACTACCACAAGGCTTCCATGAACACAGACATGTATTTTTTATTCTTCCTAGTGTAAAAAAAGTGGACATTCTAGCGAGTTGAAAACTACCGTCCGTTAAACTTTTGTGACGAAAAACTTTGCTGAATTAACATTGGGTCCTATGGAGCAGTTAGGCTGTCCACTCCTCACTTCTAGGCTTCTCATTCAAAAACTGTGAATCCTATCGGTTAGGTAGACACATTGTAGGCATCAGGACAAGTATGACTACTACTTTGGAGAAAATTTTGTGTGTAGAGTGAAATTTGTGGAAGCAATCACAGTTTTAAAAAAATATTTTGAACATTTTTTCAGAGCAGCCCGCCCTCTAACTGTTGGGCCTCTCACTCTAGCGCGAACATTCCGCGCAATACACACCCATTATAAACCCCCAAAAAACAATATTCGCGACTATGTCGCGAATACTTCCGACCTGGAGAAACTGAATAATAGCACACCCGCCCCGATCGATACGCACGTTTTGATGTATTTTTCGTGTATGTGCGATGAACTGTGCGGGAGGAGATAGCGACCGAAAATCCGTGGGAATAATAATAAAAATAGACGCGAGCAATAACAATAGTGGGCTGTGCTTCGCACAGCCCACTACTGACCCCTATAGCTTTGCTATATGGGGGTCAGTAGTGGGCTGTGCTTGCACAGCCCCACTAATAATAATAAACAATAGGGTCCTTGCAACTCCGTTGCATGGCCCCGTTGGGCCCCTGCACTTCGTTGCTGGGCCCTAATAAATAAATATTACAAACATAGAAACCTAGTCAAAACTAGTAGTAGTAGCACTTAGGGGTGTAACAGTACTATTCATGCCACGGTGTCACGGTTCAGTGCCCACAGTCATACTGCGAATATGTCTGAGTGAGTAGCCTGTTAAAAAATTGAAAAAGTCAAGTCCTCACTTAGATTAGATAGATTAGATAGTTTCTTTATTAATCCCAGACTGGGAAATTTCTCTGTTGCAGCAGCATTCAACACCATACATCCATATAAAAAAAGCTCAACAATATGAGTAAAAATAGTGAACTATAAAAAGAACAAAAAGTATACACAGTATACAAAGTATTAAAAGTGAATATTAAGAATGTTAAATTAGCATGTATCCACAATATTAACAAGTATTAAAAGTGAATATTACAAAGAAATGTTAAATTAAATGTGTCATCTGTCACACACAGATGAGGAGTTGTACAGACTGATGTCTTGGGGTAGGAAAGATTTCCTGTAGCGTTCTTTGAGACAACAAAGTTGTCTGAGCCTTCTGGAGAAGGTGCTCCGTTGTCTGTCTATTGTGTGGTGGAGAGGGTGGTCAGGGTTATCCATGATTGATAACAGTTTGTTCAGAGTCCTCCTCTCCACCACCGATTCTAAGGTGTCCTGTCTGCAGCCAATGATAGACCCAGCCTTCCTGATCAGTTTCTGATCAGCATCTTGATGCTCACATTGAAGGACTTCAGTTTCCTCAGGAAATAGAGTCTGCTGCAGCCCTTCTTGTTCACGGCTGTACTGTTGGTCCTCCAGTTCAGTCTGTTGTCGATGGTCACTCCCAGGTATTTGTAATCCTCCACCATCTCCACATGCCTACCCAGGATGCTGAGGGGCAGAGGAGCTGGTCCCTTCCTCCTGAAGTCGATCACCATCTCTTTGGTCTTGTCCACATTAAGCAGCAGGTGATTCCTTCCAGCCCACCCCACAAATCCGTCCACCAGCCTTCTATACTCCTCCTCATCCTGTCCACCACTTATACATCCTACAACTGCAGAGTCATCAGAACATTTCTGTCTATGACATGACTCTGAGTTGTGCTGGAAGTCAGTGGTTTATAAGGTGAACAGGAACGGAGAAAGCACAGTGCCCTGAGGGGCTCCCACACCACTCACCACCACATCAGACAGGACATGACCCAGACGCACGAACTGTGGCATGTCTGTCAGGTAGTCAGTGATCCAGGAGACAGTGGACGCACCGACACCCATCGACTGCAGCTTATCACCCAGCAACAAAGGCTGGATGGTGTTGAAGGCACTGGAGAAATCGAAGAATGTGATTCTCACTGAGCCTCCACCACCATCCAGGTGTGAGTGATAGATGACAGCGTCATCCACCCCCAGGCACGGCTGGTAGGCAAACTGTAGAGGGTCTAGGAACGATCTCACCTGCCTCTCCAGCACCTTCATCACATGGGATGTAAGGGCAACTGGACGGTAATCACTGAGGCCAGATGGAGATGACTTCTTAGGCACAGGAACCAGGCAGGAGGTCTTCCAGAGAAGCGGCACCCTCTCCAGGCTGAGACTCAGGTTGAAGAGCCGTTGGAGAACAACAGACATCTGGCTGGCACAGGTCCTCAATATCCTGGGGCTGATGCCATCCGGGCCTGCCGCCTTGCGTTGGTTTAGTCTCTCCAGCTGTCTCCTCACCTGGTCGGTCGTCACAGTCAAGCAGGGGGTGGGGGGAGTGTCTGTGGGGGGATGAGTCGTGAGCTTAGATCCTGTTGTCTGATCCTGGAGGCTCACCGCAGGGGGAGGAGTAGGGGGCAAGAGACGTGGGAGCGTTGGAGGCAGTGGGGAGGTGTGGGGGGAAGGGGTCGAGGAGACAGGAGTCTTGGAGCTAAACCTGTTGAAAAAGGTGTCAAGCTCGTTCGCACGCTCCAAGTTGCCTTCAGACAGCCTGCTTCTCCCCCCACAGCCTGTTATGTCCCTTAGGCAGCACATTGGCAAGGTGGTTAGCACTGAAGCCTCACAGCAAGAAAGTCCCGGGTTCAAATCCATGTTCCGACTGGTTCCTTTCTGTGTGGACTTTGCATGTTCTCCCTGTGTCTGCGTGGGTTCTTTCCAGGTTCTCCAGTTTCTTCCCACCGTCCAAAGACATGCTGCTTAGGTTCATTGGTGATTCTAAATTGGACATAGGTGTGAGTGTCTCTCTGTGTTAGCCCTGTGATAGATTGGAGACCTGTCCAGGGTGGACCTGAAGATGAATGAGTCTTCATTTTAATCTAGGTAGTGGTAATGAGCCTAACAGCTAACAGGTAACGTCATTAGCCTACAGCAGAAGAAAAACAGATGAAGAAGAAAAATAATGGAGATTGTGGAATTAGAAAGAGCCGCTGGCTTCATTTAAATCACAAGTGTGAGAACACTTTGGTGTCCTGGGCCTTTTTCTTTTCCTCTGTATGAACTGAATGAATGGTATGAAAATCCTCCCAACGCATTTGTTTTATGTTTTATTCTATTTTGTACTTTTATAACAGGAGGAGGTTTTTAGTTTTTTCAGTGTGTTCAAAATAAATGAAAAAAGTTAGTTTGAGTTTTTGTTGCTTTTTTCCCCTTGTACTGAACTGTGGATTGTGTTTACCTTTAGACCCTGAGTAGCAATAGTAGTAATTGTATTCATAAAAAGTATCCTTTCAAAAAACTTAAAATTACTTAGCACTGACCTCACTCATATCCTCTAACCAAAACCTGAAAATTAAAAGGTCATTTATCAAAAGAATACTAATCTAATTATTTTACAGTGACACAATCCACCCATCTCTCTCACTCACTCACTCACTCACTCACTCACTCACTCACTCACTCACTCACTCACTCACTCACTCACTCTACAACAACTTCCAGCTTCATTCAGCTTTGGAAGTTACACAAAAAACAATGAGTACAGCTCTGCTCGACAGCTAATGGTAAGCTAACTTTAGTTTATCAGCAGGGTGCTCCTGGATAAGAGATACTGTTTTGAGTGATTACCCTCTTCTACAGGTCCAGTTGCCTGGCTTGGACTCATCTGTATTTCCTAATTTTAGGCCCATCTCCAAACTCCATTTCCTCTCTGAGATTCTGGAGAAAACTGTTTATTGCCAGCTGAAATCCTTCTTAGATGAACACAAGGTTCTCGAGAAGTTCCAGTTTGGGTTTAAAACCCACCACAGTACTGAGTCAGCAGTGTTGAGAGTTTTTAAAGATGCTGTGTTGTTTTGGTTCTATTAGACTTAACAGCTGCCTTCAACATAGTGGACCTCCTGTCTTGCCTGGAGAACTGGGTGGGCATTCGTGGTCGTGCCCTAGATTGGTTTAGGTCCTACCTAACGGAGTGAAGTTTTTGTGTCCATGTTGAAGCGGCTGAGTCCCATGCAGCACCTCTCAGATCAAGAGTTCCCCAAGGCTCTGTACTTGGCCTTCCCTCTACTTGGACCGTTCTGGATAAATTCACCTGAAACATGGTATTGGATTCTATTTTTACACTGATGACACTCAAATCTGTGTTTGCCCCTCTAACAAACAGACGACTACTCTGCAAACCAACTGCTAGAGTGCTTTGCAGAAATCAAGGCGTTGCGGCCATAAATGTGTTACACTTAAACATCAAATTTGATGCACATGTTAAATCAGTTTCTTTCAACTGAGAAAACTGGACAAAGTGAAACCATTTCTTTCTCTGCATCACTTTGAGATTTTAATGGTTTTGTCACAACTTGTTTAGACTATTGCAATCCACTTTATATTGGCCTTAGCCAAACGTCACTACATTGACTACAACTGGTTCAAAATGCTGCTGCTCAACTTTTAATTGGTGCCAAAAAACAAGAACACATTACCCCAATTTTAGCCTCAACTCATGAGCTCCCAGTTAGCTGCCAGACTAATTTTAAAATTCTTGTGAAATGAATTCATGGCCTTGCTCCACAGTATCTGTTCGACCTGCTCCAGCCGTACACTCCCTGATGCTCTCATAGTTTGGCAGATTCATTATTATTGATCGTCCCTAAGACAAAGAGGAACATGAGAGATGACCATGGCTTTTCAATCTCTGCCCCCAAACTCTGGAACATCTTTGTACATCAGGCAGGCCGAATCACTTTTTTTAAATCCTCTCTTAAAACACATTTTTTTTTCTCTTTGGCTTTTAACTTGTAACATTTCCAGATACAAATTAAATGTGTCTGGTGTGAATATCTGTATCTACAGTACTGACCTCTGACCTCTGACCTGTATCTACAGTACTGACCTCTGACCTGTATCTACAGTACTGACCTCTGACCTCTGACCTGTATCTACAGTACTGACCTCTGACCTGTATCTACAGTACTGACCTCTGACATTGAGCTTCACTTGTTTCTTCATCAGGATGTCTCCCTCCTTGTTGTAGACGGTGCAGGTGTAGATACCGTGTCTCTCTGTGGGGTATTTCAGGGTCAGACTGAGGTCTCCAGTTTTCAGCAGGTCTTCATTCATCTTTGTTCTGTTTCTGTAAAACAGGTTCTGGTCTTCAAGCTGGTCAGAGCCGTTCTCATACACATGGACAATCCTGTATCTGTCCATCCACTCAACTTTAGCGTCTTTAGGCAGGTGAGCTGTGGTTTTGCAGATCAGCTTGGCAGACTCCACCCCTGAATCCCTCGCTACCTGGGGGACTGAGAGGACAACAAATCACATCATCAGCTGTAGAGACAGCAGCAGCAGCAGCAGCAGCAGCAGTAGCTCTGAGCACATTGAAGAGAAATATTTGGAGTGAAACATGTTTGACTGGTTCCAGTCTGAAATATGTCCCATTGTCCATTGAACAGAGACAGTGTTGTCTTTGGTGTCTGTCCAATCATGTGACATCAGTAACATGTTTACAACATTAATGTTCAGGAAGATAACCCCCCCCCCCCCCCCCCCCCCCTCTACTTTACCACAGCTGGATCAGCAGCTGACTGATTACTGTAGGACTCATTAGAACATGGACATTATTTCTAAGGTCAGTCAGCTGATCAGTCTGTTAGAGAGTCATCAGTTCATCAGTTAACCTCTGACCTCTGACCTGTATCTACAGTACTGACCTCTGACCTCTGACCTGTATCTACAGTACTGACCTCTGACCTGTATCTACAGTACTGACCTCTGACCTGTATCTACAGTACTGACCTCTGACCTCTGACCTGTATCTACAGCACTGACCTCTGACCTCTGATCTGTATCTACAGTACTGACCTCTGACATAGAGCTCCACTTGTTTCTTCATCAGGATGTCTCCCTCCTTGTTGTAGATGGTGCAGGTGTAGGTGTTGGTGTCTCTATCTGTGGGGTATTTCAGGGTCAGACTGAGGTCTCCAGTTTTCAGGTTTTTATTCATCTTCGTTCTGTTTCTGTAAATCTGGTCCTGGTCTTCAAGCTGGTCAGAGCCGTTCTCATACACATGGACCTTCCTGTCTTTTCCATCCTTCCACTCCACTTTAGCGTCTTTAGGCAGGTGAGCTGTGGTTTTGCAGATCAGCTGGACAGACTCCACCCCTGAATCCACGTCCACCTGGTAGACTGAGGGGACAACAAATCCCATCATCAGCTGTAGAGACAGCAGCAGCAGCAGCAGCAGCTCTGATGGTAACAGGACGTCTCTGTCCATCCTTGTCTATGTGTCTCATGTTGGTGGAGGACTCTCAGTGTTCAGTTTGTTTGAGGACGTGGATCAACCAGGTGACCTGAGCTCACCTGACGTCTGTCACACCTCTGACACAAACCAGTGGAAACTAGTTTGTGACTGAACACCAGTTTTCTTCTTCAGGACATTTGGAGCAGTTACCAAAGAAGAAGTCAGGAACTAATGAGGAACCAATCAGATGAATGGATGAGGAAGAACCCTAACCCTCTGCTCTGGTTTTACTGGGACTGGGAGAGACCTGGACTCATGAGCTCAGAGCTCAGGTCCTGATTGAGGACGTCAGGAGCTTCTGATTAGAGCTGGATTGTGTCTCCGTTTGTCCCTGATGTCTTCCTGACTCGTTCCTTGGTAACTAGTCAAAGCGTCCTGTAAAGTGCTGCAGACATGTTTGATGAAGAGTTTCTGACTTCTGGAACTAAACCTGGAAGTTTCTCTTCAGCTCTCTGTAGCAGCTGTTTGAACTCTGAACTCTTTCAGCAGCTGGAACAAGTCTCCTCCACAGGACACATGTTACCATCAGCATTATGGGTAGTGTAGTAGTAGAGACTCACCTGACATGAAGTAGTGTCGAAAATAAAACAAAAGACCCCCAACGACAACAAGAACAACCAGGAGAACCAAGAGAACCAGGAGAACTATGGCCCAGGTTGGAAATCGTTCTGTAGAGAAACATAAAGAACAACATGACCTCTGACCTCTGACCTGTATCTACAGCAGCTGGTTTGTTGCTGACCTTTGACCTGCAGATGTACATCTCTCAGTCTCTGGTATCCAATCCTAAAGTCTGTGATGGAGCAGGTGTAGGTTCCACTGTCAGACGGTTGGAGGTTCCTCAGATTCAGGCTGAGGTCTCCAGTTGTCAGAGCGTCAGTCTTCATGGATGTTCGGTCGCTGTAAAACTGGTTTTGGTTTTTCAGGTCATCACCTTCTGTCTCACGCTGGTGGACGGTTGAAGGACTGAGGTCGTAGCGGATCCACTCCACCATGAGGTTCTTCAGGTTTGAAGCTTGAAACTCACAGGGCAGCAGGACAGACTGGTCGTCCTCATACCCTTCCACTGAGCTAAGCAGGGACACTGTGAGGACACAGAGACAGAGAAGGTTCATGTCAGCAGCTCATCTCATGTCTGGTCCATCCTCAGGTCAAACACAGATCAATGCAGCAAACATTCAAAGTGAAGCCTCAACATGTTGCTGTGCTTTATGACAATAACATGGTTATTAACAATAATAATCACTGTTACTGTTCCAAGTGTTAACACAACACAATGAATGACTCCATGGTCCCAACAATGAGTCTGAATGAAGCAACATTTCATCCACATCTGTTGTTGCTGTCAACAAGAAGACCAGAGCAAAGCAGGATGATTCCTGAATATTATGAACATTAAACATAGAAGAAGCTGAAGAAACAGTCTGCAGACTCCCTGTTGAACACTAAATATCAGACAGAGGACAGACTGATGAAGCTAAAGCTCATCATCCAGGTCACTCCTGGGTTAGCAGCTCAGCTCAACTCTACTCACTCACCTGGTGGAACTACATCCAGTCTGATGGTGCTGATGGGGTCAGAGTCCAAAAAGCTTCTCTTCCTGCGGTTTGATTTAGTTTCAACACGACACTCGTATATTCCACTGTCCTCTATCGTCACATTGTTCAGAATCAGAGACACGTCTCCATCCTTCATCTGTCTGTCCTGTAGATCCACTCGGTTCTTATAAGATGGATGCTGGTGTGCTGGAGCTAACTGATCATCTCGATATAAAAGAACATATTCTTCTTCCATCAGGTCAGTTCTGCTCCACTCTAGAACTGTGACAGGATCATTGTTCAGAGCTTTACATGGTAGAGAGACAGTCTGTCCAGGATCAGCTCTGATGAATCTCTTTTCTGAAGGAAACAAGACAGAGCAGAGAGGTTAAAGGTCAGTATGCAGCAGTCAGTCAGTGGCAGGAGCTACCAAAGAGAGGACACTGGACATTATAGCGGAGACCTGAGCAACCAGTCCCTTTGACACACATGAGAAAAAATCTCTCTCTGAAACAACCAAGCTACTCCCAGCTGTCATTGGGTGAGAGGCAGGGGTACAACCTGGACAGGTCGCCAGTCCATTGCAGCACCCACGCAGACACAGGGAGAACATGCAAACTACACACAGAAAGGCCAGCTGGCCCATGGATTCAAACTGGTGACCTTCTTGCTGTGAGGCATAAGTGCTAACCACCTCTCCACTGTGCCGCTCAGAACAAAGAATTGAAAGGAAAAAAAACTCATGGAACATCCAGGTTTTGGAAATAATACATTTAAAAGTAAAACAATCAATTACTTATTTCAAAGAAGTAAACAAAGATTAATCCAAACCTAGCTAGCTATTTCCAGGAGTCTTTTGTATTACAATGAACTCCCATAAGATCAATGCCTAACATTTCATTAGGAGCAGTGACAATAGCTTGTTGAATTTTCTCAGTTGTTTTTTTATTATTTAGCAAACTACACAATTTTCGATGAAGTTTTTTTTTTACATCTGTCCACAATCCAGGACAGTATGCTACTAAGTCCTTTATGGGTTTTGAAATACCACTGTGGCCACTTAAAGGTTTTTTTCATGATAGTTCTGGAGTATCTCCTGAACCAGACAACAGACTGTGTGGAATGTAAAGCGTATAGTGGAACTGATTCTCTGACGTTTGTTTCCTGTTATAGACTTTATCTTAGAGAGCAACAAAATCCTGTGCAGTCTTTTTGTTTCCTTTGGCTAGTTCTTTCATGATTTTCTGCACATATTGGTCTTTCTGTTGTTCTTCCCAAATCCTGTCAAGAGATATTGGAATATTCATCTCTTTTTGTAGAGTATAGTTAGCATTTTATTTGAGAGGAAATCCATGAAAGGGCATCAGGAGCACAGTTTAATTTTCCTTTCCTGTATTCCACAATGAAGTCAAACCGTTGCAACCTTAGTGCCCATCGGATCAAGCGACTTGTGGTTTTTGTTGATGAGAGGACCCATTGTAGAGCAGAGTGGTCTGTAATGATGGTAAAACGTTTTGGTTCTAGAAAGTGCTGCCATTTCTCTAGTGCCCAAATGATTGCAAGGCACTCTTTTTCGGTTACTGAGTAATTTCGTTCAGCTCGGTTTAGGGTACGGCTTGCATGAGCAAGGACCACTTCAAATCCATCAGCTAGTCTCTGGGTTAACACAGCTCTTAGACCTGTGTCACTAGCATGAGTATAGACAGGTGGAGATGTTAGATGGGATTTAAGCTTTTCAAAACCATGCTGGCATGCTGAACTCCAGATGAAACGCCTTCCCTTTTTTCTTCAGATTATTCAGTGGCTCTGCAATTTCCGAGAAGTCTGGTCCAAACTTATGTTACCAACCAGCAAGCCCCAAGAATCTCTGAACTTGTTTAAGATTCGTTTGTACTGGATAGGATCGAATTGCCTCAACTTTATGAGGGTCAGCGCTAACCCCTTTACCTAAAACAAT
The DNA here is from genome assembly GCA_005024645.1 of Planiliza haematocheilus. Taxonomy (NCBI): domain Eukaryota; kingdom Metazoa; phylum Chordata; class Actinopteri; order Mugiliformes; family Mugilidae; genus Planiliza; species Planiliza haematocheilus. The sequence continues at coordinate 1,071,411 of SRSE01001219.1, forward strand.
GTGCCCAAGAAATCTGATCTCCTGTAGGCAGAATCTGATTGTCAGATTGGCTTTGTGAAGTTGTTCCATTACAGTACGCAGATGTTCACAATGTTGAGTCACAGATGATGAGCAGACAATTATGTAGCAGCGTTTAGTTAGGTATGTTTTACAATGTTTGAGGTATCCTCTGCTGCTCAATGGGCTTACAAGCCAGCAGCCTCTAGTTAGCCTAGGTAGAATATAGGTTATTGGTCATATAGGCCTAGCTCCATCATATCTTAAAGACCTCATTGTACCATATTATCCCAGCAGATCACTTCGGTCTGAAAGTGCAGGCCTACTTGTGGTTCCTAGAATTTTAAAAAGTAGAATGGGAGGTAGAGCTTTCAGCTATCAGGCTCCTCTCCTGTGGAACCAGCTCCCAGTTTGGGTTCGGGAAGCAGACACTCTCTCTATTTTTAAAGTCAGGCTTAAGACTTTCCTTTTTGATCAAGCTTATAGTTAGGGCTGGACTAAACCATCCCTTAGTTATGCTGCTATAGGCCTAGGCTGCTGGGGGACAATGCACCAAACACATGCTCTCCTTCTTTCTCCTCTCTCCTCTCTCGTGTCCTCCACTTTCTTTTCTCTGGCACAGAGCTCCTCCCTCTAAATTCTTATCTGCTACTAGTCATGACATTCTGTGCTATTACTATGTAGAATGTTTACTGCTGCTCTCCCTTCTTCCGAGTATCTCTGGCCTGGAGTTGAGTGTTTCCTGTGGAGCTCCATACTTAATCTGTTGTCGTGGTCTCATCATTCTGCCAGTCTCCATGGAATCCTGCTGTTATCCACTCCTACCAGAATGAACGATTCTCCAACCTGCTGATGATTCCCCTTACATTTTCTAACCATCATTAACATCATTAGTTTGTACCATAGCATCCCACCTGTATGCTTTAGTCAGATGTGTGTATCTATGACAGATGTATGTTTATCTTGCTGTTCTCTTTCTCTGTCTGTACCCGGCTGGCCTTAGGCAGATGGGTCCCTCCATATGAGCTGGGTTCTGCTCAAGGTTTCTTCCTGTTAAAAGGGAGTTTTTCCTTGCCACCGTCGCCTGCGGGCTTGCTCTGGGGGTTTCAGGCCGGGTCTTGTAAAGCGTCTTGAGACGATTTGTATTGTTTTTGACGCTATATAAATAAAGCTGAATTGAATTGAATTGAATATTACATGACTGTAGGCTTGGTAGGGCCTCTTAGTCGAACAGGGCCTCTAAACGTGTTTTGCCTGGGATTTCGGCACAAGGGATTGTAACATCTTGTCCTGTGTATTTCTAAATGTCATCCAGATAGACAAGATGGATTTCTCCTCTCAGTCCATCCAGGACTTTATCCATTGCCGTTGGAAGGTGGCTGTTTGTTCATTTAAGGAATTGTGATTTCCTTTCACACTCTCTGTCAGCACTTTAAGAGCAAGACTTTGTTGTTCCATTACTTTATGGACTTTGTCTCAGTCCTCTTGAGTCTTTACTGCTATTTGGGTCAAGTTCCAGACAGGAGTAGGGATTATTCCTGGAAAGTCACACTGAGACTGTGATGTGATCCTCAGTTTCCCAAGCAAGGGATTGGTTAATTATACCATAATCAATACATCATCTTTAGACACAAGCCAAACTATTACTTATATAATGATACCATTAACAAAATTTAATTCCCTACAATAAGACTACAAATCACTGAACTGATTTGCTTAAAATAAAACATAAAACAGGAAATTTCTCTTCAAAAGACATTTATTATTGATGACTCTGAAATAGACTTAAAATCGCCTTAAAAATAAAATAAAAAAATAAAAACAATAATAAAACTCACCATCAGCAGCCAGTAAAGTGTGTTACACATCAACACAAAATTAAAACTTTTCGGCAAAATCAAATAAACTGTGGTCTTTCCATCAAATTATTTTTTAAATAATTATTTTTAAACCTTACAAAACTGTAAACAAATCAATTTACACATCTCAACAAGTATAACTGGTTGTACTCTTCTTTAAAACTTGAGATGTAAGGGAGTATATGGTGGCTTTAACGGATCTTCCTCCTTTCTGATGACAAATACTGCCACTGCGAACTGCTGAAGATGTCTTTTGGTATTATCCCTCTACCCAACCTGACAAAAGACATGTTGATATTGGGCTGTTACCCTGGGGCCTCATGTACAAAGGCTGCGTGTGCACAAAAACGTGACGCATGTTGTCACGGCAAAGTTCAGATGTATCAAGAGTGAAATGACCGCAGTGCCTCACATCAACCTCATGGCTGGCGTACGCCACATTTCTACAGCTGTTGATCCTTTGGAGACGCTGAGAGGTGATGCTGAGAAACTGTCATAATAAATAAATGTGAAAACAGTTAGCCCTCAGAATGAGTGATGTGCAAATCAGAGACACACAAACAACACTGATGAACAGTTAACATACTCTGCAGTTACAGGAGTGGATAAAAAATAACAGCATCAGTTAATTGGGAACAACATTGATCTAATTCACAATTCTGGTGAAAGTAAAGGGACATTCTTGGCTAACTGGATTTATTTATTTTTTGACAATTAAATAAACTGATAAACAGAAAGCTACTTAAAAAAAAGAAATCTACAACCTTAACGTTAGCACAGCACACACAATACAAAGCCAGTATTTATGATAATGTCAGTTGTTCATGCTGTTACTGACCAGAAATGTGCTTGGAAAGCCCATGCAGCAAGAAAACAGCACAATTTTGAATTCTCACCTTGTTTTAAAGAGTTTCTGTGCAAGACAGACACTCCACACCTGCACTCCACACTTTATGAAATGAAACAATAATGGCAGACATGGCAGGAAAACCCTCTGGTTTGAAATGAAAATACATTTAGGTAGAAGTGACTTTACAGGAATGACTACTTTCACTTTTTTCATCATAGCGAGCCACGGTTGACTTTAATGTCCCAAACATACTACATACTCACATAAAGAGCGACATACTCTAACTCTTATAATAAGTTCTGTCCCTCATCTGTCACTCAAAGCGGCCACGCCCCTAATTATGCATACCTTTCTTCTCTAACCTCTCTTCCTGTAAAGCTGTCATCGCTCCAGTTCTATGATCCAGAGGTTGACACCGGCTACTTAATATGCAAATGATATGTTAATGAGACGCTCCGTGTGTTCAGCTGTCAGTGTTTGAGCCTCATATCTAATGAAATACTGTCAGTACTACTTCAAAGTACTTAAAAAAAATATCAGTTACACAGGCATGAAGAAGACTGAGAGAATAATGTAGAGCTGATCTGACCTGCAGAGGAAGAAGCCAGCAGACAGACTGACAGCAGAGTCCAGCAGAGACACGCAGATCTTCCAGCAGACATCTTCTCTGTCTGCTTCCGTTAAAGTCCACCAGGAGTTTCAGAGAAAATCAGAGAAGCAACGTTAGATCAGGAAATACACAACTTTCTGTTTCCACTTGGTTTGTGTGGAGCTGTGAGGCTGCAGAGTCCCGACTGAGACTTCAGAGTCTAAGACAGGGTGGAGCTGACAGGAAGGACGGACTACGCATGGGCCAACACACACACACACACACACACACACACACACACACACACACACACACACACACACACACACACACACACACACACACACACACACACACACACACACACACACACACACACAGGCTGCAGAGTTTCTTGTAAATCACGTGGTTTCAGAGTCCCAGAGTAACTGAGTAGATTCACTGGATGTTGAAGTATTTCTCTTTACGTTTTGCTTTTCTTTCACAGCTGTGATTCTTTTCAGTTACTTTTCAGATTAAAGTATCAACAGTAAATGGAGGCCAACATTAAAAAGCTGTTTCCTGGTTCATGTCAGTCTGCAGTCATGTGAGAAAAGATCAAGAGAAGATCTGAGTCCAGCTCTAATCATGTTCAAACTATGCTCAGACATACATTTGATAGATTATTCCATCATGGACTTTTCATGTTTAGCTCCTTTTATTCCTTCATTAGTTGAAGAGTTTTCTAGGAGACATAAAGGCTCTGTGGTGAAACAGATTTGAGTTTTCTCTTGATGTCTAATTATTATATATCTAATGACATAATTTTAATTACAGAAACATAATTATAATTTTTAGATATTTATTTTTATGAAAACTGAGTTGTGATTAGACGACACTAATATAAAACATCCTGCAGAGACTGAAGTTACTTGATATCAGCAGGATTTCATCCAAACACAAATCAAATTTGAACAAAATTCAATCTGCAATAGAAAAGAAATGAATGTGTGTTTTATCTACTATGTGAATATTATGAGTTGGTTTGTAGAGAAGGAATGTACAACCAGTGTTGTGGGTAAAGTGTTACAAAGTAACGCGTTAGAGTACTCTAACTACTTCATGTAAGTTGTAATGTAACGCGTTAGTTTCATGCGTTAAGTAATCAGTGACGTTGTTATTTTTTAAAATAAGTTCTCTGTTACTTTAAGAATTTCTCCAGATAAGGAATTAACAAAAAACATGTTGTATCCCAGAAGCATCACTTATTGTTCTCCTGCAGAGTTAATGTGGTTGGATGAATGACGTTATTCATTGTCAGGACTTCTCGTGCATTTAAAGGAGGCTGTGTGTCACTGAGTTGCAGCATGTGTGAGGCTGCAAACGGCTTTAAATGTTTGGTAAAGCATTTTAACTGATGGTAACAGAGTAACCTAACTAACTACTTTTTAAAGTAACTATACCCAACACTGGGTACAACGAGATGCAGTACTGTATTTCTAAGAGCTGAACAAAGTAATACCACTGAAGGACACTAGATGTCGCCTTTAACAGACTCATTAGATATAATGAAACCAATATATAGTGTGTGTTTTTTTTTCTACAAATCAAGGCCTCACAGAGAGTTACAGCAGGTCTGGAGTGTCCTTGTCTTGACTGACATGTTACATCTAGCTCCAACAAAACAAACAAACGTGAGTCTTCACATTCTTTCATTTCCTCATGTTGTCATGTGCCTGACTCTTCAGAGTTGAGGTTGTTAGGGAGGAATTTGTGGTAATGCCGATGGAGAAGAAGAAGTAACAGAGTCCTGTATGTCTTATGCTGAAAGAGTGTATTTAGTCTCGTATACGAGGGGAACAGAAGCTTTGTCATCACAATATAACTGCACGAGTCCACCTCAATTCTAAGGGTCAAACAGTAAAGTTCATATTCTTATATTAGAAAGGTGGACAGAGGCAGCAAACGGGAGATGTGTTAACATCCAATTGGCTAAAGTTCATAAGATAAGCATTCCCACCAGCTAGGAAATACAAAGTGTCTTCCAGGGATGGAGGATGTTATCATCTAACTCTACAGCTGTGTCTGTAGACAGTCAGACAGTGAGACTGAAGATGCCAAAGAGGGACCATGGCCTTGGCATGTTCCTCAAAGAGGAAATACGGCAGACAACTGACCCCAGCAGTAATCTAACATTAACTATCTATAGGGAAGAAAAATGATTCTCTAACAGAGGTCTGTGCTGGTTCCTGTTTTTAGGTTTTAGTTCTCAGGGAGAGTTCCTGTCAGTCTCTGATTGTCAGACCTCATGTGGAAACTGCTGACTCTCTAGTTATTAATGCAGCCGTAGTAGTGTATGTATGTAGTGTGCTGCTTACTACTGTTAATGGAGAACCTCTAGGATCTGAGCTTGGTCCACTTTCATTCTCTCTTTATAGAAATGATTTATTTAGTTGAGTTGTTGAACACAGAACTTATAGGCCTACTCATTGTATTCTGGCTTGTGAAGCAAAAATAAACAAAACTACAATGAATGTTAGTTCTTTATTGTCATTATTTCAGAGGCAGCTTCTTAGATTCAATGAAACTCTTCATCTTCTCACATGGAATTAATGAATCACCTAAAGTCTTCATATTCCTTTGTTAGACAGTCCTCAGGTCCTGCAGATGTAACCTCTGTGTCCCCTCAGAAGGCTGCTAATGTCTCTGAGACACTCTGATGGACATGATGTTGGAAAGCAAACATCTTCCTCTACTGGTCACATGGAGACACTGCAGGGATGGTGTCAGGTCAGACTGTTGGACACATTAGTTGA